>VIRR01000462.1:0-418097 GCA_008638375.1 Nyssa sinensis
GTGCTGCCCCTCTTCCTTTTTTTTTCCACTGTTCCAGCCTCTTCAAGAAGCTTTCAAAATTATCTACATATTTTCCAACAAGCTTTCTGCTAGAAGCTTCCAACGCTGCCCCTTTTTGTTTAATTTGTTCAATTAGTCCAGCAGCTAAATGGCTGCTATATCTTTCTTTGTCCAGCAGTTTCGGCTGCTTCTATAAATGACTTGCTAGCTTCCTTTGAAAGCTTCTATTTTTATAATATTATATATATATATATATATATACACACACACATATATACATTATATGCAGGAGCAGCCTTTCACTTTTATATATAAATATATATATTTGTCCAGCAGTTTTTGTTTTATAATCATTTCACTTTTATTTGTCCAGCAGTTTTTGTTTTATAATCCTTTCACTTTTATTTGTCCAGCAGTTTTTGTTTTATAATCCTTTCAATTTTATATATAAATATATATTTTTATTATAATATTTATATTTTTTTGTTTTGTTGAAGAGTTAAATACATTTATAAATTTTGAATTTGTGAATAAATGAGATTAAATTAATGAAGAGATGAAAATTATTGTGCATATAAAAAATGCAAGCTTATCTATATATAAATATATATATATATATAAAAATTTGTGAATAGTGTTGGTGGTTTCTATGGCCGGTTATGTTGGGAGAGATGTAGTTCAAAAGAGAGAGAGCATGACAGTTTGTCATTACATTTTGACAAGACAAAACAAATTAAAGTTGTGGAAATTAAAATAAAATAAGATCAATCATTTAGTACACCAAATTGATCAGTTATGTTATGTTATTGTTGTTGTTGTTATTGCAGGAACACTAAACCTCGATTCCAATTCATTGTTATGAACCAGAGAAATAGAAAATTAGTTTTGTTCTCTTGTTGTTGATTTATGTTAGTTGTATGATTCTCGGTCAGTAATCAGTATTTGACATGGGGTTAATATATATATTCTTTACGAGTCAATCTGATGAATTTATAGCCCTTTTAGATACGAGAAAGATAAATTGTAGGTCTCCTTGTTATGCAATTGGCTTCTAAAACAAAAACAAAATTTAAATAAAAGTAAGAAAAAATCATAAGATAATTAAGTGCCAAAAAAAAAAACACACTTACACAGAGCCTAATGATTTATTACCTTGCTAGCAACACAATCAACTAGATCATCATAGGAGCCGTTGTACTCTACATAGTGAATCGGTTTATCAAATATATTTAAAATACTCCGCACCTCATCAAAAACACGGATGCAGAAGCCACTGGGTTTCTAGTTATCTGAATTATTGCATCTCAGTTGGGTCATGCATATAATGTTTGATTGGTTTACTTTCAAAGAAGCTAATACCAACTTCAAATCACTGTTTAAATATTTGTTTACTTATGGTTGAGGTTCCAATTCTAGAAATTTCTAAAGCACAATTCAATTTTAGATTTTTGTAAGCTTCCATATATTTCAAAATCAACTCAGGCTAATAGAGAAATGTTCTCTTTCGCTTATTTCTTTCTTTAATTTGTTCAATTCATAATCTTTACACTGACATGCATTAGATATTAATATTACTTTATTGTAAGGCAATGTGACTTACCAATCTCAATGAAGGGTTATTGTGTATGTGTATATGTATGTGTATGAAAAATTTATACGTATATAGATTAGCTTGCATTATGCAATAAATATTTTATATTTGATTTTAGTGATAGCAAATTCTATTATTTTTTGATGATTAAGTATATATTTGTTATACTTCAGGTGATAATAATTGATGAACAAACCTATGGATAAGAGTTGGATCAATTTGGAATATAGGTTAGATGAGTCATATGTCAAAGGGGCTAACGAATTTCTCAAATTTGCAATGGCCAATAAGCTTCCTGGGTCAGAAATATATTGTCCATGTACGAAGTGTCAGAATATCAAACTTGTTCAAGAAAAAGTTGCATACGAGCATATAATTGTAAATGGGTTTCTTCGAAATTATAAAAATTGGATTTACCACGGTGAACCTCTATGCACTGATGGACGTGATAATGATGCGGCGAGGAGACCAAATTTAGAATCGAGTATATGTGATGACATGGTTGGAATGATACATGATGCATTTGGGATTCCTAACATGGATGATGTTGTTGACGATGAGCCAAGTCAAACTATGGAAGGTCCTGATATAGAAACTGAGGCATATTTTAAACTTCTAAAAGATGCAGAGTGTGAACTATATCCAGGTTGCAATAAGTTTACAACACTTTCGTTTCTTGTCCGGTTGATGGTTATAAAAGTGATGTGTTCTTGGTCTGACAAGTCATTCACGATGGCGTTAGAGTTGTTGAATGAAGCTTTTCCTAATGGTGTAACATTACCAAAGTCGTTTTATGAAGCTAAGAAGATTATTGATGACCTTGGCTTCACTTATGAAAAGTTTGATGCATGTCGTAATGATTGTATGATATACAGAAATGAGGAGAAGGATAAGACAGAATGTAAAAATTGTCATGCATCTAGATATGTTGACGAAACTAGAAAAGTTGCTTCGAAACAAGTTAGGTATTTTCCTTTGAAGCCGAGGCTCAAAAGGTTATTTATGTCATCAAAAACAGCTTCCCACATGAAATGGCATGCAGAGGGACGCACCGATGATGGTGTATTAAGGCATCCTGCTGATTCCCTTGCCTGGAAGAAATTTGATGAGCAAAACCCAGTGTTTGCATCTGACAGTCGTAATGTTAGACTTGGGCTAGCAGCTGATGGATTCAATCCGTTTAGGACAATGACCATTGCTCATAGCACGTGGCCTGTTGTGTTAATGCCGTACAACTTACCACCATGGATGTGCATGAAGCAACCATTTTTTATCTTATCTGTGCTAATTGATGGGCCTCGTTCTCCTGGTAATAACATTGATGTGTATTTACAACTGTTGATTGAAGAACTGAATGAATTATGGTTGGATGGTGTACTCACTTATGATGCATCGACAAATCAAATGTTTCGCATGCATGCAGCATTATTATGGACAATAAGTGACTTCCCAGCATATGCAAACTTGTCGGGATGGAGCACAAAAGGTAGATATGCATGTCCTTGCTGCAACAAAGACACTCGATCTGAATGGTTGTTTCATTGTAGTAAGTTTTGTTACATGGGTCATCGAAGATTTTTAAAACCAAACCATAAATTTCGAAAAGATAGAGTATCTTTTGATGGCATGCGAGAGACGCAAGTTCAACCCAAACGATTATCTGGGACTGAGATATTACAACAGTTACATGGTGTGGTAACAAAATATGGAAAAGTTGAGCAACCTAAAAAGAAGAAAAGAACAAAAAAAAGGAAAATGGGAGAAATTACACATGATGAAGATGCTTTGAATTGGAAGAAACAGTGGAAAAAGAAGAGCATATTCTTTCAATTACCATACTGGGAGCATAATCTAATCCGCCACAATCTTGATGTTATGCATATTGAAAGAAATGTGTGCGATAATATATTATGGACACTATTAGGTGTTGCTAGGAAAACAAAGGATAGTTTGAAGGCTCGGCGTGATCTTGAAGCTATGGGTATTCGAAAAACGTTGCACCCCCAGCAGTTAGGGAATGACAAAGTGTATATACCTGCTGCATGCTTCACAATGGACAAACAACACAAAGATATTTTTTGTAAAGTGCTAAAGAATGTCAAGGTTCCGGATGGTTATGCATCAAATATTTCACGGCATGTGAATTTGAAAGATCACACAATTTCTGGTCTTAAGAGTCATGACTGTCATATTTTGATGCAACAATTACTTCCCCTGGCAGTGCGAAAATCATTGCCGAAGCATGTGAGTCAGGCAGTAATTGAATTATGCAATTTTTTCAGACAGTTGTGTTCTAAAGTTATGACTACAAAAGAGTTTCAAACTCTTCAAGATCATATTGCAATCATACTCTGCCATCTAGAGAAAATATTTCCGCCATCCTTCTTTGATATTATGGAGCATTTGCCCATCCATTTAGCTGAGGAGGCAATAATTGCTGGACCGGTGCAATATCGATGGATGTACCCCATTGAAAGGTATATGTTTAATTTATTTAATTTTATATTTATTGTATTGGATTTTATAAATTGTATAATGTTTTTAAGAATTTCAATTTTTTATTGTGCTTTTAGGTTTCTACTTACATTAAAGTTATATGTACGTAATCGAGCTCATCCCGAGGGCTCAATTGCTGAGGGATATTTAGTAGAAGAATGCATGAATTTTTGTGGAAGGTATTTAGAGGATGTTGAAACTAAATCCAACCGCCCAATTAGGAATTATGATGGAAATAACAAGTCCGGTCGGGGATTAGGGGGTGGCAAACAATTTCTCCTTGATGACATCACATGGGTTCAAGCACATCGGTATGTGCTAATGAACTTCAATGCAATCGCTTCATTTCGAGAGTAAGTCACCTCTCACTTGTATTTCATAAAAATATGACTGAATTATAATATGAGTAAATCTTTATTGACACATTAACTTGACAGGAAACACGTTACATTGCTTAGGAGTGAGAGGCCTCGTGCAGGAGAGCACCAAATTTGTCGTATTCACAATGAAACATTTCACATTTGGTTTATGGATCATGTAAGTAGATATATTCATACGTAATTAAATTTGTATGCCAGACATGCCATGCTAATTTCTTTTTTTTACAAAAAAAATGTAGGTTAAGCAACTGAGACAAACAAGTAATGCACAAATATCACCTGAAGTTGAAATATTATCTGCGGGTCCTGACCAGTGGGGAAGGAGATATACGGGATATGTAATCAATGGGTTCAGATTTCGAACAAAAGAGCGTGAGAGTAAAAGAAAAACTCAAAATAGTGGAGTTTTGTTGAATGCAAGTACGACTAGTTTTGCAAGTGCAAGAGATAGGAACCCAGTCGAAGGGGATGTTAGTTTCTATGGAGTTTTAACAGACATTATTGAACTTAGATACACAAATGATCTTAAATTTGTGTTATTCAAGTGTGATTGGATTGATAACAATGCAGGAAGAAAGATAGATGAGTTTGGGTTCACATTAGTTAACTTCAAACATTTGTTGTACAAAGAAAATCGATTGGGAGATGAACCTTTCATTCTTGCATCACAAGCACAACAAGTCTGGTATGTGCAAGATTCATTGGAGAAAGATTGGCATATCGTTGTGATTATGACACCTAGAGACGTGTTTGATGTGCTAGCGAAAGAGCATATGATAGAACCGCAAGTGGAACCATATAATGGTCAGCATTTGGATGATAATATATTCACAAATGATGAAGATTCTGCATGGGTTATGCGTGCTGTCGATGGAGCAACAATTGATGTAAATATTGTTGAAGATGATGATGTTGACACTGAGAGTGATGATGATGTTGACACTGAGAGCACTGAGAGTGATGATGATTAACAATTTTATAATATCATTTTATTTTGTTTTCATTATTCAACATTTTATTCTTGTATGAACTTATTATAGTGTTTGTGTATGCATGTGTGTATTTTTTTTTAACACATATTCGTATTTTTTATCATTGTAATGATTGTTTGAATTATTAACTTCTTTTTAATGGTTGTTTAAGTTTTATCTAATCTTACAGATTTTTTTAACATGAAGTCACGGAAGATAACATATTTGGAAAAATCAATAAATCCATGCCCCACCACCAATCAACCCCAACCCCAAACCAACCATCCCCGACCATCACGCCCCACCACCAATCAACCCCAACCCCAAACCAACCATCCTCGACCATCACGCCCCACCACCAATCAACCCCAACCCCAAACCAACCCTCCCCGACCATCACGCCCCACCACCAATCAACCCCAACCCCAACCCCAAACCAACCCTCCTCGACCACCACCACCACCACCACCACCATCACCAGTTCATACATTACCACAGTCTCCGTCAGGCACTTCTGCAGGTATGCATGTACTTCTATATTAATATGTGTTATTTTTAATTCAAATTTCATGCATTTTCCTAGATTAAAAGGTGTCCATATTTATGTAATTTTTGACATTGATCAGGTCCAAGTTCAGTACCTTCTACTAATTGTTCTCAATATCGAGGACCTTCTCAAGCAAATCCTTCATGGGGTACAAGGCATGTATTGAATGTCGAGTTAGATGAGCTATTGCTCCCAATTGGAGAAAAGGCAGCAGCTCTTCAAACACAATTGGGTATTATAGCTAGAAGCGGACTAAGATTACCCCTAACATATAAAGATTGGAGAAATGTGCCGAAAGAATTTAAGAATCGTATTTTTGATGATGTGAAGGTATAAGAACTATAAGAACATATAATAATGATAGTTTAGAACCCTTTTATTTTATTTATATGATGTTTACATATGTAATTTTTTTAATACAGGAAAATACTGGAGTAGAAGATATATTTAAATCCAACTGCATGAAATTTCTTGCCAAGAAATGGAGGGACTGGAAATGTCGCTTGAAAAAAGATTTCTATGATGCATTTGACACTGATGAAGAGCGCCTTGCGCATCGCCCAGATAGGGTAATAGAAAATCAGTGGGAATATTTAGTCCAACATTGGGGTTCTCAATCTGCAAGGGTATGAAACTTATATACTAGTTGTCTGTAATTTTTTTATTTATCTATCTTACACAATTTATTGACAAATTTTCTTGAAAATCTATAATTTATTATAGGAACGTAGTGAAATCAATAAAGCTAATCGTGCTAAGCAGAAGATGAGCCACTCAACAGGAAGAATGGCCCATTGTCGTGTTCGGGATAAGGTAAAATAAAATATTAAGTTGTAAAGAAATTTTAAGTTATTATATTATGTACTTATACAATTTAATTTAATACAAATGTTTACACTATCTTTTAATGTAGTTGAAGAAAGCTATTGGGAAGGAACCAGATCGAATTACGATGTTTATTGAAACACATACCAAGAAAAATGGTCAAATAGTTGACCAGGAATCAGCTGATACAATTGTATGTTTAAGATATATTATGCAGATAGAAAAATGTCATATTTTTATGAAAATGATGTTTATTATTTATTATATTTACTTACTATGAAAATTTTGTAGGAAAAGTTCAATGAACAACTTTCACAAGTACCAGAATCTTCACAATCATTAGATTTTCGTGAGGAGGTTTTCTCCAATGTCATGGGACAAGAAAGGCATGGTCGTGTGAGGACTTATGGCTTAGGTCCCACCCCATCTGCTTTATTTGCTCACAAACGTGATGAAGAGAATAGAAGAGAAAAGGAGCATACGAAAGAAAAGTTAGATCAGATGCAGGGTGAGATCAACGAATGGAAGAATAAATGTGAATCGTTATTCGCAACAGTTGAGATAATGCGAGTTCATTTGCAAAAAACAGGATTTCCAATGAATGGTGCACCCTTTATTGGTTCGAGTACTGGACAGGTATGATAAATTTAAGTGTTTATAAATTTAAGATTATATTCATCTTCATTTAAAAAAATCAATATACAATATAATTATCTAATTTAAAATAGGTTCCGGATGCATCAAGTGCTCACCAACCACATCTATCAGCGAGTGCAAACTCAGATGATCAGTTGTCATCTCCCTTACAAACACCACCTTCTTCGCCTCATGAGGTTAGATATGTTTTATTTTTGGTGATTACCTTAGTAATTAGTGACTCATATCATTCAATTCAAATATCTAATGCAGGAACCTCCAGCGAAAAAAATAAAGAAGCAACCCCATCACAACAATGATACTCTAACGGTAAGTCTTTCATTTAATAATTACAACATTCTCTTATAATCCAATACTCTATACATATGCTTTTTTGTCCTAGGATTATATAAATATATAATAACTACAATCTTAAATAGTTAGGTTTATTTTTAAAAAATGTAATAATGATAATTGTAGGTGGGAATGAAAGTTCATCTTCTTAGCTTCCAAATACCCAAAGTAGTTGTGGCGAAGGGATCCATTGTTAGTTTGGACCCATCAAGAAAAGTAGAAGGGGTGGCACTTGGACCATACTTTTGTGAAGTAAATATTGAAGAGGTTGCAAAGCCCCGCTATCCTTTGATAAGGCCCCTTGATAGTGTTGACATGCTTCAAGAGGCTATTGGATCAAATATTGCATGGCAAATTAGTGATGTGGTATGTGTTATTTTTTCTAATATCATGATTTTGTAACTAAATATTAGCTTGTATAAACTAATTTATTTATTTATTTTTTCATTTTGTCAGGTTAATGAGAATGAGTAAATAACGGACTATTTGTCGTTGATGTTGGGCTTCTCATGGATTGTTGTTTTTTATGGTGGGCTGTTGTTAGTGCTGCATGGAGTTGGAGTTCATTCTAATTAGCTTGCTTTTTACTTGTTTGAGACTTTTGTTTAGGAATTATTTTTCCTGGTTATTTGGTTGTTGATGACTATTGTATTTGTTACTTATTTTATGACTATCTTACTTGGATATTGGGAGATTATCTATCTTGGATTTTATTTGTATGGATATTAATTTGGATTTGAGTTGGTGATGTCAAGTGAGATTTTAATTTGGTTTTATATGAATGGATGAGTTTTGGTATAAGACATCTTATGTGTGGATTGATGTATTGAATGTTTAGTGCACTTAATTAGTGAATGTGTTTAAAATTTTGCAGGAATGTATTAAAATCATTTTAAAAAGTGATAATTGATTAAAAGTATATTAGTGGCAGATTTTTTCTCCGTATAAAAAATTACGACAAAAGATAAACGCCACAAAATTATTTACGGCGTTTAAAGAATTGTCACAAAATTAAATGCTTTTAGCGGCGGTAAAATAATTGTCAGAAATGATAAATGCCACAAATGTTAATGCGGCGGTTGTAAAATGGTCACAAAAACTTTCAGAATTGTGGCGTTTGTTAAATGCCACAAAGAAAAGCTTTAGCGGCGTTTAGACAATGGCCACAAATGTTGTCTATTAGCGGCGGTGGCACAAGTGCCACAAATTAATGGCAACTAGACAAACGCCACTAAATGCGTCATTTATATCCATATTCGTCAAACGACACTTTTTTGTTTTATCCGCAAATCAATTCGCCACTAAAAACGCCACAAATACTTTGCGGCAGTTCTCGAACTGCCGCAAAAAAAATACGACGGAGGCATTGGCGTCAAAACGATAAAACGCCGCAAAAACGCCACAAATGTAATTAGTGGCGGTTTTTAAACCCTTTAGCGGCGAATGTAAAATGTCGCGAAAGGCCTATTTTCTTGTAGTGCTATGACCCAGACAGCATCAGAGCCTTTCGGTGACTTGGGAAAACCGGACACAAAATCCATAGTAATATGATCCCACTTCCATTCCAGAATAGGGAGTGGTTGCAGAAGTCCGCTAGGACGTTGATGCTCAACTTTCACCTGTTGGCATCGTGTGCAGTGAGCAATAAAATTTGCTACGTCCTTCTTTAATCCGGTCCACCAGTATAACTTCCTGAGATCATGATACATCTTCGTAATCCCAGGGTGTACCGTAAATCTCGAGGCATGGGCTTCTTCCAGAATCTCCTTTCTTAACTCGGGTATCTTGGGCACACACAACCTACCTCGATACCGTAGAATTCCATCCTGAATTCCAAAATCAGCTTTCCCCGTTGCCTTTACTTCATCACAGATTCTAATCAACTCCTCATCTTGAGTCTGTCCCGCTTTAATTCGCTCCACCAATGTAGATCCAACAGTCAAATTGGCTAGACAAGCCGCGCTACCTGGTGGAACCACTTCGACACCCATTTCATCCAGATCTCGAATTAACTCCTCCTGAGAGGTAATCATGTAGGCAAGGCTTCCAGATCGTCGACTCAAGGCGTCGGCCACCACATTTGCCTTACCCGGATGGTACTGAATAGCCACATCATAATCCTTAATTAGTTCGAGCCATCTTCGCTGCCTCATGTTTAATTCCTTCTGTGTGAAGAAATATTTCAAACTCTTGTGATCCGTAAAAATCTCACACACCTCCCCATATAGGTAGTGGCGCCAGATTTTTAGGGCAAACACCACTGCAGCTAATTCTAGATCATGGGTAGGATAGTTTTGCTCATGAGGTCGGAGCTGTCGGGAAGCATAGGCGATGACTCTATCATTCTGCATAAGGACACAACCCAGTCCCTTGTAAGAGGCGTCACAGTAAATGACAAACTTCCCTTCTCTGGAGGGAATAGTCAATACTGGCGCTGTGGTCAGCTTCTCTTTTAGCAGTTGGAAACTCTTTTCTTGCTCATCTGCCCAAATGAATGGCACATTATTCTTGGTAAAATGTGTGAGCGGTTTGGCCAACTTTGCAAAATCTTTCACGAAACGTCGGTAGTACCCAGCCAGTCCAAGAAAACTTCTGACTTCCATCACAGTGGTCAGCTGGGGCCAATCCAATATGGCTTCCACCTTCTGTGGATCAATAGCGATGCCTTCTTTGGAAATCACATGGCCCAAAAAGGTAATGCTGGACAACCAGAATTCACACTTGCTGAATTTTGCATACAGTCTGTACTCTCTCAGGGTTTGTAATACTATCCCCAGATGTCTTTCATGCTCCTCCTTGTTGCGCGAGTATACTCATATATCATCGATAAACACAACGATGAAGTTATCCAAATACGGTTTAAAAACTCGGTTCATTAAATCCATGAACGCGGCAGGGGAGTTAGTCACGCCAAAAGGCATGACCAGGAACTCATAGTGACCATATCGGGTTCGGAAGGCCGTCTTTGGTACATCAGTATCCTTGACTTTGAGTTGATGGTACCCCGATCTCAAATCAATTTTAGAAAATACACTCGCCCCTTGTAACAGGTCAAACAATTCATCGATACGCGGAAGAGGGTACTTATTCTTTACCGTCACTTTATTTAGCTCACGGTAATCAATGCACAGTCTCAGGGAGCCATCCTTCTTTTTCACAAACAACACGGGTGCTCCTCAAGGAGATATACTGGGTCGGATAAACCCTTTCTCCAACAATTCCTCCAATTGGGCTTTCAACTCCCTTAACTCTGATGGGGCCATTCGGTAAGGAGTTTTGGATATAGGTTGAGTTCCAGGGATAAGATCGATAGAAAACTCGATCTCTCGATCAACCGTTCCTTGCGGTAGTTCCTCTGGGAACACGTCGGGAAATTCACACACAACTGGCACTTCGGGCAGTGGGGGATTTTGGGCTTGGGTATCCAAGACACTACATAAATAACCACGACACCCTTTCTTCAATAACCTCCCTGCCTGAATGGCGGAGATTAGGTAGGGCGGTGGGGTAATGCCCTTTCCCCTAAACATAAACTCGGGCTGCCCCGGGGGTTAAAACAATACACTTTTCTCAAAACAATCGATGATGGCATGATTGTATGACAACCAATCCATGCCCAACATCACATCAAATCCTTTTATCGCTAAGGGTATTAGATTGACTAACAACTCCTGGTCTCCAATCATTACTCTGCAGTTCCGAAGGATCGTGGACCCAATCATTGACATCCCGGAAGGAATTTGTACCGATAACAGTTCATCCATAGGTTCAGGTATCTTATGCAGTTTATCAACAAAAGATGGGGACACAAAAAAATGCGTGGATCCAGGGTCAATCAACACATATGCAGAAATTCCAAAAATCGGGAGTATACCTGCTACTACAGCATTTACAGCAGAGGTGTCTCCTGGTAGCAGTGCAAAGACTCTTCCCGGGCGGCCCTGTGGTTCCTTGCCTTTGTCCTTTGTCTTGGCAAGAGGTGCTGGAATAGGCTTCTGTTCTGCGGTGCCGGTAGTTAAGGCGGGGGTTCTCGGGATTGGTGGATGTTGCGGGCAATCTTTGACTTGGTGCCCCTTATCTCCACATCGGTAGCATGCACCAGTCAGTCAGCGACATTCTCCAGTGTGTAGGTTCTGGCAATGAGGGCATCTGGGCACTTCCTCAGTTTTCTTCTGTCCCTTGATGCTCTTACTTGGGCCCTCAATCCTTTGCTTCTTGCTCGGCTGCTCCTTTTTAAAGTTTTTGCCCTTTTTCTTTCTTTCCTGGTCCTTCAGTTGGTTGAATTCTTCCATGTCCTTTTCGATAACTAGGGCTTTGTTAAGGACATCGGAATAGGTGTGTAGTTCAAAGGCCGAGACTTTAGTCCGTATCCCGATCCGAAGACCTGCGAGGAATTTTCTTGCCCTATTATGCTTTTCCCTCACCAAAACGGAAGCAAATCTGGACAACGCAGAGAACTTGGCTGCATATTGAATTACGGTCATGTCCCCTTGTTTCAAGGTGGCGAACTCCTGAATTTTTCTCTCCCAGATTGTAGGGGGAAAGAACATGCCGTAAAACTTATCAATAAAATCGGCCCAGGTAATGGTGGGGTTCTGTACTTGCATCTCGAGCCACCACTTGTATGCCTCCCCCTGTAACATGTAAGTGGCTAGCATCACTTTCTCGGCTTCCGAACAAATCAAGAGCTTAAAGTTCTTTTCCATTGACATGACCCACAGCTCAGCTTTCTCGGGGTCGGTAACAGCATCGAAAGTTGGGGGTTTGAGCTTATGGAAGCGATCTAACAAGTCATTACGAATGCCGGTTTCCAACGGCTGCGCTGGGGCGGGTGGAGGCGGAACTACCGGAGGCTCTACTGGGTTATTTGCTGGTCCGGCCTGGTGTTGCTATAAAGTTATTGATAGTCCCTCAATGGCCTAGCCGAATTGAGCCAATGTGGCCCGCATTTCCCGTAGGGCTACGCTCTCCGTTAGGGCCTGCGGTTCCCTAATGTTACTCCTAGTTCGAGGCGGCATCTGAAGTAAGATAAAAAGTATTCTAAGTATCCTCATTCAATGTGTCATAGTAAGAATGTCATTCAGGTTGTTCATCGATTCAGAAATCCTATGGCTTAAGTATTTGTTTTCTAAGGATTCAGTGTTTAAATAACCTTAAGGTTCTGGTCTATACTGACTTTCAAACCTGTAGCTCTGATACCACTCTTTTGTCACATCCCCCAGACCCACCCTGTGCGGATTTGGGGCACGTGACAAGGCCAGTTAGGCACCCATCGGGTTTTATCAGTTTTTTTTTTTTTTTTTTTTGAAAGCAAAACCCCGACGGTAATCCTAACCACAGGCCATTCCGATATAAATCCCAAGCATAATGCATTCGACATATATAATTTAAGCAGCGGAATTTTCATAAGGGAATGCATACATATATACTTGGCAGAGCATTCAGGATACATCATAGTCAGTTTTATCTTATCAAGATTACAAAACAGTTTCACTACAAAAGTCATAATCTGATCAGTTACACAAAAAGTACAAAAATGGTATAGGTTCACAAAAATGGGTTATCATTTTATCTGGGGGTCTCCAACATTTTCCCCCTAAGTCCTGAACCTGCTAAACCTGTCCAGCTGAGAGTTCCCCTGAAATTATTAAAATAATGGAATGAGCTTTAAAAAGCCCAGTGAGTAACACAGATATCCAGGCAAGTGTTTCGAATTCAATCTTTGCTTAAATCACATGGTCAATTAAATCAGTTTGGAATTAATAGTTCAATAAATCCAAGTCAAGTTCAATAGATCAAAACAGATAAACGGTTCAGGGTGCTAGCATATCAATCAGATGTATAGTTAATCATTTGAGAAACTAAGAACCATGTCATCGGTGATAAAAGCATGCATTTAAAACGATTGCATTTAAAACATATGGTATTCGAAACAATTTAACGGATCAAGGAACAGTAACTAAACAGTGTCAGAAGTTACTCACCTTCAATATTTGAGTTTGAAGCTATGAACGGAGCCTTCCTCTTTTCTCCTTAAGCCTAAAACAATTCATAGAGATTTATCAACTCATGACCTTAGACTGAGTAAGTCTACCCTATGATGGGTTTCATGGAACTAATCATTGAGTTTGGAAGGTCAGAGAAAGTTAATTTAGACTCTCTCGGCTTTTAAATCTGGGTTCGGGTATATCAGGGGTATTTCGGTCATTTTTGCCGTCACATAATTTCTGTCTCGGATTCGTCATCTAATCATGTATATAATCTCACAAGTGTCAGGTCTACCACTGGTATTAATTCCGTTTTAATCGGACTTCATTTGGGCCTTGTACAGTGTCAGGGGTATTTTGGTAATTTCATATGTTGTATTTTTTGGTACTTTATTTGCTATTACGGACCTCACCATTGAGTCCAGAATGTCCAACATAGTTAAAATGGACTATCTTTCAGTGTAATTTGGCCTTATGTGTCATTAGGGGCAGTACGGTCATTTACCCTTTACATATCTGTATTTTTCGGAACTTGGTTTCACAAATCGGACTCCACCATTTAGTCCGAAATGCCCGAAATTGTAAGATTACACTATTCAATTATTAAATTCGGACTTCGTTTGACTCGTTTAAGGTCCAGGGGCAATATGGTAATTATCCCTTTTTAATAAAATAATTAAATAACTATTTTATTATTTTATTTAATTTTTTAGGGGTATAATTGCATAAGATTTTCAAAATCTGGGCCTTAGTATAATTCTGTCAAACAGTGGGGGTCAGTTTGTAAATATTTAAAAATTCAAAACTGAACCAAAGGGTTCAGTCCCTTTGTAAATGAACCGGTCCGGTCCAGTCCGGTTCTAACCGGTTCTGTTACATTGCTGACGTCATGATGACGTCAGCCCTAAAATAATTTAAAAACCAGTTACCCAAAACGACGCAGTTTAATTAATGTGGTGGGAGTCCCAGGGACAGACACGTGTCCTAGTCAACTGGGCCAACTCGACTCGACTCGGTCAACTCGGTCGAGTCAACTCTGTTTTCCCCATCGAATGACTCGGAGTTGCCCTAATTTACCAGAAATTTCTCTTTTAATTTTGTGATGATTTGGACACAGTTTCTTGCTGTTTTCGATCCTAACAGGTTTCTGCATGTTATATCCATCACTTTACATCGATTTTAAGCATCGAATCACTCTAAACCATTCTATTTTCAAAACGATAGCCGTGACCTGTAACACGATCTAGCATCCTCATTTCTCAACCATTTTACACCGAATTTGTTGCCTCGTGACCTACGGATCATGAGGACCAAGCCTATGTTCTTATATCTCAGTTTGGCTTATTGTTTTGACAGATTGTATTTTTGACCCGTGGCTTTATTTTCAAATTCGTGGGCCTACAGTGAGTCCTGGGGTCGCGTAGGTAGATCTTTGAGATCTTATCAGGGTCTATTCTGAGTTCCAATATGCCAAATCTAAAACTGTTACGGTCAAATCAGACCTGGTTTTTCAAGCTTCATTTAATGGAGGTTGGTTTTGGGTTTCATGGTTTCATGACCTATTCGACACCTCTAAACCATGCAACATGTTCAGAAAAATTCCTAGGATCAAGAATGAAACATGCATGCAGTCTATACCCATAGCAGATCCACTAAACAATTCAAAATTTAAAATCAAGAAAATGAAGATAATTTTGAGTATTACCTTCAACAGTGGCTATCTATTCTCTTTGGCTCAGTTCAGTCTCTCAAAAACCTTCTCAGGTTATGCACCGTAGTCCTCAAGTCTCCACTTTGCACTTGAAATGGCCAAGTCTTTCCTCAAGCTCCCTTGCATGCAAAGCTTTCTTCCCCTCTCTCTCACTACACTCTCACTCTCACAGCCACCTCACGTACACACACACACACACACTCTCTCTCACAGTTTGGGTATTATCCGATTCTCTAAAGAGAGAATTTAGTGCAAGGTTGCATATTTATACCATAGTGCATTGTACATATGGCTATACATATACATACATATATGTGTGAGTGTATCTCAATCCTTAGTGGGCTGGTGGCTGATTGAGGTGATAGGGATGATGTATGGCAATGATGTGGGGAATGCATGCAAGGCCATTGGCCAATTTGGGTGGTGGCTTGGGCAAGATTATAGGTTATATACATATATTGCATGTACATATGCACAAAGTAACCAACAGCCTAGTTGGTAACTTTTTGGAACAAAATTGCTTACCTTGGTAGGTCAAGGGTTCAATTCCCCTTGGCCTCCCAAGTGACCATTTTCTCATATTTTTCTGGTTAAGGCCCTGTTTGGTTGTCGCGGAATTCCAGTTTCACTGTTTTGGCCTTAACTTTCAATCCGTAACTCCTTTTTCAGTGCGGTTTCTTTCTGTCACTTCCTACTCAGAATATCTTTCATTGACCAAGGTCCAATGTCAGTTTTTATTTTCTTGAGTTTCCATAATTAGCTAATTCGAGTTTTATCACTATTAAAAATAGACATTAAATTAGCTAAACCTGACATTTCATTCCCAAAACAGTTTCTCATATACAAAACATGTCAGTTAAGTAATTGGGGTGTTATAGAAAACCAATTAACCAGGCGTGGCTACACCTATAAAAAGAGCTTTCACCTCTATGCAAGTTCATATCAGTTATTTCTTAGAGTGTTTTAAGAGTGTTTCTAAAGTTTTGCTCTTGTTCGTTTTCCTTGTTATTGTTTGTTTGTTCATATTGGTGGGTGTTGTACTTCCTCTATTCAGTTGAAAAAAGATCACTGCTTTTTAAAGCTGTTCCTGAAACCTTCACTATACGAGTGCATGTTAGTGATGTTAGTGAAGACAAACTGTTAAATCCTGAAGGGTAGATCGTTTAGACTTTCTGAATTGAGATACTTTCTCTAAGGGGCGGAAATTACTCTTAAGGACAATGTATTGCACACGTCTCAACTAATCTGATAAGTATTTTCATCTCAATTCTAGTTTTGAATCCTCTATTACAACCTATTTCATAACATGACCAACACTTTAATAACCTTCTTGATGTTGCTCTTTTTTATCAGAGAGGCTTCCCGTCTTTCGCTACCTGTTAAGAATTCCAAATCAGAGAGTCATCGGTGGTAGCCACTCCAATGATAAAGTCAGTAAATTAAAAAGAATGTAATTGAAAGGAATTATTGAACCTGAATTGGAAGCGTACCTTGTGATTTTATTTATAGCTTGTAGATCTCCTAAGTTGAATAGGATTTGGAACCATAAAAGTAGGGATTTGAAGATATATGGAGATAGCAATTGCCATATTGAACTTTGTTTTCTTATTTTGAGGTTGGTAGAATATGGAAGGTGGTGATCATTTTGAAACCCCTTCTTGTAGATACTCTACTATCCTTTCCATGTGGTTTGTGATGAGCAGATCGGTACCCCATCTGTTCTGGAGGCAAGGCTGGAGGTGGTGCGCCATTTTGAACAATGTACCTCTGAACGCCATGTGTCTGCTTGATTTAGATAGCAAAATCTTTCTTGATCTGTACCTGAAAGAGCTCTGTACATACATGTGTCATGTTTTGAATTGATCTGTCACTTATGATACATTAGCTACTCCCCCCCCCCCCGAGCCTCAGTCTTGTGGGACGCAGAGCTGAGGTTAGGGTTTTTGAAGAGTCACGCATGGTAGTTATAAATGCACCACTCTATCTTCCATAATAGTCGTTGATGCGACATTTATTACGTCAGCCATTGGTTGGAATTCTGAGGCCATTATTTCCTTAACAGCCGTGACGATTTAGAATCGAAGGCCTCTATTATGCCATTTGTTAATCCCTTATAAAAGGTGGGGGAGTACATTGATGCCCTTCCTTTCATCATTCCTTTACTGCTTGAAAGTTTCATCATATCTCTCTAAAAGAAAACTTCAAGTAAGGTGATTTTCGGTGCAAGAAGTCCAACTCCGATCAAATCTTTGATCAGGTTTGGTTCGCTCAAACACATTATTTCTTTACTTCCTTAAATCTTCTTCCACTCCCTAATTCTGCCATGTCGACTTCTGATGCTTAGTCAAGTACTGGCTATGAAGCAGAAGAATCTATAGAAATGTATGATTAATCAGATGTAAATTTTGTAGATAGTCAACCATCAGGGGATTTAGAAACTAGGATTGTTAGCAACCCGAACCCTAGTTCAGAACTTATGATAGTAAAGGCTTTTGCCGAGCCTAGGAATGTTATAGGGGAAACCTAGGGCAGACCCTCCAAAAGAAAAGAAGGAGAAAGTTCCACTACTCAGGGCATGATAGATGCTTTGAGGGCTACTTCTAACTTCCCTGCCAACGTGTCCTATAGGGTTCTAAGACCCTTGGACTGCCCCTCTAACACTGAGCAAGGTGAGATATGTGTCTATCTCAAATGGTTCGAAATAGGGTTTAGGTTTCCCTTCCACCCCTTAATTAGGGACTTCTTCAGTTGGTTCAATATATGCCCCGCTGATCTGAACTGTATAGACCTAAAAAATGAGGGTAAATTTTTCGTTTTGCCGGTAGGGCACTATTCATGCACTATTTACTGCTAGGACACTACATATGCATCATTTAGACATAAGTCATGTTTAAAAGCATATTTTGAGTATTACATAGAAGAGAAATATGCTTATAATGGTAAAATACACCTCTTGTGAGAATTTGAGCCTAATCGGAGATAGTTTGAAAAATTGAACCAAAAGGGGATCCCGGGTGGCCCGGGTGGACCCGGCCGAAACCGCCAACGGGCGAACATAAATTTTTTTATAAAAATATCATTTAAAATAATTTTAAGAACTTTGGTTAAAGAAAAATTTCGAATTGAGGCGTTTCGGGACGAGTTGTAGTGTAACGAGGTCCCAAACTCATTAAGGGTAAAATGGTCATTTTACCCCTTGGCCCCTTTACTATAAATAGGACCCTTAGTATAAAAAATACAAAATTTGGTATGAGAATACAGCAGCAGGTCGTGCATGGAGAGAAAGATGAAGAAAACCTAGGGTTTTTCAACTTTCAAGCTTCCAAAACTCACTTCTAGGCTTGGATTTTCACAAGACTTCCTTCTAGGAAGTTGTTCGCCACATCAAGGGCTACATTCTCACCAATTGGTTCAGCTGCACAGCGAACACAACTCCCTAGGGTTGAGAAAAACCCCTTTAGGTATGTGATGAGTGCGCAAAAGTGCACTCTAAATGTCCTATTATTTGATTAAAATTGCTAGAAATATGAATAGAAATGTTGGGCTTCAATTGATTTTATTAAATTTAATTTCTATTTACAGTGAGATATATTTGAGCATTATTTTATAATATTTTAAATCTCAAATATTGCATTTTTTGTTGGCGAGAGATAGTTTGCAATTGCGCTTTACACTCAATATTTTTGGAACTATTTTTGGTTTTTTGGCAGATTCGACTATTGAGTTTCAATTGAGATTTGGATGGCATTAGAGTTTCAGAATGAGAAAACGGTCTTCATGAAGTTTTTAGAGGATGTCTTGGGCTTTTCAGAAAGGTTTGGTTTGCAAAAATCGGAGTTCGTTTGGGCCTCCAAACATTGTTTCGAAATTAGGTATGGGAAGTTGCTTCAAATTCTGTCCGTCTAGCCAACTTGAAGGGGTCATAACTTGAGCTTCCGGAGTCCAAATCAGGTGATTCTTGAGCCTAAAATTATCTAATCATCCGGGGCTATAACTTTTGTGAAGAACCCGAGTCAAGATTCAGTCGTTATCTAATAAAAAAATGGACTTGAACATTACGGCTGTAGGCTTGTGCGGCTGCAGAAAAAAAATTAAAGGAGCTTTAATGGGCCTTAGATGAAGATGCGGCTGGCGTCCGTCAGTGGTGCGGCGCACTCAAAGGCTTGATGTGGGGCCATGGGCTGATTTAATATGCAATTGAAATCAGGGAGTGGCTAACGTGAGGGATAGTGCTAGTGGTTCAACAGGGGGTTGAAGTGAGGTGGCTTAGTGGGGCCCGGCAACTATTTGGAAAACAACAAAAGCAAAATCAATGGGTTTGTTGTGCGGCTGGGCTGAAGTAAACATGATGTAAGGCCCAGGCGCTGGAGATTAAAAAAAGGGCGGCTGCGGCTATCAACAAAGAGCAGAGGTGCGGCTGTTGCGCAATAGAGAATAGAGAACAGAGAACAGGGACATGCGGCGGCGCAGGGTTCTAGCGTAGAGAAGAAGCTACAGTCACTCCATGGCGCGGTTATTTTTCATGAGGTTTATGTTATTCGTCCTGTACATGGGTAACTAAATTCTTAAGTGGAGTTAGGGATGAACTTGTACCATGAATTGTTATTTTAATTTATTTTGATTCCTGTACGTGGTTTTTATTTATTAAATTCTTTGATGATCATTCATAATTTATTATTGAAATTTATTCTCCGAATAATTAAAGGGTTCAGTCTGTTTATAGATTCAGTCATGTTTTTTCTATTGAATGGATTAATGTTTTGATTATTTTTGGAACAATTAGTTATTTATATTGATTCAATTCTCTGCTACAATATTGCTCGTTGGGTATATTGTCGTCGTTGGGTTTTCTCAATGTGTATAATAATTTGAGTGATTTAAAAGTGATGAATAATTTTTCAAAGGATTATTTTCAGTCTAATTTTGATGCATAATTTTAAATCTTCTGATTGAGATTTTTGGAATTTAATTTCTCAATTGAGTTATCAATGAATTAAAAATAATTAAAATACCATGTATGTGCAAGGGATTCCCGACACTCCACTATTCGTTAAATTTGAGTATTTTCTTCCATTAATCAATTTGTTTAATTTTTAGTTGCATTCAAAATAACTTTCTATATTTTTATTTTTTCGTTAACCGTCTAATATTTCTGTAGTTCAGAAATTCTGTTTATTATTCTTTTAATTTAGTCTCCCCGTGGAATCGACACCCCAAAGCTACACTACAACTACCGCGTTATTCTTTGGGCGTAATCAGTATGATATCTTGCTAAGTAAAGAATAGGGTTAAGTTTAGGAGTGTTTTATATGTTGATTGAGTGATTTATATGTTTACTTGTTGTTAGAAAGTCACTTAGGATGTAGTTGCTTTGAAAAACCTAGAGTTGGTAATTTGTATTCTTGTGTGTTCTTTGAGAATTTGTCAAAATGATGAACATATAACTTGAAGATATGTTTGATCCATTACATTGTGGCTTATGTTCATGTGAATAGACCTTGTGTTTTGGAAGATATGGTTGTTTAATGCATTGATGCTTTGTGTAATTACGTGTTCTTCGAGAATTGGTAATATAGCGAATATGTAACATGAGCATATGTTTAAATTGATTGTATATAGCATATATTCATGTGGAAGAAGTTGTGTGGTTTTAAAGTTAGAATTTACTTTATGGATGATGCATGATTTAAGGTGTATGCCATGTATTTGATAAAATGTCTCATTGAAATTGCATAGAAAAATCAAGGCATCTTGGCATACTCGAATTTTTGGAAACATGGCATGGGTTGAGAAATTTGGTTCTATACATTATGAGGGTGTAGATCCTATGGTGAAAAACCCAAAATCTAGCCAATGACAGTACTCGCGGGCTAACGGGGGTAGACCGTGAAGCGAGATATACGACAGTACTCGTGGGCTGACGGGGAAAGACCGTGAAGCGAGACATGGGTGTGGCATAGAGTTGCATGTGTGTGTCATGCATATTACCATTTCATATTATTGATGAATTGGAAGGCATGTAGATTATAAATGTACACTTGCACATGCCACGTCTTAGCCTTGTTCCTTGCATTAGCATCATGTCATACTAGCAGTTGAGCTGACCTCTCGTGGGATATCATATTACGGATGAGGCTACTGGTACTTGAGACTTGATGAAGTCTTGAAGAGCGGAGGAGAAATGGACCACGGAGGATATTTGGCCCTTAGGGCACATTTTGTATGTATGAGGGCATAAGCCCTAAAACATATGTATTTATTTGTAAAAATCTTGTATATTATGAACACAATGGGCAAGGCCCTATATTTGTAATGAACGTGAGGTTATGACGTTTTAAATTTCAAGCATATGTGTATATATGGAGGATTGTATATTTTAAATGATGTATAGATGTTTAGTTGGATCAAAGCATATATTTGGTTGCCAATTTGAGAAATGATAGGTTGTTTTGTGAAAAATTAGGTGGAAAAAGGCTTAGAAAACAAAGGAAACCATGCTAAAATTTTGTGAAATTAAAAGGTTAGTTAGGTGTGTAAAACACCCTAAATATAGATGAAAAAAGTGCCAAAAGGGGGAGGGGGTTAAAAACCTTGAAGAAATAGGCTAAAAATGGGAAAAAAGTAGCTTGCAAGACTTTGGAAAAAATTTTGAAAAACAGAGAAAATTGGCTGCTGGACAGAGAAATTCAGCCGTAGCCAGCTACAGTAAACCTGCAGAAAAAAATCAGGTTTTGTACCAGACCCCTCTACCTAGCCAGTAGCCCCACGCACGCGCGCCCTGCCTAGCCACTGCCTTGCCCTGCCCGCATGCCCTGCGCATGAGCCTGTAACCCCCTGCACGTCCCCATGCATGCCCAGCCCCTGACACCTCCTGACACCTGCCTTTGGCCACCTTTTTGGGCCATGTTTGGCCACTCTCATGGGCCATGTTTGGCCACTTCCTTACACCAATTTTGGTAGACCTTTTGACCTATTCTTGGCCCATGTCTTAGGGCATTTAGAACCCATTTGGGTCATTATTCCAAGACATTTTTAGAGATGTTTTGGAGGCCATTTTTGAACATGACTTAGACAAATTTTAAATATTGATTGGGAGGGATATTTGATAGACATTAGAAGACCATTTTGGTTCAGTCAATAGCAAGTTTTCATTTCAAATCTAGGAGAAACATGGAGAAATAAATGCATAATCAACTAAATCCATCTCAATGGCCTTTCATTTACTTTTCTTAATTCATTTCACTCACTCCCCGGGTTTGTGGAAATTCAGGGCGTGACATGAACATAAACAGTTGGAGGCATCTACTAGGGTTCATACTTTTAGGTTATTTAAAAAATGTCGAGGTGGACCTCCCATTGATAAGAAGTAACATGGATTTGAAGTATTTAAAGTCAGAGGGCATGTTGTACATGTCTTTTGACAAAGGGTTCATACCTCTCTCCTCTGTACCCACTTCCAATAAGACTTGGAAGCAGTGGTACTTCTTTGTAAAAGGAGGACGGGAGATTGAGGACTTTGAGAGCTGAGCTTTAACTTTCCCTCGAAAGACTGAGATCCAAGTTGAGGTCCCCTTTGTATTTTGCATTTTATTTTTAGGGTTTTTCGACTGTGTGCTGTTGATCTAATCCCGTATTTTTTGTGCAGACAAGAGAGCTTGGAAGAGGTCGATTTTTACTATCGATCTTCAGCAGAAGTACAAGAGGCTCCTCCAGACCAGGAACCACTCTTACGACGCCATCCTTTGCCCCATCAATCTAATGGAGGCTGGCCTGGTACAGGATAGGTTTAAAAGCCTGAAAAAATCCCTAGTGTTTAGATGGGCTCTAGGGAAGAAGAAGAAGGTTTGAGGAGAGCTCTTCCTTTGCCGAGCCTCCTCTTCAGGTGAAGAGAAGAAGGATACTGTCCAATTCCTCTAACAGGACAGAGTCGGAGGATCCTGGGGCTTCCCTAGTTCAGGAGCCTCTCCTTCCCCTTGCACCTACAGCTCTAAAGAAGAAAATGGGGAAGGGCAAGTCAATGGTTGTTTCCCTAGTGCCTGATGACTCTGGCCCGTTGGCCGTAAAGAAGGCTTACAAGGATTCTTGGGCAATAGGCCCAAGTAAATTTAAGGGGTTGAAGGTGCAGAAGATTGCTAAAGACATGATGGCATTTTATATGAGGGTAAGTTTGGAAGAATTCTTTCCTTTTTTTTTTCCTGGTTCTATAACATATTCTGACCTGATTGTGTTGCTTGTTTCTTTTTAGGCTATGCATGGCTTAGCGTCCATTATAGACTCTTCTGAGGATTTCTGTCACGACCCGAAACCCACCCTAAGCGGATTACCGGATCGCGATCGCCGCCCCGAGACAAGGCTCACATATGCAGCGGTATCGAATAGATGTGCAACATACATTTTGCGGAAGCGTGAAAAACTTTTTCTTTTCTTTTCTCATTTTTAAATTATGCACATCCGTTCGGTACTGCCGCTCCATACATAGCATACATGGTTACACATTCAGAGTATAACTAAAAACTTAAAGACTTCATACATTCATACCATACATATTCGATTGCCCAGAGGGCTTATTACATGTCCTTACTATGTCTACTAATACAAAAGTACTATTAGAGTTTACAGACTTATCAAAAGAAACTATTTAACCATATCTTCCCAAAATCAGCAGATTCGTCATCGTCGTCCTTAAATCAAAACTGCTGCTAATTACCTGAAAGGGGGGTCCGAACAAAGTCCGGGTAAGCTAATCTAAGCTTGTGAGCAATTCCAGTATTCGTCATGGGGTTTTCAATTAGCAGTGTTTTAGTACATAAGAGTTTGTAAAATAGTCACCGCCAATTGTTCGTATAATTGAATACAGAGTATATGCATTCCTTAAAACATGTAGCTTTGAAATATTTAAAACATTCAAGCTAAACTTATACATATGAACTTTAAAACGTATAACATATCATGTATTTCTTAAACAGAGTATATAAAACTCAAATATATGCATATTGAAAATGAGAGTAAAAACATGCTTTCATTTTCAAACCATTTGTCATCTTATCACTTCCATTAGTGGAATCCGTTTCGAACCGGAGTCCCATATTACTTATCTATGGAGATATCTCATTTGCCTAGGGGATTAGATCCTGCTACCGGGCATTTTACAGGGCAATTGGGTTCCGTAAAACCCAAAATCCTGCCTATTTTACAGGGCAACTGAAAACTCAGAATCCTGTCTAAGTGCTTATGCACCATTCATCTTATAAAACATTTATCATGTGACTTATCTTATAGATACTTTTCATAAATTTGTAATAAACATTCGTATACTTGAAATAAGCAAATTCAGAATATTTAACAATAATTGCATTTTAACTAGACATGCTGAAAAGTATTTGAAGGAAAAACTGTTGCAGAAACCAATCACTAAGCATGTCACAATGAATTTCTAAAACAGAACAATTAAAAACTGAATCATGTAAATACTGAATTTGAAACTTCAAATACTTCATATCTTATACTTAAAACCCTTTTTAAATTATGGAGTCAAATCTCCAATTCAAACACAGGGTTACTCACCTTGTACTTTTAGTCCTGCTCTATTTGGGTGCTTTTCCCTTGGCTTCCTTTAACCTTTGAAGCCATTCTTCCAAAGTTTCCGTATCCTCCTGTTTCTTAAGCTTTCTGGTTGCTAGTTGCTCCTTAGTGATAGTCTTGTAAATAAAGGGGCTAACACAGCATACTTCGTTCGTTTTAGAAATCCGAATGCGATTTTGAATCAGTTGGAGCTGTTTTTCCAGTTTCTCCCGGAACACTTTTTGCTTGGGATCCTTTGCTAGTTGGGCCCTTGTCATCATAGGAGTGACTTCCCGTTCTTGGCTCATTTTTGTGTTTAGTTAATTCTCTGTTTAAAAACACAATTTACCGTGTCAAGAAAAATAGATTTCTACAATCATACTCTTCTGGGAGTTCCATTAACTTTAACTTAAGGTTATTTATTTAACATGTTTACGTGTCGTGTCTTATCGTATTTCATTTCTCGTATTTGCCTCAGTTTAGTTCTTTGGCAACATTTCAGTTCATAGTCATCTAACAGATGCTATTCATCAAATTTTATGTCTTTTCATTTTAGACATTTCTTTAGGTCGAATAGACTCTACCATTAAGTCCGGAGTGTCTAAGAAAGTCGGTTTAGGCTTTCCTAATATTTAATTCGGACTTTTATATGTAAAAGGACAAAATGGTCATTTTATCGTTTTACGTGTCATATCTTTCCGTACTTCGTTTCGTAATTTGGACCCCATTTTTGAGTCTGGAATGTCAAAGAAAGTTAATTTAGACCTTCTCTGATTTCATTTTGGCTTTAGGGGTACCAGGGATATTTTGGTCTTTTTACCCCTTTACATGTCTTTATTTTTCGAGCCTCGTCTCGTAAAACGGACCCTACCATTGGCTTCAGAATATCCAGAATAGTAAGGATACACTATTCATTTATTAAATTTGGACTTTGTTTGACTTATTTACGGGGCAGGGGCATTTTAGTCATTTTGACATTTTTTAGGGGTCTCAAATTTTTCGGGACCTCATCTCATGTCGTGGACCTCACCAATGAGCTTAGGGGGTCCAAGATAGTAAGGTTACATATATAACTTGTAATTTTTGGACAACGGGCCATTTCGGAGTAATTAATTTAATTAATTTCATTTAATTAAATTAATTTCATTAAGTATAATATATATATATATATATTATTTGAACTTAATATGACAGGTTGAATAGGATGGCACGCTGGCCAGCGTGCCATCTCCCTCCCCATACCACGCACGTTCGAATCCTGTAAGGCGCAATTGCGCCCTTTTTAATTTTCGGATTTAATTAATTATAATATATATATATATATCATGTTCGTATATGGACACACGCATACGCGTGGCCGAGTGGAAAAGAACGCGTGGGGCGCGTGAGGTCAGGGGTTCGAACCCCACCGACCGCAGTTTCCTCCCTTTTTCCTTTAAAACTTAACTGTATATATATATATATATACTTACCTAAGGCCCAAAACGACGTCGCCTTATTAATGCGGTGGCAAGCCCAGAGGCTGCCACCCGTCCCTAGTCCACCCACCGTTTTAAACGGTGCACGAGTCGACTCGGTCGTCTTCCCCAAGCGACCGACTGAAAAACCCTAATTCCCGAAATCCTTTTCTTCCTATTTCGTGAGTTTCTACTCCACCAATCACTACTGTTTCGGTCCCAAATTATCCCTAAGAGATAAACGAGTAGATTGGCATTCGTTTTGGAGTTTAAAACCCTCACATATGTTCGGTCTTGAAGTGGATAATCCGAACTGTTATTTCGGTTGTTCATGCTCGTTTCTTAACCATTTTTGATGAGGTTTGGCTTGCTGTGATCCCCTCTTCATGGGGATTCAGTCTTCATTTAAAGAGATGGCTTAAATCATAAGTTTAGAGGTTTGGGGTGTGAACCCGTAACCTGCATCTTGACATTTGAGGGTCGATTTTTGAGGTTCAAGGTCGCGTACATAGGTTTTTAGCATGCTTGTAGGGTCTACTAAAGGTCCCTATACACCAAACAAGGTTTGGTTTCCCTCGGGTCAGACCTGCTTCATGCAAGGTCATCCACGGCGACTGCTCATGGGTTTCATGTTTTTAGGTGTTTTAAAGTTAAATTTTCATGCTTGTTATGTTTAGAATGTGTTCTAGACATCATATATATCAAATGGAAGCTTTAAATCAGTTTGTATGTAGAGAAATTCTAGAAAGGGAATTTTGACAGTTTTGAACATTCTTACCTTTTTGGTTGGTTTTCCTCCTCTTTCTTGCTCTAATCCTTCTTCTCTTCTCCTCAGTTTTCCTCTTCTTTTGGTTTCTTCGTGAGAGATCAACATGCACTACATGTTTGGCTTTTATGGCAAGGTAGCCGACCTCTCTCTCTCTTCATATCCTTTCTCTCTCTCTACAGCTATCTCTCTCTCTCTCTGCATTCTGAATTCTAGCCCTACACAGCTCTCCCATCTCATTAATTTTTACCTTTTTCTTTTTCAACTTTGCATTTAATTTCATAAGATATTTATACATATATATACATATACACATATATATACAAGACACACACACACACACACATTCACACTTGTTAACTTTTTACTTTCTAACTTTTTCATATTCCTTTCATTTAATATATATATATATATACATTTAATTAATACATATATATATCAAGTCTTATGATTAATTAATTAATGTAATAATTAATTAATTATATATATATGATTTCCTTTCCTCGTAATACGTGTCATGTGACCCGGTATCCCGGGTCGGGATATTACAATTTCGAGTAGATTAACGCCCTCTAATCTGATCTCGATGATGCCAGGCTTCAATTGAGAATGGCTTAGTCCTCAGCATCGACAGTTGAGGAAAGCCTGAAGGAAGCTGCCAACTCATACTCTATCCTAGAGTCCGAGAGGGATGCCCTTGCTCTGGAATTGGAAGACCTCAAAAGGAGGTTTGCTGACTTCCAAGCTCCATCCCTTCAAAAGATCCAGGACACTACCAAAGCTGTCAGAGCTCAAACTGAAATTGATCTGAAGGCTGAAGTCTAGGATCTGGGTGATGAGCTGATCGAGCATGGGTGCCGAACCTTCAGGGTGAAGCTTTGCAAGAAATATCCTGACCTGGATCTGGCTGGGGTGATATTGAAGTCTCCTAAGATGAGATTGAGGTGCAGGAGGATGAAGAAGAGGAAGCCAATCCAGAACTCCTTCAAGCTGACGCTTTAGAGGCTGTCGAACTAGCAGTAGACTAGGGATATCTTTGTATTACTTTTTGTTTCTATCTTGTAACTTTCCTGTAGTTTGGGCCAATTATAAACAGAATTTGACTTCTTTCAGAACTTCATGTGTTGTTTGATAATCTCTTGAATATCTAGGCCATTAGAAATTCCAAAGTACCCATAAGATGTTTTAGAGGCTGAAAAAGTAGGATACTCAGAGCAGCCACACTTGTAATATAGATTTTCAGATGCCAGCATATTGACAAGTTGTAATGTTCTAACCTTTGATACTTGTAATCAAGCCTTAAAACAAGTTTTGACAACAGATCTTCAACACTTGCAATTAAAACAAGTTTCATTCACAGATCTCTAATACTTGTAATTAAAATAATATTTGTCAACAGATCTTTAGCACTTGTAATTAAATCAAGCTTCATTCATAGGTCTCTAATACTTGTAATTAAAACAAGCTTCATTAATATATCTTTAGCACCTGTAATTAAATCAAGTTTCATTATGAGATTTGTAGGATCAGAACCGTGGTATTCATAGTAAATGGAAGGCTTTGGGAGATCTCTATATTGATTGAAATGGATCGGGCCTTCAGTGCTAGTAATGCTTTTATTGATCTGTTCATAGAGTGAAATGGGCTAGACCTATAGCACTTTTAATGAATACAAGACTTTTAGGGGGTCTGTGCATTAAATGAAATGGACAAGACTTGTAGTTAATACAAGGCTTTTAAGAGTCTGTACATTGAATAAAATGGACCAAACCTGTAGCACGTGTAGTGAATACAAAACTTTTAGGGGTCTGTGCATTGAATGAAATAGATAAGACCTGTAGCACTTGTAGTGAATACAAAGCTTTTAGGGGTCTGTACATTGAATGAAATGTGTAATATCCCGACTCGGGATACCGGGTCATATGGCACGTATTACAAGGTTATGAAAACTTAGTGTGAAAGAATATACACTAAAAGATATTAATTAATTAATTAATTAAATAAAAGAAATAAATCACTTGACATAATTAAATAGAGTATATATATAATACCTACAATACACACACTAAAGTGTATTGTGTATGTGTGGTGAAGTGTGTATATACATACACACCTATATGTATGTATACAAGTATAGTATATATATACATATATATATATATATATATTTGATATGTATAAATGGGCATAAAGTAAGGAGAACACAAAATATCTAGTGTGAATGTGTATATGTGTGTCGGCTGCAAGGTGTGTGTGCGTTTCTTGATGTATTAGTGTGTGTTGTAGCATATATATATATATATTATATACAAATATCAAGCATCAATTAATGTAAAGTAGGAAATGGGGAAGAGCAAAATTTATGAGATGGAAATCAGATTAATTGAGAAGTGAAAGAAACTGGCTGTTAGGTCATGAGGGAAGAGAGAGAGAGGAGAGAGAAGGGTCGGTTGCCTTCTTTAAAAAGCCAAAGCATGCATTTCATGCTTACACCCTAAAGAAGCAAACTGAATAAGAAAGGAGATTGAGGAGAATAGAAGAGATCGGAGCAAGAAGAAGAAGAAAATAGTGATAAGAGGTGAGAAATACATCAAACCTTAATTTTCTCTCTCTAAGATTTAAGCATCAATATGAATTGTTTTTGAGTTGTTTATGTATATATGATATTTAGAACATGTTTAAACGACAATAAGCATGAAGATTTGCCATGAAAACCATCAAAAACATCAAACCCAACAGAAACCGCCATTGAAGACCTTGCTCATAGCAGGTCTGAACCAACTTCTTCTAAACCATTTTTGGTCTACAGAGGCTTCAATTAGACCCTATAAGCATTCCAAAAACACTTATACGCGATCACATAACTCAAGAAAAGCCCTCCAAATATCGAGTTGTAGGCTATGGGTTTGAAACCCAATCCTCTAAACTCAGTGTTAAACCAACATTTGAGAATGGGGAATGAAACCCCTTTAACTAAGGAACAAAATAAGCCCAACCCCATGAAAAATGATCAAGAAATGAGCATGAGCCATGGGTTTACAAGTTGGATTATGACGTCCTAAACCGAACACATGAACGAGTTTTTAAGCCAAAAATGAATGCCAAACTAATTGGTGACACTCTAGAAGTGATTTACAATGAAAACAGTGAAGATCCATGGATCCAAACTGCACGAAATTAAAGAAAATGAAATTCGAAAACTAGGGCAACGTAGGGGTCGAAGTGGGGAAGAAGACAGTGAGTTAACTCGTTTTAAAATTTACCGAGTTGACTCGGACATGTGTCGGGACGAGATTAAGTCCACCGCATTAGTGGAACGACAGCGTTTCATATATGTTTTTAATTTTTAAAACGTTAGGGCTGACGTCATCACGATGTCTGATGACGTCAGCATCACGTGGCAAACCGACTAAACCGGTTGGTTTACAAAAGAACCGGACCGGTTCACTTGGATCTAAACCGAACCCACTGGTTTTCTGATTTATTTAAAATGAAATAAACCAAACCTTTTATTATTTATGGTTTGACCCCAGAATTTCTAAGGAATTCCACTATGGCCCAACTGATGGAAAAATTATGCAATTACACCCCTAGAAAATAATTAAATAATTAATTTAATTATTTAATAAATAAAACAAAATTACTATTTTGCCCCTACGTCATATATAAAGTAAATGAAGTCCAAATTAAACATATGAATAGTGTATCCTTACTATTTTGGATATTCTGAAGCCAATGGTAGGGTCTATTTTGCAAGACGGGGCCCCAAAAAATAAAGACACGTAAAGGGGTAAAATGACCAAAATATCCCTTGTTCAAAATTAACAAGTTATTAGTGTATTCTTACTATCTCGCGCCTTTTGAGTCCAATGGTGAGGTCCAAATTATGAAACGAAGTACGAAAAAATATGACACGTAAAATGGTGACTGACCATTTTGTCCTTTTTCATACAAAAGTCCGAATTAAATTCTAGGAAAGCCTAAACCGACTTTCTTTGACACTCCGGAGTCAATGGTAGAGTCTATTCGACCAAAAGAAATGTCTAAAATAAAAGGACATAAAATTTGATGAATAGCATTTGTCAGATGACTATAAATTAAAGTAATGCCAAGTACTAATCTAATGCGTATACGAGGAAATGAATTACGAAAAGACACGACACGTAGTTATGTGAAGTAAATAAATTTAAATTTAAATTAATGGAGCTACCAGAAGAGTATAAATTGAAATGAATTTAATTTCTAACAGATTAAATTGTGTCATAGGTTAAGAGTACGAGTTAAGTTAAGTACATATGAAATCATGAAATTGTAATATCCCGACCCGGGATACCGGGTCACATGACACGTATTACGAGGAAAGGAAATCATATATATATAATTAATTAATTATTACATTAATTAATTAATCATAAGACTTGATATATATATATATATGTATTAATTAAATGTATATATATATATATATATTAAATGAAAGGAATATGAAAAAGTTAGAAAGTAAAAAGTTAACAAGTGTGAATGTGTGTGTGTGTGTGTCTTGTATATATATGTGTATATGTATATATATGTATATATATATGTATAAATATCTTATGAAATTAAATGCAAAGTTGAAAAAGAAAAAGGTAAAAATTAATGAGATGGGAGAACTGTGTAGGGCTAGAATTCAGAATGCAGAGAGAGAGAGAGATAGCTGTAGAGAGAGAGAGAGGATATGAAGAGAGAGAGAGGTCGACTACCTTGCCATAAAAGCCAAACATGCAGTGCATGTTGATCTCTCACGAAGAAACCAAAAGAAGAGGAAAACTGAGGAGAAGAGAAGAAGAATTAGAGCAAGAAAGAGGAGGAAAACCAACCAAAAAGGTAAGAATGTTCAAAACTGTCAAAATTTCCCTCTCTAGAATTTCTCTACATACAAACTGATTTAAAGCTTCCATTTGATATATATGATGTCTAGAACACATTCTAAACATAACAAACATGAAAATTTAACTTTAAAACACCTAAAAACATGAAAACCATGAGCAGTCGCCATGGATAACCTTGCATGAAGCAGGTCTGACCCGAGGGAAACCAAACCTTGTTTGGTGTATAGGGACCTCTAGTAGACCCTACAAGCATGCTAAAAACCTATGTACGCGACCTTGAACCTCAAAAATCGACCCTCAAATGTCAAGATGCAGGTTACGGGTTCACACCCCAAACCTCTAAACTTATGATTTAAGCCATCTCTTTAAATGAAGACTGAATCCCCATGAAGAGGGGATCACAGCAAGCCAAACCTCATCAAAAATGGTTAAGAAACGAGCATGAACAACCGAAATAACAGTTCGGATTATCCACTTCAAGACCGAACATATGTGAGGGTTTTAAACTCCAAAACGAATGCCAATCTACTCGTTTATCTCTTAGGGATAATTTGGGACCGAAACAGTAGTGATTGGTGGAGTAGAAACTCACGAAATAGGAAGAAAAGGATTTCGGGAATTAGGGTTTTTCAGTCGGTCGCTTGGGGAAGACGACCGAGTCAACTCGTGCACCGTTTAAAACGGTGGGTGGACTCGGGACCGGTGGCAGCCTCTGGGCTTGCCACCGCATTAATAAGGCGACGTCGTTTTGGGCCTTAGGTAAGTATATATATATACAGTTAAGTTTTAAAGGAAAAAGGGAGGAAACTGCGGTCGGTGGGGTTCGAACCCCTGACCTCACGCGCCCCACGCGTTCTTTTCCACTCGGCCACGCGTATGCGTGTGTCCATATACGAACATGATATATATATATATATATATATATATATTATAATTAATTAAATCCGAAAATTAAAAAGGGCGCAATTGCGCCTTACAGGATTCGAACGTGCGTGGTATGGGGAGGGAGATGGCACGCTGGCCAGCGTGCCATCTTATTCAACCTGTCATATTAAGTTCAAATAATATATATATATATATATTATACTTAATGAAATTAATTAAATTAATTACTCCGAAATGGCCCGTTGTCCAAAAATTACAAGTTATATATGTAACCTTACTATCTTGGACCCCCTAAGCTCATTGGTGAGGTCCACGACATGAGATGAGGTCCCGAAAAATTTGAGACTCCTAAAAAATGTCAAAATGACCAAAATGCCCCTGCCCAGTAAATAAGTCAAACAAAGTCCAAATTTAATAAATGAATAGTGTATCCTTACTATTCTGGATATTCTGAAGCCAATGGTAGGGTCCGTTTTACGAGACGAGGCTCGAAAAATAAAGACATGTAAAGGGGTAAAAAGACCAAAATATCCCTGGTACCCCTAAAGCCAAAATGAAATCAGAGAAGGTCTAAATTAACTTTCTTTGACATTCCAGACTCAAAAATGGGGTCCAAATTACGAAACGAAGTACGGAAAGATATGACACGTAAAATGATAAAATGACCATTTTGTCCTTTTACATATAAAAGTCCGAATTAAATATTAGGAAAGCCTAAACCGACTTTCTTAGACACTCCGGACTCAATGGTAGAGTCTATTCGACCTAAAGAAATGTCTAAAATGAAAAGACATAAAATTTGATGAATAGCATCTGTTAGATGACTATGAACTGAAATGTTGCCAAAGAACTAAACTGAGGCAAATACGAGAAATGAAATACGATAAGACACGACACGTAAACATGTTAAATAAATAACCTTAAGTTAAAGTTAATGGAACTCCCAGAAGAGTATGATTGTAGAAATCTATTTTTCTTGACACGGTAAATTATGTTTTTAAACAGAGAATTAACTAAACACAAAAATGAGCCAAGAACGGGAAGTCACTCCTATGATGACAAGGGCCCAACTAGCAAAGGATCCCAAGCAAAAAGTGTTCCGGGAGAAACTGGAAAAACAGCTCCAACTGATTCAAAATCGCATTCGGATTTCTAAAACGAACGAAGTATGCTGTGTTAGCCCCTTTATTTACAAGACTATCACTAAGGAGCAACTAGCAACCAGAAAGCTTAAGAAACAGGAGGATACGGAAACTTTGGAAGAATGGCTTCAAAGGTTAAAGGAAGCCAAGGGAAAAGCACCCAAATAGAGCAGGACTAAAAGTACAAGGTGAGTAACCCTGTGTTTGAATTGGAGATTTGACTCCATAATTTAAAAAGGGTTTTAAGTATAAGATATGAAGTATTTGAAGTTTCAAATTCAGTATTTACATGATTCAGTTTTTAATTGTTCTGTTTTAGAAATTCATTGTGACATGCTTAGTGATTGGTTTCTGCAACAGTTTTTCCTTCAAATACTTTTCAGCATGTCTAGTTAAAATGCAATTATTGTTAAATATTCTGAATTTGCTTATTTCAAGTATACGAATGTTTATTACAAATTTATGAAAAGTATCTATAAGATAAGTCACATGATAAATGTTTTATAAGATGAATGGTGCATAAGCACTTAGACAGGATTCTGAGTTTTCAGTTGCCCTGTAAAATAGGCAGGATTTTGGGTTTTACGGAACCCAATTGCCCTGTAAAATGCCCGGTAGCAGGATCTAATCCCCCAGGCAAATGAGATATCTCCATAGATAAGTAATATGGGACTCCGGTTCGAAACGGATTCCACTAATGGAAGTGATAAGATGACAAATGGTTTGAAAATGAAAGCATGTTTTTACTCTCATTTTCAATATGCATATATTTGAGTTTTATATACTCTGTTTAAGAAATACATGATATGTTATACGTTTTAAAGTTCATATGTATAAGTTTAGCTTGAATGTTTTAAATATTTCAAAGCTACATGTTTTAAGGAATGCATATACTCTGTATTCAATTATACGAACAATTGGTGGTGACTATTTTACAAACTCTTATGTACTAAAACACTGCTAATTGAAAACCCCATGACGAATACTGGAATTGCTCACAAGCTTAGATTAGCTTACCCGGACTTTGTTCGGACCCCCCTTTCAGGTAATTAGCAGCAGTTTTGATTTAAGGACGACGATGACGAATCTGCTGATTTTGGGAAGATATGGTTAAATAGTTTCTTTTGATAAGTCTGTAAACTCTAATAGTACTTTTGTATTAGTAGACATAGTAAGGACATGTAATAAGCCCTCTGGGCAATCGAATATGTATGGTATGAATGTATGAAGTCTTTAAGTTTTTAGTTATACTCTGAATGTGTAACCATGTATGCTATGTATGGAGCGGCAGTACCGAACGGATGTGCATAATTTAAAAATGAGAAAAGAAAAGAAAAAGTTTTTCACGCTTCCGCAAAATGTATGTTGCACATCTATTCGATACCGCTGCATATGTGAGCCTTGTCTCGGGGCGGCGATCGCGATCCGGTAATCCGCTTAGGGTGGGTTTCGGGTCGTGATAGAAATCGTTTTAGGATCTAATACGGTTTAAGCATAAGTTAAGGAATATCGAGATGATATTACGATGAATGTGAAGTTGATGAGATGTTTATGAATTGTTCTTAGGAACTACAAGGAAAGTGGGAAAGCGCATTATTAGCACTAACCCTAAAGGACCAAGGTGAGTAACCCTGTATTTGAAGTGGAGATTTAACTCCATGGATTTGAAAAGGTTTTAAATGCAAAGATGTGAAGTGTTTGAATTCCAAATTCAGTATTTACAAGATTCAGTTTTAAATTGTTCTATTTTTATAAACTCTATTATGACATGCTTAGTGAATGGATTCTACCATAGTTTTCTTAAAACATATTTCAGTATGTCTAAAGTTTTAAATGCCAAATTATGTAAAGTGTTTTTAATTTGTAATATCAAATGTTCAAAGGATTTGTTATGAAATTATGTACATGATGTTTTAAATGTTCATGAGAAGCACCTATTTGAAGAAATCATGTATTAAATGTATTTGAATGTAAGAAAAGCTGTGCCTAAGCACCATGAGTTTTTGGTTGGGTTGTATGGAACTCAGCCGACTTTTTAAATAACAGATTTTTGGGTTGTACGGAACTCAATTGACTGTCAAATGCCCGGTAGCAGGATCTAATCCCCCAGGCATGAGATACCTCGAGGAACCCTATCTGTTCTGTCAGGAAATGAGTCATACCTAACTTTTAGGGACCAGGAAGACGATCCTGATCGGTTCAGTTAGGTTATCTCCATTTATACGTAAAATAGGAGTCTGGTTCGAAACAGATTCCACTAATGAAAGTGATAAGATGACAAATGATTTTGAAGATGGAAGCAAGTTTTTACCCTCATTTTCACTATGCATATGTTTGAGTTTTATATACTCTAGTTAAGAAATACATGTTATGTTATATGTTTTGAAGTTCATATGTATAAGTATAGCTTGAACGCTTTAAATGTTCCAAAGCTTTATGTTTAAGAAGATGTTATGTTTGAAAATAGAAGCAGGTTTTACCCTCATTTTCACTATACATATGTTTTGAAGTTTCTATATTTTATATGAAGAAATATATGTTAGCTTGAATACTTTTAAATGTTTCAAAGCTATTTGTTTTATGAAATGCATATGTTTCGAGTTATATACTCTATTTGACGAAGTACGAGTTTAGCTTGAATACTTTAAATGTTTCAAAGCTATCTGTTTTAAGAAATGCATATGTTCTATGTTCAAGTATATGAGCAATTGGCAGTGAATGTTTTACAAACTCTTATGTACAATAAACCACTGCTAATTGAAACCCCATGACGAATACTGGAATTGCTCACAAGCTTAGATTAGCTTACCCAGACTTTGTTCGGACCCCCCTTTCAGGTGATTAACAGCAGTCTTGACTTGAGGACGATGATGATGAATCTGCTGTTTTTAGAAGTTATGTTCAAGTAATTTTGTCTAGCATTACGAACATTAAGTATGAAATCTTGTATTAGTAAAGTGGTACCCTCTTATGTATAAGCCCCACGGGGCAACTAAACATGTATTGTTTATAAGTCTTTTAAGTTTTTAGTTATACTCTGAATGTTAAATCATGTATGCTATGTATAGAGTGGCAGTACCGGACGGATGTGCGTAATTTAAAAATAAGAAAAGATAAGAAAAAGTTTTTCACGCTTCCGCAATCACATGTCGCACATCTATTCGATATCGCTGCTTATGTGAGCCTTCGCCCTAAGGTCCCCGGGCCTGAGGGTGGCGGTCGCGATGCGAGATCCGCACAGGGTGGGTTTCGGGTCGTGACAAAATCGAGCAGACCTAAAGCACTTGTAGTGAATACAAAGCTTTTAGGGGTTTGTACATTGAATGAAATGGACTATACTTATAGAAATTATAGTGAATACAAGGCTTTTAAGAGTCTGTACATTGAATGAACACTCAGAGGTGAATCAAAAATAACTCTTTATTGATAATACTTGCATAAATGTTAGATATTCTAGGGTCTGGGTACAGGCTTCCCAGTTAAATCTTCTAACCAATAAGTCACAGGTCTGACTATCTTGGTTATCATGTAGGGTCCTTCCCAATTAGAGGAGAGCTTTCACATAGTGGGATCTTTAATGTTTGGGAACACTTTTCTTAAGACAAGGTCTCCAATCTGGAATTTGATAGGCTTTAACCCCTGGTTGAAATATTTAGTCATTCTCTGCTGGTATGCTTAGGTCTTTATCCAAGCTTGCTCACGTCTTTCTTTAAGTAAATTCAGATTCTCCACGAGCAGCTGGTTGTTGGTCTCCTGGTCAAAGTACTTTGTCCTAAGGGTCGGCATGCCAAATTCGACAAGAATGACTGCCTCGGTGCCATAGGCACATAAGAATGGTCTTTTGCAGTTAAGGTCCTTCTAGTAGTTCGGTAGGCCCATAGTACTCCGGGGAGTTAGTCGACCCATCTTCCTTTGGCTTCCTCCAACCTTCTCTTAAGGGCATCGAGAATAATGCAGTTGGTGACCTCGGCTTGCCCATTAGCTTGGGGATGCCCTAGAGAAGACAAGCGATGACTGATGTGCAGGTATTTACAGAACTTTCTGAACACTGCCCAGCAAATTGTGTCCTATTGCTGAAATGATGACGCGGGGTCTATCAAACCTGCAAACTATATTTTTCCATGCAAAGTTCTTTACGTCCACTTCTGTGATGTCGGTTAGTGGTTCAGCCTCTTCTTATTTGGAGAAATAGTCTATGGCAACTAGTAGGAATCTCTTATTCCGAGGGGCCTTTGGCAATAGCCCTACAATGTCCATTCCCCATTGAGCGAAAAGCTAAGGACTGGCAATAGGGATAAATTTATGATGAGGTTGGTGCTGGTATGAAGCAAATCGTTGACATTTGTCACACCTCTAGGCATATTCTTTAGCCTGTCTTAACATACCAGGCCAGTAGTAGCCTTGAGTTAATGCTCAGTGGGCTATTGTCTTTCTGCCATTGTGGTTGCCATAGATCTCCTCATATATCTCGGCTAGGACATAGTGGGACTCTTCTGGAGTTAAGCACCACAGGAGGGGTTGCGTGTAGGACCTTCAGTAAAGCTTTTCTTTAAGAATTAGATACCGAGCTGGCCTGATTCGAATCCTTCTAGCATGATTTTTGTCCTCTAGAAGCAGCCCTTCCCTTAGATACTAGATGATGGGTGTCATCCAATCCTGAGGTTATTCTGAAATTTGAAGGGATTTCATTTCCTCAATGTTTGGTTTTGATTGATAAGAGATCTTTACCGTTGAATCCCTTTCCAGTTTAAGATGGGAGGCCATGTTGGCTAGAGCATCAGCCCTAGAATTTTGGCTTCTTTCAATCTTCTGAATGGTGAATTTATGGAAAGACAACTTTAGTGATTTCATTAGCTCTGAATATCTGGTCATCCTGTTATCCTTGGTGGAGAATTCTCCCAAGACTTGACTCACCACAAGTTGAAAGTCAAAGAATGCTTCAAGATACAGAGCTTCGCATTCTAGGGCCAGTTTCATCCCAAGGATAAGCGCTTCATATTCGACTTCATTATTAGAGGCTTTGAATCCCAAGCTAATTGCTTTCTCAGTTATGACTCTATCAGAGGACTGAAGTATTATGCCTATTCCCGAGCCTTTGTCGGTGGATGAACCATTGGTGTAAAGTAGCCATACTAGAGTGTCCGTAGCAACTTGAGCTTTCGCATGTAGTGTTGGAATGAACTCTGCTACAAACTCTGCTAGTACTTTCACTTTGATAGAGTTCGTGGTACATAGGATGTGTCAAATTCTCCTAATTCTATTGACCATTTGATCAGTTATCCTGCAACTTCAGGTTTGTGTAGGAATGATTTCAAAGGATAGGACTTTGGGATTATGATGGGATGGGCCTAAAAATATGGCCTGAGCTTCTGAGCGGATATCACTAAGGCTAAGGCTTTCAATTTCAGAATATCTGGTCTCGGTGTCCAAAAGTGCCTTGCTAACGTCAAAGACAAGCCTTTGAATCCCTTTGTCCTTTGTGACTAATGAGGAGCTGATGGCATTTTTTGATACAGCTAAGTATAGGAGTAGTTTTTCCCCCTGTACTGGTTTTGAAAGGAGTTCAGGGGAAGCTAAGTATTTTTTAAGTTCCTGAAAAGCTTCTTCGCATTCAGGGGTCCATTCTAGGGCCTTACTTCCCTTCAAGGTTGTAAAGAACGGGAGGATCCGATTCGTAGATTTGGAGATAAACCTGTTTTGAGCTGCTATCCTTCCGTTTAGGCCTTGGATATCTTTCTTGGTTTTAGGTGACTCTAGTTTAATCAGAGCTTTGTTCGGCGAGGGATTTGCCTCAATTCCCCTTTGAGAGACCAAAAAACCTAAGAATTTTCCTATAGTGATCCTAAAGGTACATTTTAAGGGGTTTAGCTTCATCCTATGTTGCCTCAGGATGCCAAATGTCTGGCTTAAGTGCTGGATATGGTTACTCTTCCGAACACTTTTGACTAGTATGTCATCGATGTAGACATCTGTTGTGTCCCTAATTTGGGGGCCAAACATATTTTTTACCAACCGTTGGTCCGTGGTTCCAACATTTTTTAGACCAAACGGCATCACTCTATAACAATAGAGATCTCTTCAGATATGAAGGCAGTTTTTTCCTGGTCTAAAGGATACATTTGGATTTGATTGTATCTAGAATAGGCATCTATAAAACTTATGAGCTCGTGTCCTGCTGTGGCATCAACAAGTTGATCAATCCTAGGAAGAGGAAAGCTGTTTGTGGGGCAAGCTTTATTTAGGTAGGTGTAGTCAACACAGACCCTCCACTTGTCATTCTTCTTTTTGGCGAGAATTGTGTTGGCAAGCCAATTTAGGTAGAACACTTCCTTTATCATTCCAACATTTAGCAACCTCTAGACCTCTTTATTTATGATTTTGTGGCATTCAGGGGCAAATGTTATCCTTTTTTGTCTCACCGGAGGATGGTCTGTGTAACACCCCGACCCTAATTAATTAATAATTAGTTTGTTAATTATTAATTAGAAACGACATAAAGAATAATTAAGAAGTTAATCAAAAACCTCATGATGGTCATGATAGACCAATAAAATAATTAAGCACATCAGAAATGAGGGCGTAATGTCCGAACCTAATTACCTATTGATTAGGCGAAATGATGTTATTTTAACACTATAAAAACTCGAATTAGCGAACTATGACGGCCACAAATAAAAAATAACTTATACGAGGCCTTTGAAAATGAGGCTAATCAAAATACGAAACCCTCAGAAGAAACCGCGTCAAAAAAGGAGCAACGAAAGAGAAAATATTTAAAAAATAGCCAAAACAGAATTCTGCGCCAACCAAACAAGGCCTAAGCCCAAAATGTGGGAAAATGCCCAAAATGAGGCCAAGGGTATTTGAACCCTTGACCAAGTAGGCAAGACCTTATGCATCTAAAAAAAATTACCAATTGGGCTGATAGCATCTTTGTGTATATAAATACAACAAATTGTATTTAAAACCCATTCAGCCAAGGCCACCTCCCAAACTGGCCAATGGCCATGCATACGGCACCTCACCCCACCTCAGCCTATGCACCCTAGCCCCCATCATCACCCTACCATCAGCACATTTGATTATCTCACCCCCCAACCAGTTTACATGCAACCAAATGATTGTTTACCAATTTGAATAAATAAAATACACATGATTTATATTAGGATATGAAACGTTGAAGGGAAATCAGATTTGCAGTTGTCTTGTATACTAATATAGAGAGAGAGAGAGAGAGTGGGTTAGAGAGAGAGTGAAAGAGACACATTGTGTGTGTGCTTGTGTGCATGTTTGAGTAGCCATTGAAGAAGCAAAGAAGAAGACTGAGGACTAAGACTGCACGACTGGGACAAGCCAAACCACTGAGGTCTCTTTTTGAGCCACGAACAGAGAGGGATTCACTGTACAAGGTAAACACCCAAAAACCCAAGATGTTCTCTTTGAAATTTCCCTATTGTTTTGGTAGTTTTTGGGACTGTTATGGCATGCACGATAATTAGACAGTAAGATCTGGATGAATGCACGACTGTTAGACCATCAAATAGCCTAAAACGCCAAACCGAACCCAAAACTGCCATTGATGACCTCAGTTAGAGCAGGTCTGAAACGACTTACACCAAACCTATTTTGGCTTCTTAAGACTTGAACTAGGTTCTTCTAGCATCTCAAAAACCTAGATACGTGACCTCAAAGGCTCAAAACCGACCCCCCAATCATGAGTTGCTGGTTCGGGTTTAAAACCCAAACTCACCAAAAACACGACCAAACATGATTTTGGAAATGAGGGATGAAACTCCACGATGCAAGGATCACAACGCAAGAAACATCATGAAGATTGGACCAAAAATGAGTGTTTGAGAACCAGTTGCAGGTTTTAGCTATTCTTCTTGAACAGAACCCTTTGAGCTTGATTCGATGCCACAAATGAATGTTAGAATGTCGGTTAGGCTTCCAGAAGTAGATTAGAATGGAAAACAGTGAAAATGGATAGCCAAAAACCTACGAAATTGAAGGAGAAATTTTTTGAAATTTTAGGGCTACAGTAACCCTAGATCATTAGGGACAATGAACAGTACGGGTCGAGTCATGAACCGGGTTTCGGGTCGGGCCCCGACCCAACTGAGAAACGGGTGAAACCAATAAACTGAAACTATGCCGTTTTGATGTTAGTAAATTTAAATTTAAACCCTAGGGCTGACGTCAGCATTATGCCTTGGACCGGTTAAAAACGGATTGGTTCAGTCCGGTTCGCATAAGGGTGAACTGAACCCTTTGGTTCAGTTTGATATTTTGGGAAATTACGGTTTGACCCCAACTGTTTTGTAAACTTATATTCTGGCCCAGCTTTTGGAAAAAAAATTATGCATATAAGCCCTTGAAAAATAATTTAAATAATAAAATAATTAATTTAATTATTTTATTAATTAGGTAAAATTACTATTTTACCCTGGGACATTAAATGAGTCAAACGAAGTCCAAATTAAATAAATAAATAGTGTATTCTTACTATTTCGGGCATTCCGGACTCAATGGTGGAGTCCAATTGATCAAATTAAGTCTCGAAAAATACAGACACATAAATGTTAAATGACGGTATTGCCCCTAATACAATACGAAGCCCAAATGAAGTCCAAATTGGACGAAATTGATACCAATGGAATCGCAAATAATTATGAACTCGTATATATGACTAAATAATGATTCAGGGACAGAATGTCATAAAATATAAATGACCAAAATACCTTTGAGTACGAGAAGTACAAGTAAAGGCCAAAAATTTACTGTCATAAGCAAAATTATGAAAATGTAAGAGCTAAATAAGACTCCGGAACAGTCAACATACAAAATGTGAAATGACCGATGTGTCCCTATGACCAAAAACAGATACCAAATGAAGTCCAAAAGACTTAAAAATTTACGTAGAAGATATGTGGAACATTCTGGGGACCATGATAGGTCCGGGGCAAGAAAAATAAATTACCATTTTGCCCCTACATATGCCCGAAGCCAACTAAAAAGCTAAGAAGATCTAAATTAACTGTCTTCGACGTTCCGAACCCAACGGTGAGGTACATAATACCAAAATAGGGACTAAAAAATAAGTCACATGAAAAATAAAAATTTATTAAGTTACCCCAAGTAGACCGGTAAGACCAATCCTAGGAAATTAGGATACGTCGGGTCAAAATTAAATACAGAGCATCAAATTAGTGATGAATTGAAGTAAACGAGAAATTAATTGAAGTTTGGTGAATTTGATTTTCTTAGGAAATACAAAGGAAAGGGAAAAGCCCACCAATAGTGCAAACCTAAGGAATCAAGGTGAGTAACCTTACATTTGAAGTGGAGATTTAATTCCACAGATTTGAATGATGTTTTAAATATCAAATTCAGTCTTTGCACCATTCCTGTTTTAAATATTCTGTTATGACATGCTTCATGAAAAAATTTACTACTGTCATTTTAAGATATACTTCAGCATGTCTAAGATTTCAATTTCGAATGTTATTAAATATTCTGAATTTGCATATTTCATGTATTTCAAGATCCTATCATGAGGTTACGAACTATATGTTTTGAATGCTCATAAATGCATCCACATGAAGAAATTATAGGTGAAATGTTTTTTTAAATGTAAGATAAATTGTGCTTAAGCACCACGGTTTTTTGTTGAGTATCTTCGAAACTCAACCACAAAACGAATAAATGCCAGGTAGCAGGATCTAATCCCCCAGGCATATGAGATATCTCCACGTAAAGGAAAACGGGAGTCTGGTTTGAAACAAATTCCATTAATAAAAGTGATAAGGTGTGTGTTGAAAATGGAAGCAGACTTTTTCCCTCATTTTCACCATGCATATTTACATGATTTGAAATTCATATACTTTATGTGAAAAGTACATGTTAGCTTGAATACTTTAAATGTTTCAAAGCTATTGTTTAAAGAATGCATATACTCTATGTTCCAAGTATACGAGCAATTGGTAGTGAGTATTTTATAAACTCTCACATGCAAAACCACTGCCAATTGAAACCCATGACAAAAGTTGGATTTACTCACTGGGCTTCTCGAAGCTCACCCCATTCCCTAACATTTTTTAGGTGATGATGAAGGATGGGAGCCTTGCTCTATTTGGGGGTGACGACTAGTGGCTTTAATATGATCAAGGACTTTGGGGAAGTGCTAAGGACCCGTAGATGGTCGAATTTTGAAGTATAATAGATTTTAGACAACATGTACTTAAGCCCTCGAGGCATTCGGATATGTACTAATGTATAACACTTTAAGTTTTTAGTATGCTATGATTTTATAATCATGTGTACCGCTATGAAGAGCGGTAGTACCGGATGGATGTGCAAAAGTATTTTAAATAAGAAAAGAAAAGAAAAAAATTTTCACACTTCCGCAACCATAGGCTGCACCGCTGTCTGATACTGCTACTTATGTGAGCCTTGCCCTAAGGCCTCCGGGCCGAAGGGTGGCGGTCGCGATATGAGATCCACATAGGGTGGGTTTCGGGTCGTGACAGTCTAGGTCTGTCACCAACTTATGAGAGATGAGATTAGGATCTATTCCCTCCATATCTTTTGTTTCCCAAGCAAATATCGACAGATTGCTTTTTAGAAATTCAATAATTTCCTCTTACTCGGAAGGAGACAGAGCAGAACCAATATGTAGATACTTTTCTTCCCTTTTAGTGTTGATGAGTACTTTGATGGGCTCCTCCACTGGCTTGACCATGTTGTCCCTTCCCCAAGGACTTAATGACTTATCAATTTTAGAGGGACATTTCTCTGCCTCATGAAGGTTAGAAGGTGAAGAACTTCCCCTTTCATGAGGGTACTGTGATTGCTATTTGGAAGTTTTTCCTTTAATGCGAGGGCATGGCAATCCCAGGCAGTAGGCTGACAGCCCTTGATGAAGAAGACTTTGTCATTGTGAACATACTTCAAGCATTGATGGAGGATTGAAGTTACTACTCCCATATAATGGATCCAGGGTCTCTCAATAATGACGTTATAGGGGGATTTAGAATCCAGGACCATGTATTTAGAGATCAGTGTCTCTTGTCCCTTTCCTTCTCCCGTCATGGTCGGTAGGTCAATTTTGCCCAATGGGGTGTTGAGATTTCCATCGAATCCTATCATGGCAACGGTGGTAACTCTGATGTCATTATGGTTGAGCTTCATATGTTTGAAGGGTTCGTAAAATAATACATTGGTGAAGCTTTCAGTATCCATGAGAACCCTTCTAAACTCAAAGTTAGCGATTTTGAGTGAGATAATGAGAGCATCACTACAAAGACATTGTATCCCAGCAAGTCCAATTCAGAGAACTGGATCTGACGTCTCGACTTCATCTTTTTCTCAATGGTTGAGATCTAGAGGACATGTGGTTCTGCCCTTGCCTCTCGAGCATACCTTTTTCTGGCTCGTTAGACATTCCTATTGTCACATTGTCAGCGTGAAGGACAAAGATGACTTGATTGTTTTACCGCAGTTGATCGTTTTGAATTTCTCTCTGCTCAGGCCTCCGTTTTTGCCTTCTTTGCGGTGGTCTATCGTCACAGGGGTTTTGCCTCCCGTCTTGGCAGACAAACTTTCTCAGTCGTCCTCTTCTGATGAGATGTTCTATCTCTTTCTTGAAGCTCTGCACTTGTTTGTTGTGTGCCCGTGCTCCTTATAGAGATCACATTACTTGTTCTGATTTCTTGTGTCACAGTTGCTCTTTAGTGGGTTTGGCCACTTCAAGTTTTTATGGGTCTAGATCTGTTGGAGTATGTGAGTGAGAGAAGCATTTAGAAGGGTGAAAGTTCTCTACCTTTCAGAGTTAGGATTTTTCTGGGTTCTGGATGCCACTCTCTTGTCAAGGCTCCTAATACTTTTCCTATTAGTGTTGTATTCCTCTTTTGAACTTGTTCATCCTTCTAAGCCTGTTCTTTTACCTTTCCAAAAGACATTTTTGTATCTTCAAGATTAATGTACTTTCGTGCTCTTTCCATGAGTGCTGCCATGTCAATGAGAGGATTCTTGGTCAAAGAATCTTGAAAGCGTCCAGGCCCTAAGCCAGAGGTAAGACCTGCCACTAGGAAGCTTGGGCTGCAATCAGTTGTCTCCGTGAGCTCGGTATTAAAATGAGTAATATACACCCGAAGTGATTCTCCCTTCGCCTGTTTCACAGTTAGTAAGAATTTTGGCCCTTTCCTTAACTTCTTGCTGGTTAGGAATCGATCAAGAAACAGCCTACCGAGCTCATAGAAATTGCTAATCAATTCTTAGGAGAGGTTGTGGAACCACTTCATGGCGGTACCCTTGAGGCTCGTCACTAAAGTTCGGCATGTGAAGGCATCAGTAGCCCCATGGAGAGTCATTGTATGCTGGTAGTGAGATAGATGGTCCCCAAGGTCCTTAGAAATGACGTAGAGGGTGAATTTGGGACAACGAACTTTTTTGGCTGCTCCTCTGTCATTATGGCAGAGGTAAATAGAGTGAAGAACCTCTATTCACCTAGATCATTTTGGTCTAGAGGGGCGTGGAACCCTCTTGTAGAGATGGTCTGCTCTTAGGAGTCTGCTATTTCCTCTTCCCTTTGAAGTACTCTAGGCAGGAATTGTTGTAGGTTTGGGACCCATTGTTGGCCCTGTCTTGCACCTTCAAATCCTCGATTCGAGGGAGGAATTTGTTCGATATTAGTAGGAGGGTGTTGCCCTCCCAAGACTAGGGAGGCTGGTGCCTCAGGGGGTTGGAATTCTTGTGGCGCTGGATCAGCTCCCGAGGTCACTAGAGTAGGAATCCTCATTCTATTTTGATAATGGACAGTTGGGTAAAGAGTGGGCACCCCTCTTCCTACAACTGTTGATGTCTGGGGATCAATCCCCATGTGAGTGGTAAAATAGGGGTGTACCGGTTGCATGTTGGGTAACTCCTTGTTGGGGGATCCTCCGCCTATAGTGGTGGTGGGAGGTTGAGTTCTTTTGTGAACAGCGTTGGTAGGAGGAGAAGAAGGAATATTGCTCCGCTGGCTTTGGGTCAACGAAGCCAGAGCTTGTGACATGGCATTGAGTTGTTCCTACATCTGATCAAATTGTTGTTGAATCCGATCAAGCTATTGTTACAATTGATTGGGTGTTTGTCCCCTTCCTCTTCCAACAAGAGGCTGATTTTGGGGGTTTTGGGAATTCTTTTTAGGACGAAGATTGTGAGTCATTGTATTTTCGAAGGAAAAAGACAAAGGATTTGTTGTTTCTGAAAAAAAGATTAGCAAGAACGATTGTCATTCCCACAGACAGTGCCAAATTGATATTGCTCTTTTTGATCAGAGAGACTTCTTGTCCTTCGTTAACCGTTTAGAATTCGAAATCAAAGGGTCACCAAGAAGGCTCCGGTGGTAGCCTGTCACGCCCCGAATTCCCGCAAACCTGGTGCGCGAGTAACGAACCAAAAAAAAAAGAAATAAATAACAAAAGATAATTACATGCATTTCAACTACTAACTCAATTCACTGTTCTGTACAATCCACAAGACCTTGCCCATTGTTTTCATAATAAACCAGGTGTTTTACGCACTTAACAATCCTTTAATTTTTCATAAAATTTCGACATAGCCTCCTTTGTTTTCTAAGCCTTTTTCTCACCTAATATCTTGTAACAATTCACATATATAAATAAGAGTACATTCCATCCTCACTCGATGGCCACAAATCTCATAGAATTTAAATGTACATCGTCTAATTATACAATCCATCATATATACAGCTACACTTAAACTTAAGAATCACCAACTTCTAATTCATTACAATATACAAGATCATTTCCATTCTTTTCGTATTACACAAATTTTTTATAACATCATTTCACATGGTTTAGGACTTATGCCCTTGTACAATATCACAAAATACGCCCCACGGGCCAAATACAGTTCTCAGTTCTTTCTTTCCTTAAGGCATCACTAAATCTCATGTTGCCGGAGAGTCATCTGAAATGTTATCCCACGAATGGGTCAGCTTAACTGCTGGTATAATATAGTGCTACGACAAGAAACAAAATTAAGGAGTGGCATGTGCAAGTGTACATTTATCTGTACATGTCATACAGTGTCTTCAATGCAATGCATGATCAATATGTATGACGCACCCATGCAAACTCTATGCCACACCCATGTCTCACTTTACGGTCCTTCCCCGAAGGCCTGAGTAACCTTGTTCTCACTTTCCAGTCCGTCCCCGCTGGCATGAGTACCATGGCCGATTTTGGGTTTTTCACCATAGAATCTACACCCTCATAATGCATAGCACCACGTGCTCAACTCACACCATGCTTTGAAGGAATCACACTATGCCAATATGCCCCGATTCCACCATGCAATGTCGTAATCTCAACGAAACAATTTATCAACACATGAAACATGCTTTGACTTATGCATATTCTACTTAAAGCAATAATGACATTTAAATCACATAGTTCAGTCCACAAATCCACATATCATGAACAATCCACTTAATCACATGTTTGATTTTCACATTCATCAACTTAACAATTTCATAAATCACACACAATGAAAACTCATGGAGTATACATATAGTCATGGCTCACATCTATCATTCAACCAAACATTCAGGAAGATAACAAGAAACACATAGGCGTAGAATCAATCAAATAACATAGCAATTACTCCTAAACTCAATTCTATTTCTTACTTAGCAAAATATCATACCTGATGGGTTGGTCTCAACCCTAAGAAATTGTGCTCACGGTGTAGCTGAACTAACAGTGATAATGTAGAAGGTCAGACCACATTCTCCTTGCCTTTCAGTGTCCCTAAAATCACAAAATATAACTCAGGCTACTGCCACTTTAATTATGCTATTCATCAAATTTTATGTCTTTTTTTTATAAGTTTCCATTTTGTTAAGATAGACTCTACCATTGAGTCCGGCATGCCGAACGAAGTCAGTTTAGGCTTTCGCGGAATTCAATTTGGCCGTTTGTACTTAAAAGGGCAGAACAGTCATTTTGTACTTCACGGTTTTCTAATTCTCAAGGCATGTTCTCGCAAATCAGACTCTACGGTTGAGTTTGGAATGCTCGAAATAATAAAGTTTCACTATTGATTTACTTAAATCGGAGTTCGTTTGATTAGTCTTAGAATCAGGGGTATTTTGGTAATTTTCAATGTTCTTACGGTTCTTTTATTTTTCAGGACCTCGCCTTGCAAAACAGACCCCTCCATTGGCTTCAGAATGTCCGACACAAAAAAAAAATGCTATTCATTTACTATTTTTGGACTACGTCTTAGTTCCTTGTAATTTCCTTAATTACGTTAATTTATTTAATAATTTAAATTAATTAAATAATTAAATATATATAACCGGCAGTGTATGGCCACATGGGCCATTTTACAATTAACTATAATTTCTAGGTATGATTTCTCTTCACTATCTATTTTTATATCTCACATTTATTTTTCGAATACAACTATTTTATAAACTGTTAATTATAAATTTTTACCTAATAAACGTAACAGTAATTTAAAACTGGCATTTAATAAAATGGAGAAATGGACAAGAAAATCATACCACTGAAATAGTAACTTGGATTCAAGACAAATCCACGTGCTTCACCAACTCCACACATTTGCCCCAATCAGGTGGCTTCGAAATCAAATCCTCCAAATTCAAACACAATTTCAAACTGATGCAGTGTCATATCTCCCACTACTTCATCCTTAGAAATTAAATAACCCACCAGCAGTTTCTCCCACAAGAGAAAATCCTCAGAACTCAAATGACTGCTTGTTACAAAATCAAGGAACTATTACTGTTGCCAACACTAGAGCTCTGCTGATTTTATCTTCAATATCTCTGAAAAACTGCATCATCATATTCCCAAAACCACTACATGACATCTCACAACAGTGGCTAAACCTCCACTCCCTATATCAACTGTGTTACAGCTACAACCACTGCTGCCCACACATTATTTTGGAGTACATCCTCTGCTTTACATGTCTAGCTAAAAATCCAGTACTTGCAGCACTTCTCCTTCTCTACAAAAGCAAGCCAGCACTGCTATCTGTAATAAAAGATCAACTAGCCTAATTGAAATCTCCTATATACTGCTGTAACATTATCATTCAACTGCTCTTGGTTTGACAACCGAACTCCTCCAAACGCTATACCCACATCGCCATTTTCACCCAACTGGATCAACGAACCACCAAGTATCAAGTTACACCAAAAATCCTCAATTCAACCCACAACCAACACGGAAAGGACCAATGACCATTTCTGGATTCATCGCAACCATGTCAACACCCTTCTCCAATCTAGCTCTAACAACAGCCCCTAAAACTGCATACCACTCTTCAATGCAAGAACCTCACTGTCAACTCGGTGATCAGAAGTCTTCCCTTTTTCCCGTATGCGGCTCCGCTCATTTTCGAACTCCTCCAACTCAACACCTCCTGACATAGGCCATCAAAACAGGGCAGTCGACCTCAATGTCCATAACAGCCGCACTTATCTTTCTGCACCAATTTTTTTTTGGATCACCATAAGAGATTCAACCAAACCCATGGCAACTCAAATCCAACCCAACCAACTCTCCAACGATCCACACACCCAACGTGATTCAGCCCTACACCAAGACTCCCAAACTATCCTCTACTTTCTCACTAAAATGGGCCATAGCAGCAGCACTGTCCGTCCCGCTCCTGCACTGCTACACATATACATACTTGCTGCTACGCCTTCAACTATAACGTCTCCAAGGCCCTTATTGAGGATTCACTACACTGAAACTAAATACCCAGATCTGAATCGGATCTTGGTCATTGGTTTCGGTTGAATCAGTCTTCCCCTGCACCAACACGCTGCTGCTTCGTGCTCCCGTTCAATGCACAACTCATAGCTCCAATCGCCGCAGGAAATCCCGAAACCCACCGCTACTCCGTCGCTACACAAACATACACACACCCATATAGATATACATATATATATATACACACACACACACATATATATATATATATATCCCCCAAAAATCTGCTTCAAATTAGCTGCAGAATCGATCTCTCTCTGCCTCTGGTTTCCGCCCCTACTTCGTCGCCCCTACGCAAACTCCCCCTTTTCTTTCTCTCTTTCTTTTTCTCCCTTTTTCCTTTTCTTTTCTCCTCACCTGTACGTCCCCAGAACTCTCTCTCTCTCTCTCTCTCTGGTTTCTTTTTGATTTTTCTTTCTCTCTCTAACTCACGGATATACACTAGCTTCTGCACCTATACACACACCAACACTCAACCCTCTTGTCACCTTCTCTCTCTTTCTGATTTTCCCACTGATCCCATCACTTCTCCTTTTCACCTTTTCAACTTTACACTCATTTCATATTTGTATTTTATACATATATACATATATTATATACAAACACACATCCCACACTCCAACAGTACACACACACCCACTTGCACACACACAAGCTGTCACACACCCACCTATACATATATATATATACATATATATTATATTATTATAGTAAACACAAACCACACACACTTTTGTAGGCTTCACTTTATTTATTTCTCTTTATTCATTTTATCTCATTTCACTTTATTTCACTTCATTTATTTATTTATTTTACCACACATCATTATTATTATTTCATTTACTTATTTTCATTAATATCCTGTAACCAATTTAATTTACGTACTCATGAATACAAAAAAAAAAATCATTCTAACATTTCAAGTATTTACATCCTTCCCTCCTTAATGAAATTTCGTCCCGAAATTTAAAATAAGATAAAATAAAATACATCACTGAACAAGCAACTAGGGATACTTAGCACGGACCTCAGCCTCACGCTCCCAAGTAGCCTCCTCGACCCAATGATGGTTCCAAAAAACCTTGACCAAAGGGATGGTCTTGCCTCGCAAAACCTTGTCCCTCGAGCCCAATATATGCACGGGCCTCTAGTCACAGGAATCATCACCCTCTAACTGAAGATCTACCCAGTCTAATACATGTGAGGGGTCAGGCTCGTACTTCCTCAACATCGAATGACAAAGGTCACTTGCTGACACGTGAGGCATCTAGACACAAACTGCACCACATCTCCCTTCATCCTCGTCCACCAATACTGACAACACAAGTCATGATACATCTTAGTGCCTCCTGGTTGCACTGCTAGGTGTGTGTGATGAAAATCTTTAAGAATATCATCCTTGGGAGACTCTAGAACAAAAACTCTACCCATGCACCTCATGCTAAGACCGGTTCAAAATGTTATTGTGACATGGAGACGTGCAGCCTTACCCATGGATCATTCACCTCTCCCTCAGTCAGGTAATATGGGATGCAACTTTTAATCCTTCTCTCACTCCCTCAACAAGGCTCCGCCTTCTGGCGAGAGTAGTCCCTCGGAACGGCACCACACTTCCTGCTAGGGTCTGTTTCTGATCCCGTCTGTAACGACTCACTCCACATGGCACAACACACAATGAAATCCTCAAAACACGTTGGCTCACCCATGCCAATTTTCCCAAATCCCTCCAAGCATCATGACTCACCTCTATAACTTAGCACAATAATAAAAATAAAGGAAAGTTCTCACTGTTCACAAAGACACCTCAAGGTCTTTCACACATCTACTGACCATCTAACTAATCTCAAATCAAGCCATGAAATCATCTAATAATTCACCACAATGGCATCAATATATCACCTGTATCTCAATGTAACTCAATAACCCAGTCCCAAGTACTATAATCGTCCACAAGACATTAACAACAAACTCTTAAAGTAAAACTATCATTAGCCACCCTAGTCCATATACAACCGATACTAAATGCCATGTATTATAAGGATCAGCTTATGTATCCCAAACATGGGATCTAAAACAATATCTCAAGGTTCAAGGTAAAACAAAGCATTGGAGCAGGTAAAAAAAAATATCTCAATTTTCTCTAAGATTGTTTCAACTCATCATCATTCTAGTCAACATCTCAAACAAAGTCTCGTAATAATTGAGATTCTTAGTGAAACTCTTCACCAATCTAGCTAGATCATGAATATACATGAATCCTTACACACATGTATCGAAACACATGTACATATAAACACATTTAAACATCCTCTTATGCATGCCTTTATAATAATCAGTCTGTATACAAAAATCATAGTCGCAACATTTTAACGGTCACTAAACTAGCATGAATATATAGAGTAAACGTGTAACATCTAATAGCTAACACGTAGCCTACCACATTAGCATTCAAGTATTAAAATCTATCCCAACATATATATATATATATATATATACACACATAAATAAGCACAACCTGTTATACAGGTGACCAGGTATACATCCAGCCCTATGGATATCAGGGCTTATAGCCTATCTCACAAACACGAGTACATAATCTACCTCTTAATTTCACTCGGTCCACTACATAGAGGTAAGCATCTAGTCCCAGTTCATCAATCACCAAGCATACCACACATTGTACAACTTCACACACTGAAAGCACTCACCTAATCATGTATTTCAAGCCAGTCCAATTTAAGTGAAGGTCTAACTTCTCTTATCTTATAAGAAAGTTCATCCCAGAAGGATCGACAAACACCCCATGAAATAAAGAAAACATCTCCCTCAAGAGGACACACCGTCACTCTCCCCCTGTAGTAGTCTATACTCGCCCAAAATGTAAATAACCAATCTAACCCCAATAAAATACCAAAACTAGACATGTCAAATATAATGTCATCAAAGGAAAGGATGCAATCAGCTACCTCTATCGAAAAATCCCTACAGATCCTCGTCAATGTCACATTACCCCGACTGGTGAACTATACGATGGTGGAACAAGGCAATCATTGCAAGCCTCTGAATAAAGTAAAATCTCCCAAGTGCAACATTGATTATCTAGATCCAGACAACATAATCATTTATAACTTTATCCAAACCAATCAGATTCATTCATAACCTTTACCCACGTATTTCTAAATGACAAGTGAAAACCACCATTTACTTTTTTGCACAACAATGCAAGCTTTCAAGTTCTAGTGCCTCAACCTCAATATTTTCACCCTAAGTACATTCACACAATGGCATCTTAAACATAAGATTCATATTCAAGAAATTCGTATCATCCAACTCTTAACCCGATATACAATCTCCTACAAAACAACAATCAATGCTTACCTTTTTATTTAATCACAATTCTGGAATCACAGTATTGTAAACTAAGCTAGAACTAGGTTCCTAACTGACACCTCAATTTGGCCCAATTCATGCAACTCATTATTTTCATGAAGTCTACATTCATAAGTTCACTAAATCACCCCATTCTGCTTATCACATCTAGTATCGATCATCTTAGAGAACTAGGTAAGACAATAGCATTTATCTCTAGGTTACATCCACAGCCTACCACAATATAACTGACCCCAATTCAATAAAGAAATCATTACAGCCCCTACTTCCAGATTCACCTCCGTATTTTAATTCAATATTTATCCTAAGCACGAAATCAAATTTCAATTTCATCGTAATCCGAATTAATCAATAAAAATATTATTTTCAAACTATTTCTGTTTACACAAATTTTTTTTCCTTAGACAAGGATCATCAATCATCGCTTGAGAACCTAACACATCTCATAGATGTACTTGCTTAATTAACACTTATACAATTCAAGTCAACCATCTCCCTCAATTATTTACACTAAACAATTAACACCGAGTTCTAACACAGTCTTTTGCAAAGAAGGAATCCATTTAAACGACGTAATATTCACATTCTCAAGTCATGCTAGTGTTCAACTAGCCTACCAATACTCAACCCTAGGTGAATGCCATCCAAAAATAATACATTTCTCCACAAAAGAGTTCAACACAATGATATCCTTAAAACTTTTGGCACAAATACTCTGAGTATCCACTATCCAGTCCATACACAAAAATTCCCACAAGTTTAAATTCTTATTTTAGCATTTTAAGGTCTTATGTGTCATTTTATTTATAGTTTTCTACCTCATTGGCATTTGTTCATTTAAGGTTTTATAATTCTTTTATCGTTCCTTACCTTTATAGCTAGGTGATAACCCTTCATGGATCACAGCTCCTTTTGTTACAGGCTAATGGGGCGCTATCCATCAACTGTAACGCAAGATCTGAGGCCAATCCAGTCTGTATAGATAACGTAGTCATAGTACTATAACCCATGAATATCGGTTACTAACCTAGCATACATATATATAAAATCAACAAGCTATAATCAACAGCCAATAAGGTATATCACTAGGCCCACCGTCTATCTCATAAATAATAGGCATACAATTTACTAAATGGATAGCTAGGTGTACAACCTATATCTCAATTAACTAGGCATACGACCTATCCCACAAAATATACGGTCATACCAATCTATATACCATTCATATCCTACACTACACTGCATTAAATCATGTAATCATGCATCATAGAACATTATCTACTAACACATAATCACAACAGGTCATGCACCCAGTAAAAATAGCAACATAACACACAAAATCCTACCATATACCACCGACAGCTTACACTAAGTCAAATGCCCTCCTCAAGGGTCCCATGGTGCTCAACAACAACAATCATCGCCAAGTATTCTCATACTAGAACTCCAATACTAAACTATCAAAATCCACACATTACACACTGTTCACAAAAAAAATTTAAATCACGCGTCGTGGTCCTATTGTATTCAAAAACATCCCACGGTCTCCAGGTATTCGAACCTAAGCTCTGATACCACGTTGTCACGCCCAGAATTCCAGCGAACCCAGGGCGCGAGTAACGAACCAAAAAAAAAAAATAAATAAATAACAAAAGATAATTACATGCATTTCAAGTACTAACTCAATTCACTGTTCTGTACAATCCACAAGACCTTGCCCATTGTTTTCATAATAAACCAAGTGTTTTACGCACTTAACAATTCTTTAATTGTTCATAAAATTTTGACATAGCCTCCTTTGTTTTCTAAGCCTTTTTCTCACCTAATATCTTGTAACAATTCACAAATATAAATAAGAGTACATTCCATCCTCACTCGATGGCCACAAATCTCATAGAATTTAAATGTACATCGTCTAATTATACAATCCATCATATATGCAGCTACACTTAAACTTAAGAATCACCAACTTCCAATTCATTACAATATACAAGATCATTTCCATTCTTTTCATAATACACAAATTTTCTATAACATCATTTCACATGGTTTAGGACTTATGCCCTTGTACAATATCACAAAATACGCCCCACGGGCCAAATACAGTTCTCAGTTCTTTCCTTCCTTAAGGCATCACTAAATCTCACGTAGCCGGAGTGTCATCTGAAATGTTATCCCACAAATAGGTCAGCTCAACTGCTGGTATAATATAGTGCTAATACAAGAAACAAAATTAAGGCGTGACATGTGCAAGTGTACATTTATCTATACATGTCATGCAGTGTCTTCAATGCAATGCATGATTAATATGCATGACGCACCCATGCAAACTCTATGCCACAACCATGTCTCACTTTACGGTCCTTCCCCGAAGGCCTGAGTAACCTTGTTCTCACTTTTCGGTCCGTCCCCGCTGGCATGAGTACCATGGCCGATTTTGGGTTTTTCACCATAGGATCTACACCCTCATAATGCATAGCACCACGTGCTCAACTCACACCATGCTTTCAAGGAATCACACTATGCCAATATGCCCTGATTCCACCATGCAATGTCGTAATCTCAATGAAACAATTTATCAACACATGAAACATGCTTTGACTTATGCATATTCTACTTAAAGCAATAATGACATTTAAATCATACAGCTCAGTCCACAAATCCACATATCATGAACAATCCACTTAATCACATGCTTGATTTTCACATTCATCATCTCAACAATTCTATAAATCACACACAATGACAACTCATGGAGTATACATATAGTCATGGCTCACATCTATCATTCAACCAAACATTCAGGAAGATAACAAGAAATACATAGGCGTAGAATCAATCAAACAACATAGCAATTACTCTTAAACTCAATTCTATTTCTTACTTAGCAAAATATCATACCTGATGGGTTGGTCTCAACCCTAAGAAATCGTGCTCGTGGTGTAGCTGAACTAACAGTGATAATATAGAAGGTCAGACCACCTTCTCATTGCCTTTCAGTGTCCCTAAAATCACAAAATACAACTTAGGCTACTGCCACTTTAATTATGCTATTCATCAAATTTTATGTCTTTGTTTTATAAGTTTAGTTAGACTCTACTATTGAGTCCGGAATGCCGAACGAAGTCAGTTTAGGCTTTCGCGGAATTCAATTTGGGCGTTTGTACTTAAAAGGGCAAAACAGTCATTTTTCACTTCACGATTTTCTAATTCTCAAGGCATGTTCTCATAAATCAGACTCCACAGTTGAGTTCGGAATGTTCGAAATAATAAAGTTTTACTATTGATTTACTTAAATCAGAGTTCGTTACATTAGTCTTTGAATCAGGGGTATTTTGGTAATTTTCAATGTTCTTACAATTCTTTTATTTTTTGGGACCCGCCTTGCAAAATAGACCCCTCCATTGGCTTCAGAATGTCCAACACATAAAGAAAATGCTATTCATTTACTATTTTTGGACTACGTCTCAGTTCCTTGTAATTTCCTTAATTAAGTTAATAATTTAAATAAATTAAATAAATATATATATATATATATATAACCGGCAGTGTATGGCCACATGGGCCATTTTACAATTAACTATAATTTCTAGGTATGATTTCTCTTCACTATCTATTTTTATTTCTCACATTCTATTTTTCGAATAGAACTATTTTATAAACTGTTAATTATAAATTTTTACCTAATAAACGTAACAGTAATTTAAAACTGGCGTTTAATAAAATGGAGAAATAGACAAGAAAATCATACCACTGAAACAACAACTTGGATTCAAGATAAATCCATGTGCTCCACCAACTCCTTCACACATTCGCCCCAATCAGGTGGCTTCGAAATCAAATCCTCCAAATTCAAACACAATTTCAAACTGATGCAGTGTCATATCTCCCACTACTTCATCCTTATAAATTAAATCACCTTCCAACAGTTTCTCCCACAAGAGAAAATTTTCAGAACTCAAATGGCTGCTTGTTCCAAAATCAAGGAACTATTACTGTTGCCAACACTAGAGCTCTGCTGATTTTATCTTCAATATCTCTGAAAAATCGTAGCATCATATTCCCAAAACCACTACATGACATCTCACAACAGTGGCTAAACCTCCACTCCCTGTATCAACTGCGTTACAGCTACAACCACTGTTGCCCACACATTATTTGGAGTACATCCTCTGCTTTACATGTCTAGCTAAAAATCTAGTGCTTGTAGCACTTCTCCTTCCCCACAAAAGGAAGCCAGCACTACTATTCGTAATAAAAGATCAACTAGCCTAATTGAAATCTCCTATATACTGCTGTAACCTTATCATTCAACAGCTCTTGGTTCGACAACCGAACTCTTCCAAGCGCTATACCCACGTCGCCATTTTCACCCAACTGGATCAACGAACCACCAAGTATCAAGTCACACCAAAAATCCTCAATTCAACCCACAACCAACACGGAAAGGACCAATGACCATTTCTGGATTCATCGCAACCATGTCAACACCCTTCTCTAATCCAGTTCTAACAACAGCCCCTAAAACTGCATACCACTCTTCAATGCAAGAACCTCACTGTCAACTGGGTGATCAGAAGTCTCCCTTTTTTCTTGTATGCGGCTCCGCTCATTTTCGAACTCCTCCAACTCAACGCCCCTTGATAGAGGCCATCAAAACAGGGCAGTCGACCTCAATGTCCATAACAACCGCACTCATCTTTCTGCACCAATTTTTTTTTGGATCACCATAAGAGATTCAACCAAACCCATGACAACTCAAATCCAACCCAACCGACTCTCCAACGATCCACACACCCAACGTGATTCAGCCCTACACCAAGACTTCCAAACTATCCTCTGTTTTCTCACTAAAATGGGCCATAGCAGCAGCACTGTCCGTCCCTCTCCCGCACTGTTACACATATACATACTTGCTGCTACACCTTCAACCATAATGTCTCCAAGGCCCTTATTGAGGATTCACTACACTGAAACTAAATACCCAGATCTGAATCGGATCTTGGTCATTGGTTTCGGTTGAATCAGTCTTCCCCTGCACCAACACGCTGCTGCTTCGTGCTCCCGTGTAATCCACAACTCACAGCTCCAATCGCCGCAGGAAATCCCAAAACCCACCGCTACTCCGTCGCTACACAAACATACACACACCCATACAGATATACATATATATACACATATATATATATATCCCCCAAAAATCTGCTTCAAATTAGCTGCAGCATCGATCTCTCTCTGCCTCTGGTTTCCGCCCCTGCTTCGCCGCCTCTGCGCAAACTCCCCCTTTTCTTTCTCTCTTTCCTTTTCTCCCTTTTTCCTTTTCTTTTCTCCTCACCTGTACGTCCCCAGAACTCTCTCTCTCTCTCTCTCTATCTCTCTCTCTCTCTCCCCCCCTATGTCTGGTTTCTTTTTGATTTTTCTTTCTCTCTCTAACTCACGGATATACACTAGCTTCTGCACCTATACACACACCAACACTCAACCCTCTTGTCACCTTCTCTCTCTTTCTGATTTTCCTACTGATCCCGTCACTTCTCCTTTTCACCTTTTCAGCTTTACACTCATTTCATATTTGTATTTTATATATATATACATATGTTATATACAAACACACATCCCACACTCCAACCGTACACACACACCCACTTGCACATACACAAGCTGTCACACACCCACCTATACATATATATTATATTATTATAGTAAACACAAACCACACGCACTTTTGTAGGCTTCACTTTATTTATTTCTCTTTATTCATTTTATCTCATTTCACTTTATTTCACTTCATTTATTTATTTATTTTACCACACTCATCATTATTATTATTTCATTTATTTATTTTCATTAATATCCTGTAACCAATTTAATTTACGTACCCATGAATACTAAAAAAAAAAAATTCATTCTAAAATTTCAAGTCTTTACATAGCCGCTCCGATAATAAAGTCAGTAAATTAAAAAAACTGTAATTGAAAGGAATTATTGAATCTGAATTGAAAGCGTACCTTTTGGTTTTATTTATAGCCTGTAGATCTCTTAAGTTGAATAGGATTTGGAACCATAGAAGTAGAGATTTGAAAATATCTGGAGATAGCAGTTGCCATATTGAACTTTGTTTCTTTATTATGAGTTCGGTAGAATATGGAAGGCGGTGATCAATTTGGAGTCCCTTCCTGTAGATAATTTACTATCCTTGCCACGAGATTTGTGATGAGTAGATCGGTACCCCATCTTTTCTGGAAGCAGGGCTGGAGGTGGTACGCCATTATGAATAATGTGCCTTTGAATCCCATATGTCTGCTTGTAAATAACAAAATCTTTCTTGATCTATACCCTAGAAGAGCTCTGTACATACACGTGTCATATTTTGAATTGATCTTATGGTACATCACTTCTCATAAATTGTCACCTCAAGTTGACTTGTCACAAATGAAAAGATCAATTTTTTCAATACATACAACTCTAATTTGAATTGCTATACAAACATAATGTTTAGTATTTTTCTCCTTGCACATCACTTGTATCAAAAAAGAAAAAACAGCCTAGCTTCTCACAATATTTCGTTTAGGTTGCTTAATAATCCCTCCCCCACGCGACAGTCAGCACTGGCAATGGCCTTTTATAACCTGTACGTGACGCAAAAATCTAACGGTCTTTATCCTTCATTTCTTCCTATTTAGTGAGAAAATACCAGTGAAAAAGACATATCTTCGTTCTTCCTCGCTACTTATTACTAAGAAATACCAACACAACTTCACAAAACCTATGGTTTAAGTTTCTTGATAATCCTCCACCCAGGGAGCGTCATATACAATCATTAAATGCTGAACATGGTAAGACTAAATTAAATATTTTAAGCTCCAGAGGTAAGCTGTTTGAACCTTCAAGCTTTATCCTTCATTTCTTCCTATTTACTGAGAAAATACCAGTGAAAAGGACATATCTTCATCCTTCCTCGTTACTTACTAAGAAATACCAACACAACTTCCCAAAACCTCTGGTTGAAGTTTCTTGATAATCCTCCACCCAGGGAGCATCATATACGATCATTAAATGCTGAACATGGTAAGCCTAAATTAAATATTTTGAGCTCCATAGGTAAGCTGTCTGAAGTTTCATGTTCCAGAGTACAGGAATAATCTGCCCTCTGGACATCAATTCTCCTGTATATTGCTTTAATTTGTCCGTATCGTAAATATTTTGAAAACCATGCCCCCCCGCACAAATAATGTAGGTCCGCTCGTGTTCGTTGAAGGAGACGTCTGGTGTCAATGTGATAGTGCTGGTAAATGCGAGGGATTAACAAATTTTGTAGTGCAGGTTCTGTACCCTATCCCTAGGAATAGCAATTTTGAGGGGCATCCAGGAAAAGCAATTGTTGGCTGCTGCTGTGTTGTATTGGCAGTGGCAATTATGGTGACACTGCTTTCTTTTTCAGCATCCCTCTTCAAAGGTACTTCCTTGCCATTTTTTTTTTCTTCTTCTTCTATAAATCCAAAATTGAATAAATATTAGTGATCATATTATAGGTTTAGGAGGTCTCCCAGCAATGCTTTGGGCCATGTGTGATTACTTGGAATAAAATGACAAATGAATTAAAGAATAATTTGAAATAGAAATGACCTAATTTTATTCCATTTCTTTGTTTGGTGACCATCAATAATTTTAATTGATTAATTATAGTAAATATATATATATATATATATTTGTGTATGTATAAAATATTATACTTTTTTATATTTATATATTTGACTGTATATATAACATAGACTATATATATATATATATAAGTATTTTTTTTTCCTATACTCATTTCTTTGGAATGTAACTCATTTATTTACCTTTATGAAAAGGAATGACAATTCCTACAATAGAAATAGTCATTTCTGTTAAATTTGTTACACTAGACACAACAATTGTTTAGCTAGACTTTAGAATGGCTATACAATATTCTCGACTCCATTCTTACCTATTTAATGTGCCTCGAGAGAATTAAGAGAATATATATGCTGTTGGAGAAAATCTCAATGTATTTGGTTGAATTGCTATCCTTTTTAGTATTAAATTTTCACAATGCATTATTATTTTGTAATGTGAAGTAAATTATTACACGATACATATCTAGGTAACAGGATACTGATAGTGTAACATGTAAAGGTAATATTTAAAGCACGTCTACTGGTGCATTGAAAGAATTGTAAGAATCTAGCAACAGAGAGGCTGATCAAATCCCAAGTAGATAATAATATATTCTTTCAATTTTCCTAATCCACTACTGAATGTGTAACATGTGAATTAATTAATGTGTTAGCTATGGTGTAATGAGAGAATTGAACTAATCTAGTGTATTGAGAAATTTGGATCCTCTTGTTGTGCGAAAAAGATAAAAATAAATATAATATATGGATAAAACACAAGATTTATGTATTTTGGTAAGATACCTATGTACATAGACAACGATAACTAATTTATTATGTATCAAAAAAATTACAATAATAAAACCCTCACAAATCCAAAAATCTCTTTTCTTTTAACAACGACTCACACAAATTCAGCCCTCATTTCATAAGAAAAAACCTTAAAAACAACATCCTAATATATGCAGATTACAAAACAAAAAATGAAAGAGGTCAAATATATCCAAAACAAAACATGTCAAAAAAATTTGATCGTATTAGATCACTAAAAGACTGATCATTAAAAATTTGGATAAATTCATAACAACTATACGACACCTCTCTAGTATTAAATTTTCTCAATCCACCGTTAGACATGCCACGTAATACTTAGAGGGAATGGAGTGTTGGAGAGGATCTCGAACCATTTGACTTGGGCTTCCCACCAAGCTACAAATAAATGGATTGGACTTGGTTGATCTTTTAGACTTATTAATATTCTGATTAGTTGTTGATGTAACATTGATGAGTAAATGAGTTAATTGTCTCCTCATTATTTTCGTCATCATCAGCATTATCATTATTGCTATAGTTATTATAAATTCTCTTTCATACTGATTAGTAGCAAAATTCACACTTCTGGATTCAAATGGTAACAAAAATAAGAAGAAAAAATGTGTGGGGGAAGGGTGGTTGGATTGAAGGAGTTTAAAATAGTTAAACTTTGAGTTTTTGCCTTGCAACCCATTTAATTGCAATATGAGTCTGAGTTCAGGTAGAGCTTATGTATATTATTGCAGGTCAAGAACCCAATGCAAGGTCAATTTTTAAGCATCTATTGTGCATCATAATATTAAACATCTTTAAATTATCCAATCTTCATATTTTTAGATGATTCCATAGCTATTTTGATTTTATTTTTTCTGAATTTAATTTTTATTCTTAGTTTTTCTCTGTTGTATCAATTTATTAAATGCGTATCCATTCATATACTTTATTTCTAATTTCATGATATTTTTCAAATTCAGTATTAGAGATCCAGCACAAAGCTGCCGTGAGAGATCAAATTGTGTCACGCGGCGGCATGACATGAATGCTTCAAGGGAGGGACACAGCAAGGCGCCTGAAGTAGTTGGCCCTGAGGAAAGCAGACGGCCAAGTATTATTTCTGTTTTTTGAAGCATGCAATTATTCTTATTAATTTCATTTTTATAATCTATCTGCCTCAACCTAAAACTGTGCTATTTGTGCAAATAGGATGTATCTCCAATTCTTGCAACTGAATAATAATAGTTACCTGGGGTCAGGCAGCTGCGGCAGTAATTTCTTCACAAATAATCGAACTACGATTCATATTCACTGAAGTTCTGCTGCTGATCATATTCATAGCATATCAACCACAATTGCTGTACATATACATTTGACATCTGAAAATGAAGTTTTTCACAACGACATTGTTGGCCATATGAGAATCAGAGTGACTAACTGGAGCAAGATTCAAAATAGCTATTATCAATAGGAGCTTTGTATGCAATGGGGCTTTCATAGATCCATTTTTAATGTTTGATTTTGTTCCTTTCCTTCTTTAGCTTTTCCCCTTATATAGGTTTTGTTCTGCTTTTCTCCCCGTGCTGTCTTTTTAGCTTTTGTTTCTCTTAATAAAATTCCTACTTACCCAAAAAAAGACATTATTATACCAAGTACATAAGAGGAACATATAGGAAAAAGAAAAATATAAATATTGAAGAATTGATAGAGTCTTGGAAAGTCACATAAAGTGATTACTTGCAAACTCGAACTCATTTTCTTACATTCACACTTCCAACGTTTTACGACTGTGCCAAATAATGGCCCTTGCTTTATTCTCATGTTAAGCTTGTGTGAATCGCTGGGTATTGCTAGTTATTAAAAAATTATCTTGAATGACATTGTTAATTCTCTTAACAAAAAAATGCTTTGTTTCCCTTATTCACCTTTCATTAACTTCCTTGTAGTGTATCTTTTCCAGAATTTTATTATCCTTGTGGGTATTTATGTTAAATACTTGTTATTTTCTGGCAAATTCAAGAGCAGCAGTATACAGATATGCCATCTTCAAACGTGAGAAATGATGGAAAGTACCACAAGAAAAGCAGAAAAGTTTGGAGACCTAGATCGTCGTCAAATTCATAAATTTTTACTTCCTTGAGTCGTCGAAGTCCATCATGACTACGTGTTCACATCTAGATCACACTGACAGCTAAAGTGCCCCAAGGCACGCCATAATTTCCATTATGTGGTGATCACTAACCGTTATTTCAGAATAATTGGTCTTCCAAAACTGATGAGGAATCAACCAATATCTGTTTGTTTTCCCCGCATTTCTTCATACTAAATTGATCTAAGTCAACATCGGGTGAAATATTTCAAACAGTTTATAAAATAACTTTGTAGCGTGTGAAGAAGTACTTAATCTTTTAGCTGTAGATCAACAGATAAATTCAAAAGTATGCTGGTGTTCCAATGTTAGCAATACTAAATTAGTTTTATTAGGTTCTATTATATATCGGGTTGGTCTTAAACGTGCCATAGATCTCTTCTAAAGATGTTTTAGTGAAACTTATTGACATGGGTAAATTACATTAAAATTGTCCATTTTGATAAAAATGATAAATAAATAAAAACTCTTGTGCTGTAAATTTCGAAACGGTGAATAGTTGAGCAACAGCTGGGTGCACCGAAACCAGGCTTTAAGTGGTTTTTATGATCCTGCAATTATGCAAATCAAATGGATAGTTTCAATTAAAGCGGTGCATAACTTCAGTGAACTATGGAAGGTTGCATCTGAACACACATTGACTAAGATGTGTGGGTGGTGGACACAAGAGTTGATGGTTCAGTGAGCACCATGAGGAATCTCCATGTCATTTCCTTCTCTTCCACTTTGGCCAATATGAACTCACTTAATACTAGCAGATTTATCGAGAAATTTTCAATCTTAGCGAGAGCTTTCCAAAGAAACAGCTTAATAGCCACATTAGTAGCATGGCAGAGAAGTGTGTGAGAAAGACATAGGATCACATCCCTCTTTTGTCCTTAATCAATAATTAGTGAAGAAGAAGGGGGATAGGACTTAGGACCATGTGGATATTAACATGCGCAAAATTTCACGTGTGAATGGAAAAAGAAAAAGGGGCGATGGCGAAGGATAACATTAGACTTGCCATGTGCTCTAAACTTGAACAGAAACTATTCTGGTTCAGGTCTTATCCATAATCCCTACAAAACATCATTTTCCTCTGGCTAATTGCAAAGTTTTGTTTGTGTTTCAAAAAGCTCTTACTATTTAAACTATTCGGACCCTTTTTGCCTTATTTTTGTCCTCTGGGAGGAGCCCTTCTTCCAGGTACTAGAGGATGAGAGTCATCCAGTTCTGAGGTTGCTCAGAAATTTGGGCAATTTGGATCTCCTCTATACTCGGCTTCGGAAGATGGGAGATTTTTAGTGTAGAATCTTTTTCTAACTTCAGGTGAGATGCCATGCCTGCCAAAGCATCAGCTCTACAGTTCTGGCTTTCTATTTTTCGAATAGAGAACGCTTGGAAGGAGCGTTTCAGTGAGTTGACCAGTTCTGAATACCGAAGCATCCTGTCATCTTTAACGGCAAATTCTCCCAATACTTGGGAATCAGAGAAGACTTCGAGGTTCTGAGCCTCATACTCCCGTGCTAACTTCATCCCGAGGACAAGGACTTCGTACTCTGCCTCATTGTTGGAGGCTCTGAACCCTAGGCTAACTGCCTTTTCTATTATGAGCCCATAAGGGGATTGTAGTATCAAGTCGACCCCAGACTCATGGTTTGTGGATGATTCGTCAATGTAAAGTTGCCACGCTTCCAAGCTCCCACAGGGCTGTGCCCTATCCTGTAGCGCTGGAGTGAACTCAACAATGAAATCGGCTAAGGCCTACCCTTTGATGGAGATCCGTGGAACATAGGATATGTCGAACTCACCCAATTCTACTGACCATTTGACTAGTCACCCCGAGACCTCAGGTTTCCTCAATACAGACTTCAGGGGGTAGGCAGTTGGGACTTCAATAGGATGTGCTTGGAAGTAAGGTCGGAGTTTCCGAGCAAATATTATAAGTGTCAGAGTAAGTTTCTCAATCTCAGGGTACCTTTTCTCTGTGTCTAGCAGTGTTATACTAACATAAAATATGGTCCTCTAGATGCCCTGTCTTGTCTGACCAGTACAGAACTGACTGCGTTCTCAGATACAGCAAGGTATAAAAGTAATTTTTTCCCCTAGACTGGTTTTGATAAGAGTTCGGGTGATACCAGGTACTCCTTTAGTTCTTGAAAGGCTTTTTCGCACTCTTTCGTCAACTGCAACGCTTTGTTACCTTTCAGAGCTTTGAAGAATGGTAGGCAGCGATCAGTGGATTTGGGGATAAATCTGCTCAGAGCTACTATTCTTCCATTCAGGGCCTGAACATCTTTCTTGGTCTACGGTGACTCTAGTTCAACCAAGGCCCCAATCTGAGTGGGGTCTGCTTCTATACCTCTTTGGGAGACAATGTATCCCAAGAATTTTCCCTTCGTCACACCAAAGGTGCACTTTGAGGGATTGAGCCTCATCTTGTATTGCCTCAGGATATCAAACGTCTGAACCAGGTGCTGGAGGTGGCTGCTCTTCCGTCGGCTTTTGACTAGCATGTCACCAATATATACTTCCATGGTATTGCTAATCTAAGGGCTGAACATCTTATTAACCAGACGCTGGTAGGTGGCCCCAACATTCTTTAGTCCGAATGCCATCACTCTATAGCAATAGAGACCTCGTTCGGTTATGAATGCTGTCTTTTCCTGGTTTGGAGGGTACATCTGTATTTGATTGTATCCCGAATAGGAATCCATGAAGCTCATAAGTTCGTGCCCTACAGTAGCATCATCTAGCTGGTTTATCCTCGGCAAAGGAAAGCTATCTTTGGGACAAGCTTTATTGAGGTCTGTATAGTCAACGCAAACTCTCCACTTGCCATTTTTCTTCTTGACCAGAACGGTATTGGCTAGCCAATCAGGATAAAATACTTCTCGTATCATCTTGGCATCAAGTAGCCTTTGGACCTCCTCATTGATAATCTGATGCCGCTCTGGAGCGAGCAACCTTCTTTTCTAGTCTCACTGACGGGTGGTCTGGATCCACCATCAGTTTATGAGTGATGAGGTCTGGAACTATACCTTTCATATCCTTTGTTTCCCAAGCAAATACGGAGAGATTTTTCTTCAGGAATTCTATTATCTCATTCTGCTCGGCAAATGTCAGGTCTGGGCCTATCTGCAGGTAGCGCCCTTGGGATTCTGAGCTTACCAGTACTTTAATGGGTTGTCCTATGGGCTTGGCCCTGCTGTCCCTTCTTTTGGGGCTTAAAGGCTCGTCAATTCTGGAAGGGCAGTCTTCTGCCTCGTGATGGTGGGAGAGATCTGGATCCACACGTTCACGAGCGTGTAGTAATTGCTATTTGAAAGCTTTCTTCTTGAGTGCAAGAGCATGGAACTCTCTGGAGGTCGACTAACATCCTCTGATAGAGTAGACAGTCTAATCGTGGATGTATTTTAGGCGTTGGTGGAAGGTTGAAGTGACTGCTCCCATCTCGTGCAGCCAAGGTCTCCCAATTATGACATTGTAGGGGGATTTGGCATTCAGAACCATGTATTCAGTTACTGTGGTTTTTTTCCCATCCCCTTCTCCTATAGTGGTGGCAAGATCAATCCTTCTCAACGGAGTGTTGAGATTCCCATCAAAACCTGCCATGATTACACCAGTGGGCTTGATGTCACTAGGGTTGAGCTTTATCTGCTTGAAAGGTTCGTAGAACAGAACGTTCGTTGAACTCCCAGTGTCCACGAGGACTCTTCGGATCTCGAAGTTAGAAATTTTGAAGGAGATGACAAGGGCGTCACTGTGAGGACAGTGTACTCCTACAAGGTTTTGATCTGAGAACTAGATTTCTGGCACCGGTCTTAATCTTTTCTCCACATTAGAGATCTGTATGATGTTGGGAGTAGCTCTAGCCTCTCGAGCATACCGTTTTCTTGACCTGTTGGATGTTCCTATTATAGGGGAATCTGCATGTAGGACGAATATTACACAGTTGTTCTGTTGTAGAGGCTCGTTCCGTCCTTCCCTTTGCTCCTGTCTTTGGTCAGGCCTCCTCTGCTGGGGCCTATTATCTCGGGGGTTCTGCCCTCCATCTTGCTTGATAAATTCCTGTAGTCGTCCTCTCCTTATAAGCTGCTCAATCTCGTGTTTGAGAGCCTTACATGTGTTGGTGGTGTGCTCGCGATCGTTGTGAAAATCACAATACTTGGTTTGATCCCGATAGTTGGGGTCACCCTTTAAAGGCTCTGGCCATCTCAAGTTTTCTCGAGATCTGACTTGCCGTAGTATGTTGTCTAAAGAGGTGTTCAGAGGAGTAAAATTGGTGAACTCTTTTAGCCTTGAATTTTACAAAGTTCTGGGCGCCACTCTTTTTGTAATACCCTGACCCAAATCGTAACCAAGCAAGCTGAACCCAGATCGTACCCGAGCGAGCCGATAAGATTTTACGTTATGATGAAGAAATAAATGGGTTGGATTTTAATAGTTTTGAATATATGGACAAGTGTCAAGGCAAACGAATAGCCAAAAAAAAAAAAGAAAAGAAAAGAAATAAATAAAATAAAATAATAAGAAGAAGAAGCAAAAAAATAAAATGAAAGATAAAAATAAAAATAAATACATAAATAAATAAATAAAACATGTTGTGGCACATGGATAAATATAGATATATATATATATATGTCTACATATATATATGTATATACATTTTAAATACTGGGGGTTACAACTGAAAAAAGAAAGAAAGAAAGGAAATGGATGGGGGTGATAGGCGCAGTAAGTGAAAAGGCAACAAAGAGAGAAGCAGAACAGGGAGATTAAAGAGAGAGAGTAACGGGGAGAGAGAGAAAGAGTTTTCTCTGGCTCTCTCCAGATTCACCATCAATTTGGCAGCCACCACCACCATCAAAACTCCACCCCCACCGCACCGTGCACCATCAACGAACACCAACAGTCTCTGCACCGTGTCTTTGCAACAGACCACCATCAAACTCCAACAGTCCCACACCGTAGACACCACCAACACCGTTCGGATCTGAGACGTCAAAGCCTCAACAGCGCACAACAGGGTATCTAATTTTCTTTCTTTTAAATTCGAAGCACGAATTATAGATTTGATTTTTAGATTTAATTAAGCATGCAAATTGGTTGTATTCAAATTGAATCAAGGAAAACAAAGAAAAAAAAAAAAACAAACAGAACTGAACGTGGGGAAACAGTGAAAAACAGAGGAGAAAAATAGATCGGGTGGGGTGATTTTGTTGCGAACAATTGGTTTAGATCATGTGTAATTGATTCTCTTGGGTGTAGGTAAATTTTAGAATCAAATCGGAATTGAAACCGTAGGAGAAAACGGGAAAAAACGGAAGGGAAAGGGGCTGCCGGAAAACTGCACAACCCCTGGTGTGCTACTGTTCCGGTTAATTTGGGAGTGCTCCAGTACTCCGATTTGAAATCCGACAGTAGATTTGAGTTGTCCATGATCTGTAGGTGTGAACCCCACTGAAAAACGTGAGAAAATCCGTCGTCGGCAAGTCGCCGTTGACGGAGAAGACAACCAACACGCTGAAGTGTTGCTGTGCGGCAGCTAGGTTTTCCGATTTTATTTTGGCCAAACCGGGTCGGGTCTGACCCGACCCACCCATTCAGATGACTGCCCAACACTTTTACTTCATGAGTAAATTTTTAAATTTGAGTTTAGATAGTGTTTGGTTAGAAAGGAGAGCTAACCAATGGTTGGGTTAAACTTGAACAGGAAATGAAAAAAAAATAATAACAAGGAATGGAAAATTTGTATGGGCAGTGAATTGAACCTGTGACCAAAAGGAGAAAGGGGGAGAAGCTTAGCCACTATGCCACCAAGGCACATGTGGTCTATTTGGACTCAAATACTATATGTATTAGCTAGATTAATTAATTTAAATAAGTGATTTAAATTAATAAATTTTAAATTTAATTTCGACGCCTAAATTAGTAGAACGAATAATGAAAACTTACTATTTTGGACCCTCTGAATTTAATAGCGAGGTCCGTTTTACGAGATGGAGTCCCGAAAAGATAAAATAACCGTAGAATGCCAAAATGACCAAAATGCCCCTACGTCAAAGGTAAGTCGAACGGACTCCGATTTAGTTAAGTAAATAGTGAATTTTTATTAATTCAAACCTACTGGACTTAACGGTGAAGTCCAAATTATGAAAACAGAACCCAAAAAGTAGAGACACGTAAATGACCATTTTGCCCTTGGGTAAATTAAGTTTAAAATGAAAATCGTAAAGTATAAATTAGTAAGGGAGGTATTTACAGTAACGAGGCATAAATTCGGTAAATTATATGAAAGCTGAAACGTGTTTATTGATTTATAGGCAAGTCAAAAGGAAAGGAGGAAGTCACGGGATATTAAGACATTGATAAGGTAAGTGGATTTCTATCTTTTATACGTGGTTTTCCAAGCCACGATCCTTCTATACTGCCAATTTTGTACTCATGTATTTATACCCACTGTTGTTGTTCCCACCATGGATATTGTTCTACCTGGTGGATGTCTATTGGTTGATGGTTCATGGCTTGATTCATTGTGTTGATGTTATTCATTGTATGCTTATGTTATGATGTTCCACGTTTTGCACACCTCATATGGAATACGATATAATCCTAATTTATGTTAAATGCCGGGTCTTGTGCTCAGACACATTACCCTTTTGATGCTATCTGATTGACTGGACCTACGGGTCAATTTATGGGACCTACGGGTCAAACAGACATGTGGCAATGATGGCGTTTTTACGCAATGAGTTTTAATGGCATTTTAAATGCCTTCATGTTAAAAGGGGGTATGCCGGGCCCCAAAAGACCGAGGGTCTGCTAAACCCTGAATAGAGTAAATGCATCGTTCATGTTGACTATTATGTAATGTTCATTGGATTCATGTGATGTTTCATTTCACTACGAATAGTTCCATGTTGACAATACCTTTATTCATTGGACTTGATTGAGATCATTCCATTGTGGCAGTACATTTACGTCGATTGTGAATGTTGAATGTTCCCGTATTCAGGTTATATCACTGTTCTTATTGGGTTATCATGCCTTACTGTTCATTGGCCATTTTGGCACCTTACTGTTGACTGAAATTGTTTCCATGACTGGCTATCATGTTCATCCATGATCTTATATGTTCCATGATTACTCTAACCCCATATTTGAGATAGGCGTTTAGTTACTGAGTTTGTAGCTCACCCCTTACTAAATTTTTTCAGGTGAGAATGTTGCAGAACCACAGTAGGAGATCAGGAGATTAAAGAGACAGTTGAGGAGCATAATAGTAATGAATGAAGTCTCTCCCATGTACTCACCACCTAAGAGTGGTTTAGGATCAGTTTATTGTTAGTTTGAAGTTTAGTCTTTGACCAATATTTGTAATAAAGCTTCCGCACTTTAATGTCATGTTTATATTATTTACTGTTATCATTGGTAAAAGAATAGAAAAAGTAGGGACAGCCATGGGGTCGGCCCCACGATACAAGATCCGCATAGGGTGGGTTTCGGGTCGTGACAGCTTGGTATCAGAGCAAAGTCTTAGGTTCTAGTGAGTCATGGGAGAGAGGATTGGAGTACTGGAATTGTTAAAGTCTAAGAGTTAGTCGATAGATAATAGTAACATTACTAGGCTAGACTTTTATGCGAACACTGATAATTATTTTACATATACATTGACTGATTATCTTTTACAGGAAAGGTTAACACCAAAAGATGATTGGGCTACTGTACCAGTATCCGTAGGTATTTTTCAATTACTTACAACCTGCTCATATATTGTCTAAAGAATTGATTTATAATTCCGCATTTATTGTTAGGTTGAACTTTGAAACAGAACCTCTAGGCTACTTGTTAACTGTTTCCAATACCATTGAGAGATTATTATTAGTGAATACTATATATCGGGGAAAAGACTATATGTTATCGGTGATCCTTGAACAATTGAGATGATTGGTAATTAATAACCTTTAAGGAAATAGAAATATGTTTAAAAGAAAAACGAGGAGGATTCTCAAGGAATGACATTGAAAATATTTGAAGAGATTTCTATAAATGTTATGGATAGATAACCGAGGCTTGAATGAGAGATAGTTTGTAGGAAACTGAATGGATAATTTTAGAAGGACCAAAAATATGAAAATTCTCGAGTAAGTCATAGGTAGACACTGATAGGGTGAAGATGAGTAGAGTGGTGAAGACAAGTACTAAAGGAGCTAATTGCCAGAATTGATCTTATGAACTATGATGATTTTGGAAAGAGGCCGACACATGATGAATGAATATTCGGGAGAGATCCATGAATCTTGTAATCTAAGATGAGGTGTGATACGATTTTAGTCAATACTCTACCAAGTTGGATGAAGGTAAATGATAGAAGATTCTGAATAACTGTTAGAGGTCAATGTGATTCAAATTATGGTAAAGACAGAACTGGTAGTAATCATATAGAGAAACCATGAAATTGAGATGATACATGATTCTGAGGTATTACGAGGAAATCATTATTGAATGATATATATAAGGCATACAAGATACAGATCATAAGTACACGGTTATTAACCGATTAGATATCTTTGGAGGAACTAAGAATTCGAGGATTTAAATAGTTAAATGATTGGTGACTTTTGAAAAACGATAGCTTGATTAAATACTAAGGTTACTAGTTTTTGGGAAAGACTATGCTATGACTGACTTGATGTTTCTTGGACGACTGAGATGATTAAATGAATAGTAACTTTTGGGAGGAAGTAGTATGCTTGAGGACAAAGATTAAGAATTCTTAGGAAGAATAATACCAGTGTTGAGGTGGATGACTCTTAAGTCATTACATTGGAATTGATCTATGAATTGGGGGAAACTAGCATTTTAACAAGGGCAACAGTAAATGCTCTTTTAAAAGATATAAGGTGACATAGAGTTGGGATTGTGAAATCTTGGAAAGTCGAGGAATTTAACAACAAGTCTATGTAAGAGATGGTCTGAGGAAGACTTACTGAATGGTAACATGAGGCGTTAAGACTCGAGATGGACTGACGATATGTCAGAATTAGGAAGATTCTTGAGTGAGTCATATAGGGTAAAGACAAATGCATTGTTGGTAGACAGAGACTGATTAAATGAGATTATCAAGTGAACATTTATGAACTGTGATGGTCCTAAAAGGAGATTGACATGTGATAAATGATAGTTGGAAAAATTCAATGGATCTTATTAACCTAGGTAACAATAGGACCTAATTGTGGGTTATACTTTATTGAGCTAGCTGAATCTAACTCAAAAGATAAATGATTGATGACATTGAATGATTTTGAGGATTTACATGACCTAGTAATTAAAGAGATGAAAATTTTGGCATACATAATGCATATAAAAACTAGTGAGGACAATGACTGTGCTAAAGTGATACCTAATTAATTGGGTTACGAGAACAATCAAGATCGAGGTAGAAAGTAGGAATAACTGAATTGTGACACCAAGGAAGTAGGGAATTTCCATGATGGAAAAAAAAAAATATTGATATCGTTGTGATAAACTTTGAATGTCAAATGTAACGATAAAATGATTAGACAATTAAATGATGTGAACAATCCTAAAATATGATATGAAGTCACAGAATGTACAAGGGACTCCCTCTATGGTTGAATAAGTTCTTGAAAGAACGAAATGAAAAAAGTGAATAACGACCGGGGAGAGAAATGTAACATATGATGGAAAACCGAATATAATGACGAGGATAAGAAATGAGACAGTTGAACAACCGTTATAAGTAAAGGTAAGTGAAACCAAAAGAATGGTTATAAACTAACAAGTCATAAGACTTGAGACTTGAACTGATCAAATGATGTGGAAAATCCTAGGTAAACCAAATATGATAACACCATTAAGGATGCTTTCGAAGTAGACTATCACATGAAGAATCAGTGACTGGGGTAAAAGACTATCCTAAAATTTTATAAGTATATGTACCATACCTTAATCTATGAAGGGATAAGGAATCAAAACTTATGAAAAGAGCAATGGTAAAAAGCACCTGCCTATAATGTGGAAAAAAAAATAGAGGAATTGATCTCCTTAATCTATCTAAATCATAAAATGATAAGCATGAATTTGAAAACAAAGGCAATAATGCCAATGAACAATACAAGTGAAAAAAAAAAAAAAAAAGAAGATTGATAAATCATCAAGAAATGGACACTTGATTGAGAATCACAAATAAAAATTTTGAATAAATCTGAGGTTACCATGTATATGATAAAGATTGTAATGCACGGAGAATACAAGTAAATCGTCCTAATACGAACCAAAAAATGCTCATGGAAATGAAGGAAAACATGATATGAGAAATTCAAAACACTTTAAACGATAGAAGTGGTATAGTCTAGTTGCACCGTTGACTTCCTATGACCACTACTAAAGAAACAGATAGAAAAGAAAAGATCAAGGTATCAGATACCTTTACTTGACACATGATATGTCATACGATGTCAATGGAAGTTGACAGATAATGATCAGTAAGGTAATCACGACTTAGTACCAAATGAGATGAGTATAAAGACTAGACATGGAACTAGTTAAGATACTGGTAACCAGGGAAGTAGTCAAGTTACTAAAAAGATGACACAGGGTGAGTAATGGGAGTAACAGATCCCTAGCCATAAAGTTAATACTAAAAATTGGAGGCAATGAGTTAAAAGTCCCAAGGAAGTTAAAAGGTCAAACCCTTGACTTTCAAATTCACTACTGAATTAAAATAAAGAAGAATACAAAAGAATTGTGAATCCTATATAAAGAAATCTTTTTGCCTAAGAGCATAGTATCTGAAGACCGGAGATAACTCCAAGAGACAGGTTACAAGAAAATTATGATGATGAAACTAGCATGATGAGGTGACAGAGTTTCATTGATTACGAACATTCGAGTTTTGAGGACAAAACTCAATTTAAGGGGGGTAGAATGTAATACCCTGACCCAAATCGTAACCAAGCAAGCTGGACCCAGATCGTACCCGAGCGAGCCGATAAAATTTTACGTTATGATGAAGAAATAAACGGGTTGGATTTTAATAGTTTTGAATATATGGACAAGTGTCAAGGCAAACGAATAGCCAAAAAAAAAAAGAAAAGAAAAGAAATAAATAAAATAAAATAATAAGAAGAAGAAGCAAAAAAATAAAATGAAAGATAAAATAAAAATAACTACATAAATAAATAAATAAAAAATGTTGTGGCACATGGATAAAAAAATATATATATATATATGTCTACATATATATATATATGTATATACATATTAAATATTGGGGGTTACAACTGAAAAAAAAAAAGAAAGAAAGGAAACGGATGGGGGTGATAGGCGCAGTAAGTGAAAAGGCAATAAAGAGAGAAGCAGAACAGGGAGATTAAAGAGAGAGAGTAACGGGGAGAGAGAGAGAGAGAGTTTTCTCTGGCTCTCTCCAGATTCACCATCAATTTGGCAGCCACCACCACCATCAAAACTCCACCCCCACCGCACCGTGCACCATCAAGGAACACCAACAGTCTCTGCACCGTGTCTCTGCAACAGACCACCATCAAACTCCAATAGTCCCACACCGTAGACACCATCAACACCGTTCGGATCTGAGACGTCAAAGCCTCAACAGCGCACAACAGGGTATCTAATTTTCTTTCTTTTAAATTCGAAGCACGAATTATAGATTTGATTTTTAGATCTAATTAAGCATGGAAATTGGTTGTATTCAAATTGAATCAAGGAAAACAAAGAAAAAAAAAAACGAACAGAACTGAACGTGGGGAAACAGTGAAAATAGAGGAGAAAAATAGATCGGGTAGGGTGATTTTGTTGCGATCAATTGGTTTAGATCATGTGTAATTGATTCTCTTGGATGCAGGTAAATTTTAGAATCAAATCGGGATTGAAACCATAAGAGAAAACGGGGAAAAACGGAAGGGAAAGGGGCTGCCGGAAAACTGCACAGCCCCTGGTGTGCTACTGTTCCGGTTAATTTGGGAGTGCTCCGGTACTCCGATTTGAAATCCGACAGTAGATTTGAGTTGTCCATGATCTGTAGGTGTGAACCCCACTAAAAAATGTGAGAAAATCCATCGTCGGCAAGTCGCCGTTGACGGAGAAGACAACCAACACGCTGAAGTGTTGCTGTGCGGCAGCTGGGTTTTCTGATTTTATTTTGGCCAAACCGGGTCGGGTCTGACCCGACCCACCCATTCAGATGACTGTCCAACACTTTTACTTCATGAGTAAATTTTTAAATTTGAGTTTAGATAGTGTTTGGTTAGAAAGGAGAGTTATCCAATGGTTGGGTTAAACTTGAACAGGAAATGAAAAAAAAATAATAACGAGGAATGGAAAATTTGTATGGGCAGTGAATTGAACCTGTGACCAAAAGGAGAAAGGGGGAGAAGCTTAGCCACTGTGCCACCAAGGCACATGTGGTCTGTTTGGACTCAAATACTATATGTATTAGCTAGATTAATTAATTTAAATAAGTGATTTAAATTAATAAATTTTAAATTTAATTTCGACGCCTAAATTAGTAGAACGAATAATGAAAACTTACTATTTTGGACCCTCTAAATTTAATAGTGAGGTCTGTTTTACGAGACGGAGTCCCGAAAAGATAAAATAACCGTAGAATGCCAAAATGACCAAAATGCCCCTACGTCAAAGGTAAGTCGAACGGACTCCAATTTAGTTAAGTAAATAGTAAATTTTTATTAATTCAAACCTACTGGACTTAACGGTGAAGTCCAAATTATGAAAACAGAACCCAAAAAGTAGAGACACATAAATGACCATTTTGCCCTTGGGTAAATTAAGTTTAAAATGAAAATCGTAAAGTATAAATTAGTAAGGGAGGTATTTAGAGTAACGAGGTATAAATTCGGTAAATTATATGAAAGCTGAAACGTGTTTATTGATTTATAGGCAAGTCAAAAGGAAAGGAGGAAGTCACGGGATATTAAGACATTGATAAGGTAAGTGGATTTCTATCTTTTATACGTGGTTTTCCAAGCCACGATCCTTCTATACTGTTAATTTTGTACTCATGTATTTATACCCACTGTTGTTGTTCCCACCATGGATATTGTTCTACCTGGTGGATGTCTATTGGTTGATGGTTCATGGCTTGATTCATTGTGTTGATGTTATTCACTGTATGATTATGTTATGATGTTCCACGTTTTGCACACCTCATATGGAATACGATATAATCCTAATTTATGTTAAATGCCGGGTCTTGTGCTCAGACACATTATCCTTCTGATGCTATCTGATTGACTGGACCTACGGGTCAATTAATGGGACCTAGGGTCAAACGGACATGTGGCAATGATGGCGTTTTTACGCAGTGAGTTTAATGGCATTTTAAATGCCTTCATGTTAAAAGGGGGTATGCCGGGCCCCAAAAGACCGAGGGTCTGCCAAACCCTGAACAGAGTAAATGCATCGTTCATGTTGACCATTATGTGATGTTCATTGGATTCATGTGATGTTTCATTTCACTACGAATAGTTCCATGTTGACAGTACCTTTATTCATTGGACTCGATTGAGATCATTCCATTGTGGCAGTACATTTATGTCGATTGTGAATGTTGAATGTTCCCGTATTCAGGTTATATCATTGTTCTTATTGGGTTATCATGCCTTACTGTTCATTGGCCATTTTGGCACCTTACTGTTGACTGAAATTGTTTCCATGACTGGCTATCATGTTCATCCATGATCTTATATGTTCCATGATTACTCTAACCCCGTATTTGAGATAGACGTTTACTTACTGAGTTTGTAGCTCACCCCTTACTAAATTTTTTCAAGTGAGAATGTTACAGAACCACAGTAGGAGATCAGGAGATTAAAGAGACAGTTGAGGAGCATAATAGTAATGAATGAAGTCTCTCCCATGTACTCACCACCTAAGAGTGGTTTAGGATTAGTTTATTGTTAGTTTGAAGTTTAGTCTTTGACCAATATTTGTAATAAAGCTTCCGCACTTTAATGTCATGTTTATATTATTTACTGTTATCATTGGTAAAAGAATAGAAAAAGTAAGGACGGCCATGGGGTCGGCCCCACGATACGAGATCCGCATAGGGTGGGTTTCGAGTTATGATAGCTTTTCTCCTGGCTTTTGACACTCTTCCTTGCCGTATGGGGATCCTTCTTCTGGTCGTCCTTCAGGGATTGATCTTTAGTCTTCCGAGATGTGTCTTTTGCTTCCTCTAGGTTAATGTATTTCCTGGATCAATACATGAGGGTTGCCATGTCATCAGGGGGACTTTTTGTTAAAGAATCCCTGAAGCCTCTCTGTGCAAGACCAGAGGTCAGAGTAGCTACCTGTAAACTGGGGCTGCAATCAGTAATCTCAGTAAGTTTGGCATTGAAACACGAAATGTATGCTCTGAGGGGCTCCTCCTTAGCTTGTTTAACGTTTAACAGGAATTCAGGACCCTTCCTTAGCCTCTTGCTAGTCATGAACCTGTCTAGGAATCACCTACCGAGCTCGTAGAAACTGGTGACCGAGTTCGGTGGGAGGTGATGAAACCACTTCAGAGTAGTACCCTTGAGGCTGGTGACAAATGTTCAGCACATAAAGGCATATGAAGTGCCATGAAGGGCCATAGTGTGCTGGTAATAGGAAAGGTGGTCCCCCGGATCCCCTGTCCCATCATAAGGAGTGAACTTTGGGACAACAAACTTCTTTGGCCTCTCTTCAGCCATCATAGTAGGGGCGAATGGCGTGGCGAACCTTCCGAGCAGCCTGGCTAACTCATCTTGCTCTGGAGGGATTTGAGCACCCTTCATAACAACAGTACGGTCCATAGATTCTGCCACTTTTTTGGTTCTTTGTGGGCCCCTAGGTAAGATCTTCTGCTGTGAGTCATGCCTTACGGCTTCAGGCCCTATAGGGGCAGGATGATCCAGGCCCATGGCTAGGGGATTATTTTGATCCTCCTAGACTGGAGGTGCAGGGGCTGCTTGAGGTTGAAACTGTTGTGGTGTCGGATTCATTCTCGAAGCCCTGGGAGTTGGAACCCTAGTGGTGCTTCGGTAATGGACTTTTGGAATAAAGGTTGGGATCCGTCTGCCTATGGCTGCTGACGGCTAGGGATCTCCATGAACGTGAGCAATAGTAGGGGGTTGCTGATGGTTTGTATTGATGGGTGGATTCAAAGGATTAGCTTCAAGATTCTGAGTGAGTATTGCCAGTGTTCTGGACATAGCTAGAAGTTTCTCTTGTACCAACTCGTTTTGTCATTTGATTTGGTCGAGCTCTTGTCGCACGGGATCAACCGTTTGTCCTCTTCACCGTTCGGTAGGTGGTCAGGGTTGAGGGTTTTGTGGATTTTGAGTATTCCTTCTCGATCGGAGATTGGGAGCCATAATCCTTTAGTAAAAAGGAGAATGAGTTTTGTGTAGGTAGTGCACTTGGTGATTGTTGTTTCCCACAGACGGCGCCAAACTGATACTGCACTTTTTGGCCGAAGTAGATTTCGAGCTTGGCTCCTTGAAGAACACTCAAAGAAGAAGATCAGAGGACCACTGGATTGGCTCCGACGGTAGCCGCTCCGATGCTTAAGTTAATAAACAGAATTGAAAAGACTGTAATGTAAGCCAAAATAATGAGCATAAAAATAATAGCGTACCTTAGGGTTTTATTTATAGGTTTTCTAAATCCTAAGTTGATTAGGATTTGGAGCCATGATTGTAGGGATTTAATCATCGGAGAATGGCAGTTACCATGTTGGACACTGCGTTTGAGAGATATCTACGAATAGCAGTTTCCTTGTTGAAGACTGTTTCCTTATTCTCTGCTCGGCAGAAGTTAAGGCGGTGATGAGATCTGAATAGTGGAGAGTGCTCTGAAGGTCTGTACTCAGACCGGTAAGTTATGCAAGAATGTAGTTCTACTCTGGAGGTACGTGCTCTGCCCTTTAAGTTCTGCAGATATGTTTGGAATAGTAGAGCACCGGTAATTTGTAGGCATACGTGTCAAGTGATGATTGGTCTGTCACTTTGTGGTATATCATGTTTCAAAAAAGTTTTAAAGAATTTTGACTTTTCAGGAAGTAGGTCACCAGCCCTTTTTGTTTTTACTCCTAAATAGGAGTAAAGTTTTTGCCCTTTGGATTTTTGCCCGACTCACTTCACCCTGGGTATCTATAGCAAATGATATAGAAATTCCAACTGAAAATATATTTTCCAATATTTTTGAGCTAGAGTTCACGAATGAAAATGTTTGAGGCCATAATAATACGAATGTCTCTCACACAACATTTCCTCATGGGATTCTATACACCATGATTGGTGTAGGTACAAGGTTCAAATGAGAATGTGAGAGTGGGAACTACATGTCAAAAAGGGTCTCAAACTAGTGTGTCTTAGGAAAAAGGTGAAGCAATTAAGGGTTCAGGTGGGAATCTGAGAATGTGAGCTACATGTCAGAAAGGGTCTCAGACTAGTGTGTCTTAGGAAAAAGGTGAAGAAATTCAGACAGAAGAATTCATGGAAAGGTTTCTCTCGGTTATTTTTTCTTTAAGTGCACATCTTTGTAAAGAGCCTATTTATATAGGATGATCACGTGTTGTCCTCAAGCATCATAATCGTTTTACTGAAATCACGGATCAATCTCCACGTGTACTTCTAGAAAATAATAGAAACTTATACAAGAGTCAAGAAAATTCCATCATAGTCTGTGTTAGCTTTAAATGTTTTCAACCAAGTGCATTTTAGTAATTTTGATGATCACAAAACATTATCTAATGGACTAATATTTTATCCAAGTGACAATGCAAATAGGTCATCTAGGTTTAAGAAGATTGTTGACTAAGAAATGAAAAATTTCATCAAACTAAAAGATTCCACTCGAGAATATCCTCCCAATCAAAGATCAAATATAGTGGAATGTTTTCATGTTGATTCAAGCAAATTGACATACTCAAGTTCAATGATTCAAGAGAAGTCAATTGAAGACTTTCATTTTCCTTATTTTGGGTTTTAGGTTTTGAGCAATGTAGGATTAGATTGACCATTGGTCGTAAGCTCTTACTATTTAAAGTAATCATCTAAACTAACTTCAAATGATTTTTTCAAAAGAAAACATTTTCATAGCTTAAGTTTTAAAGAATCAAAAGATTTTGATAAAAGTATACTGAAAAAATTAAGCAAGAAGACACTCACTATGCAAACCAGTCGACCAATTCATGGAACTAGTCAACTGATTCTTAAAGGCTAATTTTTACACTAACCAAATCAGTTAACCAATTCTACGAACGAATTGACTGAGTGATATGTTACAAAACAACTTAAAGACTCACTGCTCAATTCAGACGACCTTTAAGGAGATTCAGTTGACCATTTCTTAAAGGCAAAAACAGTATACAAATGGAACTAGTCAATTGATCCATAGAATAAATCGACTGATTGTTCTTGATCAAATGAACCTCAAACTCTCTAGACAAATTAGTTGACTTAATTAGTTGACCAGTACTCATTGTTGTCGACTTGTTGATGATTTAGTTGAATTGGCAATTGCAAATTCAAATTTTGAATAGACAAAAAAGGGAGAAATGACACTTTTTGAAAAGCAACGGATATATTCTTTAAAGAGCTATAAATATAGGTTCCCTAGGGTATTTTATACTATTAATTAGATGCTTACACTTCTAGGTCCTTGTTATTGATTTTACATCAAACATCTTCTAAATCTATATTTGAAAGTTATATTTATCTTAAATACTCACAGCTTACACCTGAACTATCAATAGAGAATGAGTATCGTATTGCACCAAAACTATCACGACCCAAAACCCACCCTATACGGATCTCGTGTCGCGAGGCTGGCCCAATGGCCGTCCCTACTTTTTCCATTCATTCTATCAACAATGATAATAGTAAATAATATAGACCTAATATTAAAAAGTGAAAGTCTTAATACAAATCATTGTTCCTCAACTGCCTCCCTACGTTCCTGATCTCCTATTGTAGCGTTCTTACCTGAAAAATATAATAAATGGGGTGAGCTAACAAGCTCAGTAAGTAAAAGCCTATCTCCAATACGGGTTAGGAATCACATGGAAAAATACAACTTTAAAGGTAACATGATAGCCAGTCACGACAACGGTTGTAGTTAACAATAAGATGCCGTAAGGGCCAATGAACAATAAAGCACAATAATAACAGTGTAAAATGAGTGTGGGAAAAACTCAATGATCACGATCAACATAAATATATTGTCACACTAAATTAGTCACAGTCAAATCCAAAAAATAAGGAACTATCAATCATGGATCTATTCATAGGGAAATTAAAATATCCTATAAATCTAATAAATGTTAATACAATAGTCAAACATGAATGATGCATTTATTCTGTTCAGGGTTTGGCAGACCCTTGATCTTTTGGGGGCTCGGCATACCTCCCCTTAACATGAATGCAAATAAAACGCCCTTTAACTCACTGCGTATAAACGCCATCATTGCCATGTGTCCGTTCACGAACTTGACCTGTAGGTCCTGTAAATCAGATAGCATCGAATGGGTAATGTGAGTGAGCACAAAACTCGGCATGTAACATGAGTCAAGAGTATATCATAATTCCATAAGAAGTGTATAAGATATGGAACATCATAACATAAGCATTCAATGATAAATGTCAGTACAATGAATCAAATCATGAGATATCAGTCAATAGGCGTCCACGAGATAGGACAATATCAATGGTGGGAACAATAACAATGGATACATATATGAGTACAAGTTTTGGCAGTAATAGAAAGATTATGGCTTGGAAAACCACGTATAAAAGATAGGAATTCACTTACCTTATCAGTGCCTTAGTATTCTGTGACTTTCCCTTTTCCTTTCGAGTCCCCTATATATCAGTAAACACGGTTTAGTTTTAATGTTATTCATCAACGTTTATGTCTTGCTATCATAAGTATCTCTATCACTAATTTAGATTCTACCATTGAGTCTGGAATGCCGAATAAAGTCGGTTTAGGTTTTCGCGGAATTCTATTTGGGTTCGGGTACTATTAGGGGCATTATGGTAATTTTGGCATTTTATGGGTTTTTATGTTTTTGGAATCCCGTCTCGTAAAACGGACCGCACCATTAAATTCAGAAAGTCTAACACAGTAAATTTTTATTATTCATTCGACTAATTTTACACGTTGAAATTTAATTTAAAATTAATTAAGTTAACTAATTTATTAAATTAATTAAATGTAGCTAACATATATAGTATTTGAGCCCAAATAATACATATGTGCCTTAGTGGCACAGTGGTCTAAGCTTCTCACTCTTTCCCCCTTGGTCACAGGTTCAATTCACTGGGTGTGCAACCCTTTTGGTTGTTTTTTTTTTTTTTCCATGTACATGTTTAAGCCAACCATTGGATAGCTTCTCCTTTCCAACCAAACACCCCCCAAACTCAAATTTAAAATTTTAACCATAAAGTAACAGTGTTGGGCAGCCATCTGAATAGGTGGGTCGGGTTAGACCCGATCCAGTTCGGCCCTAAATAAATCACAAAACTCCCAGTCGCGCAGCGCAGGTTTTGCCCCACGCATGGCCAGTTGTCTTCTCTGTCAACGGCGACTTGCCGGCAAAGGATTTTCTTGCATTTTTTAGTGGGATTCACACCTACAGGTCATGGGAAACTCAAATCTACCCTCGGGTTTCCGATCGGAGCATCGAAACACTCCCAAAACGGGGAAAATAGTAGCCTCACTAGGGCTGTGCGGTTTTCCAGCAGCCCCTTTTCTGCTCCATTTTCCCACCTTTTCTCCTACTGTTTCAACACAAAAAGATCCCTACAATGTTCCTGCTTCTTATACACATAATTCCTAAGCATTCAAATTGAATTTCATGCAACAAGATTGCAAAACCAATTTTTTTTTTCTTTCCCTGTAATTTATGTTTTCTCACTTGTTTTTGGTCACTTTTTCTTGGTTCAATTTGCAATACAACCCAATTTACATGCTTAAGAAGACTCTAAAATCAGATTGATTATTCATGCTTAAAATTAAAACACTGAAGTTGATCCATCTCACCGTTCCAAACGTACACAGTGCTCTGTCCGGCTCCTCCTTCCTTGCTTATGATTTGTTCTAAACCTTTTCTCTTCTACTCTGGATACTCATATACAACTCAAAGAAAATTTTAAAGCAGCCCAAAAATTGGAATCACAGAGAACAGTGGCTTACCTCTTGCACTGCTTCTTCCTTCCCTACTTTTTCTTTCTTTTCTTTTTCCTTGTTTCTAACGCATGGTTCAATTTACAAACCGCCCCTCACTTAATTTTTCTTCTTTCTTGGTTTTGATTTTCCTCACATCTCATACTCCAATTTATAAAAAAATTCCCCCTACTTGGCGCCAACTAGATTTCTCTTTCTCTCATTTTTTTGCAGTTTTCCATGACTGCCTTTCCTACATTTCAACTGTCTCCCCCATTTTTTCTCTAGTTGGTTCAGTTTCATTTAATGCTTCAAGGCTTTTATACAACTTGTAAATTTCATGGGAATTTCCTTCAATACACCCCTTCACACGGCACAACACCTACTACATAGCAACCCTTACATATATATATATATAGTTCATAATGCATATCTCTCTATATATATAGATATCTACCCATACATATGTTCAGTTACTTACACACACACACATATATATATATATATTATGTATACATCCATATATATATATATATAGCTATATTTACATTACATATATATAGAGCCTCAACAGCTCAGGTGTCCATGGTTGCTCCGTCATATCCCGGGTCGGGGTATTACATCCTCTCCCCCTTAAATAATTTTTTTCCTCAAACTTAACTATGTCATGGTGCAAACAAATGAGGGTATTTGGTGTGCATTTCAACTTCACGTTCCCAAGTAACCTCCTCAAGTTGATGGTTTCTCCACAACACCTTCACTAACGGAATGGTCTTGTTTCGAAGGACTTGCTCTCGTTTGTCGAGGATTTGTACTGGTTGCTCAATATAACTCAAGTCTTCCTGAACATCTAGAGGCTCGTGTTCTATTATCTGGTCTGGGCTATGCACGCATCTCCTTAACATGGAAACATGAAAAACATTGTGTATGTGTGCTAGCTCAGATGGTAAGAAACTTGATACGTCACTAGTCTGACCCGTTTAATAATCTTGAATGGTCCTATGCATCGTGGTCCTAACTTCCCTCTCTTACCAAATCTGACCACTCCCCTCATCGATGATACTTTCAGAAACACATAGCCACTTGTCATAAATTCCAACTTCTGCCTTCTGGTATCTGCATAACTCTTCTGTTGACTCTGAGTTGCTAGTAAACGTTGTCTAATAAGATGAATCTTATCCGTGGTTTGTTGTACTATCTCTAGTGTAAATAGTTTCCTATCACCCACCTCTATCCAGTATAGTGGGGATCTACACGGTTTACCATATAGTGCCTCGTAAGGTGCCATACCAATACTGGCTTAGTAGCTGGTGTTGTACGTGAACTCTAATAATGGCAGTTGATCCTCCCAACTTCCCCTAAAATCCATGACACAGAATCGTAGTAGGTCCTCTAATTTCTGTATTGTTCTCTCGGACTGTCCGTCTATCTCAGGGTGGTATGCAGTGCTAAGACTCAACTCTGTACCCATAGCCTTCTATAGACTCCTCCAGAACTAAGACACAAATTGTGGATCTCGGTCAGATACAATGGATACTGGGACTCCATGTAATCGAACGATCTCTCTGATATAAAGCATGGCCAGTCGGTCTAGAGTCTGAGTCGTCTTAGTCGCAAGGAAATGGGTTGTCTTTGTCAGTCTGTCGACGATCACCCATATCGAATCATTCCCATATGATGTCTTAGGCAATCCTGATACAAAATCCATCATAATGTGCTCCCATTTCCACTCTGGTATTGGCAGTGACTGTAGTAGCCCTCTTTGCTTCTGGTGCTCAACCTTAATCCGCTGACATTCTATACATCGTGCAATATGTTCAGCTATATCCTTCTTCATCCCTGACCACCAGTAAGTTTTCTTCATATTGTGGTACATTTTTGTATTTCTTGGGTGTATAGCGAATCTAGAATTGTATGCCTCATCAAGAATATCCTTTTTTACCTCGAGTATATCTGGCACGTAGATCCTATCATGGTAGTACAACACCCTTTCTCGAACGGTGAAATCTGTGTTTCTTCCAACATTAACCTCCTAACGAAGGTTAGTTAGCTTGCTGTCGTGAGCCTGCAATTCCTTGATCTTGTCAACAATCATAAGACCGATTGTGACGTTAGCACACATCACCCTAGAACCTGGCAGAATTACCTCAATCTCCATGACCTCTATCTCTTGTAGTAGCTCCTCTTGTGTAGTCAATAGGCATGCAAGACTCCCTGATGACTTTCTGTTAAGAGCATCAGCTACTACATTCACTTTTCTTGGATGGTACTGGATACTGAGCTCGTAATCCTTGATCAACTCTAGCCAATGTCGTTGGCGCATATTGAGCTCCTTCTGTGTAAACAAGTACTTAAGACTTTTGTGATCAGTGAAAATCTCACATGTAGCTCCATATAGATAATGCCTCCATATCTTAAGTGCAAAGACAATAGCTACAAGCTCGAGGTCATGAGTCGGGTAGTTTTTCTCATGTGACCTCAATTGTTGTGAAGCATAGGCCACTATTTTTCCTTGCTGCATCAGCACACACCCCAAGCCTTGGTGTGAGGCATCACTATAGATCACAAAACCCTCTGTCCCATCTGGCAGTGTCAGGATCGGAGCTATAACTAATTGGTTCTTTAGCTCTTGAAAACTTTGCTCCCTCTCTTCAGTCCAGATGAATGGAACATCTTTCTTAGTCAGTTGAGTAATTGGCGCAGCTATCTTAGAAAAGTCCTTGACGAATCTCTTATAGTAGCCAGCTAAACCCATGAAACTGCGAACCTCCGTGACTGTCGTCGATTGGGGCCAATTGGCAATAGCTTCTATCTTCTGGGGATCCACGGAGATCCCATCCTTACTGACCACATGCCCTAAGAATGAAATGCTTGAGAGCCAGAAGTCACACTTCTTCAGCTTAGTATATAGCTTCTGCTCCCTTAGTTTCTGTAGGACTTTCCTTAGGTGTATCTCATGTTTTTCCTGATTCTTAGAATAAACTAGAATATCATCAATGAATACGATTACGAAATTGTCCAAGTACGGCTTGAATACTTTGTTCATTAAATCCATGAATGTGGCTGGGGCATTAGTTACTCCAAATGGCATGACCAAAAACTCATAATGCCCATACCGGGTTCAGAACGTCGTTTTCTAAATGCGGTGGGTTTGACCTTCAACTGGTGAAAACTGGATCTCATGTCGTTCTTTGAGAATACCTAAGCTCTCTTCAACTGGTCGAACAGATCATCTATTCTGAGCAGTGGATATCTGTTCTTGATGGTAACCTTGTTCAACTCACGGTAGTCAATACATAGTCTAATGGTTCCATCCTTTTTCTTCACAAATAACACAGGTGCACCCCATGGTGATGAGCTAGGTCGTATAAAACCCTTATCTAATAATTCTTGTAGTTGTAGCTTTAGCTCTTTTAGTTCTGCTGGTGCCATTCTGTAGGGTGTTTTGAAAATTGAAAATAGGCAGGGTGCCTGGCAGTATGTCGATGCTAAACTCAATCTCCCTGTCCATAGGCATTCTTAGAAGGTCGTCCCGAAATACCTCAGGGAATTCCCTAGCAATGGGAATCTGCTCTAACTTAAACTGATGTGAGTTAGTGTCTTGGACACTACATAAGAAACCATAGCATCCTTTTCGGAGCAGACACGTAGCTTGAATAGAGAAAACAAAATAGGGTGGAGAAGCCACTCCTATTCTTTCAAACTCAATCGTTGGAAATCCAGGGCTCTGGACGAGAACTTGCTTGGCCTCATAGTCTATCGTGGCATGGTTTGCGGCCAACCAATGCATTCCGAGGATAATGTCGTTCCCATAAATTTCTAATGGTATAAGATCGGTGAAGAATTGTGTACCCATAATTTGTATCTCACAATTTCTATACATAGTATCCCCCAATAATGTTTTCCTCAATGGTATAGACACATTTAGTAAATATCCTAAGGGTTCTGTCGCTATGTTTAACTTAGCAGAGTATGTAGGGAATATAAAAGAATGAGGAGAACCAGTATCAAATAAGACATGGGCAGGCTGTGAACAAACTAAAAGAGTACCTGCGACTACGGAAGTCGTAGCCTGCATGTCCCCGGGTGCTATGGAGAAAACTCGTCTGGCTTGCTGTTGGACGTTTGTCAGCCCATTTCTATGGGTCTGGGGTTTAGGTGCTGTGGCTACAGGTAGTGGTGCTCTAACTGAAGCAGTACTGATTGCGGCTTGGTTGTTTTGAGGACAGTTTCTTGCAAAATGTCCCTCCTTACCACAATAGTAGCAAGTGTTGCTATTTTTGAGGCACTAGCCCCTGTAGATCCTATGACAATTAGGACATTTAGTTGCGCCCCCTTCAGTGTTGCTTGGCCTCCTCTGATTGGATCCTGCCATTTGGGACCCAACTCCAGGCCTAGTGAATGTGGATCCATGTCAAGAGAAAGAAGATCTTGACCTCCGATTCTGATTTCCTCTTGATCTTTGATTTGCCCGTCTTTTGGCGAACTCTTCGCCACTCTTCTCAATAATTTTTGCAATGATCACCACCTCATTGTAGGTGGGTATCCATTGAGGCTTCAATTTGTCCTTAATGGCCCATCGTAGGCCCTCCTCAAACTTCCGGGCTTTGAGATCCTCACTGTTAATAACATTAGGGGCAAATATGGCCAACTCATTGAACTTGGTCTTAAACTGTTCTACTGTCATATTGCCTTGCTGAAGTACCATGAACTCAACACTTTTTTGGTTCTTCACTTCTCGGGGAAAATACTTGTCATAGAAAACCGCGGTAAAGCGCTGCCAGTCCATGTTCTGCTCTTTGGCCTCCTCAAGCAGCCACCATACGTGGGTAGCTCCCTTGAACTAGTATGTGGCATATGCCACCTTTTGCGTTTCAGTGCACGGTAGGATACGAAAAATCCTATTCATTTCCAAGAACCACTCCTTTGCAGCCATAGCTCCCTGGGTACCGTTAAAGGATGGAGAATTCATTTTCTGAAATCGCTCAAATGGGAATACTGGGTCGCGCTCATTCCCTTGATACCCTTCCGTGTTGACGGGCCGCCCCTGTTACACTGGTTGACTAGTTTCTTCATTGACCGGCTGCTCCTGTCGCACTGGCTAAACACCCATGTTGATAAGTTGCTCCTGTTGTACTGGTTGGCTAGTGCCTGTCTAATTTGTACCGGCCTGACTTTGGGGTGAGGCCTCGATAACCCTTTCCATCAACTGTTCCAAACGCTCAATGCGCTCCATCGCTTCTGCTGTAGTTCTCGTGTTAACCATTGTTACAAAAGACATTCAGTGCATTTACATAAGACAATAATTAGTAGCCACGTAAGGTTTATTATAAAGGTATCGGTATTACTATCGCTTCATTCCTAGACGTAACAGTTTTAGTGTTCTAATCCTGTCTCCCATGACTTTCTAGCACCTAAAACTTAGCTCTAATACCAAGCTGTCACGACCTGAAACCCACCCTATACGGATCTCGTGTTGCGGGGCTGGCCCAATGCCCCTCCCTACTTTTTCCATTCATTCCATCAACACTGATAATAGTAAATAATATAGACATAATATTAAAAAGAGAAAGTCTTAATACAAATCATTGTTCAATGACTGAAAATGAAACTGACAATAAAACTAAACATAAAACACTTTTAGGTGGTGAGTACATGGGAGACACTACAGTATTTTATCATGTTCCTCAACTGCCTCTTTACGCTCCTGATCTCCTATTGTAGTGTTCTCACCTGAAAAATTAATAAATAGGGTGAGCTAACAAGCTCAGTAAGCAAAAGCCTATCTCCAATACGGGTTAGGAATCACATAGAAAAATACAACTTTGAAGGTAACATGATAGCTAGTCATGACAACGGTTGTAGTTAACAATAAGATGCCGTAAGGGCCAATGAAAAATAAAGCACAATAATAACAGTGTAACATCAGTGTGGGAAAAACTTAATGATTGCGATCCACATAAATATACTGCCACAATAAATCAGTCACAGTCAAATCCAATAAATAAGGAACTATCAATCATGGATCTATTCATAAGAAAATGAAAACATCCTAGGAATCCAATAAATGTAAATACAATAGTCAAACATGAATGATGGATTTACTTTGTTTAGGGTTTGGCAGACCCTTGGTCTTTTGGGGGCCTAGCATACCCCCCCTTAACACGAATGCAGTTAAAATGCCCTTTAACTCACTACGTATAAATGCCATCATTGCCATGTGTCCGTTCACGGACTTGACCCGTAAGTCCTGTAAATCAGATAGCATCGAATGGGTAATGTGACGGAGCACAAAACCCGGCATGTAACATGAGTTAGGAGTATATCATAATTCCATAAGAAGTGTATAAGATATGGAACATCATAACATAAGCATTCAATGATAAATGTCAGTACAATGAATCAAATCATGAGATATCAGTCAATAGGCGTCCACCAGATAGGACAATATCAATGGTGGGAACAATAACAATGGATACATATATGAGTACAAGTTTTGGCAGTAATAGAAAGATTGTGGCCTGGAAAACCACGTATAAGATGTCACGACCTGAAACCCATCCTATGCGGATTACCGGATCGCGACCACCGCCCTTAGGCCCGAGGGCCTCGGGCAAGGCTCTCATGAGCAGCGGTATCGGATGGATGTGCTACATGAGGTTGCGGAAGCGTGAAAAACTTTTTTTTTTTTTGCACATCCGTCCGGTACTGCCGCTCTTCATAGCGGTACACATAAACATAAAATTAGAGCATAATAAAAACTTAAAGACTTCATACAAATCCATGTCTAGTTGTCCCTCGGGACTTAATTACATAACATCAATTGTTTTCTGCCCAAAATAACTAACTAAATTTCATAATGTCTCCCAAAAAGAAAACTACTCGTCATGCGCTTAGTTGTTCATGCCCTTCCTCAAAATAGGCAAGACTCTAATCATCATTCCCATCAGCTAGGACTGCTATCGGTCACCTGAAAGGGGGGGCGGATAAAATCCGGGTAAGCTAATCAAAGCTTGTGAGTAATTCCTGCATTCGTCATGGGGTTTTCAACTGGTAGTGGTTTAGCACATGTGAGTTTATAAAATACTCACCACCAATTGCTCGTATATTTTAGAACACAGAGTATATGCATTCTTAAAACAGATAGCTTTGAACATTCAAAGTATTCGAGCTGAATATACATTTCTTCAAATAGAGCATATGCATTTTAAAAGCATATATAAACATGTGTAATAGAATAGGGTTAAAACCTGTTTCTATTTTCAAAATCATTTATCATCTTTTCTCTTTGATTAGGTGGAATCTGTTTTGAACCAGACTCCCTTTTTACTGCCAATACCATCGATCTCATTTGCCTGGGGGATTAGATCCTGCTACCGGGCATTTACTGTTGAATCCCAAAGGAGTTCAACCATCATAGGGGGTGTTTTAAACACCATTTATCTTGTAAAACATTTTTCACAAGGCTTCTTCAATAGATACTTTCATGAGTATGTAAAACATGAAATGTATAACTTCTACAATCGAGCTTCAAATACATGTGATAATCAAATTCAGAATATTAAAGAGATTTGCATTTGATTTAGACATGCTAAATATTTTCAAGAAAAGTGCTGAATATAAAACATTCATCAAGCATGTCGTAACAGATAATTTTAAAAGAACGGAAACATATGAAGACTGAATTTGATATTCAAAGGCTGCAATAACTTGAACTTAAAACTTCTTCAAATATATGGAGTTAAATCTCCAGTTCAAATGCAGGGTTGCTCACCTCATATGTCTGGGTTGGCTCTATAAAGGCGCCTTCCCTTTACCCTTCTCCTTCCTTAGCCTATCAAGATTTATGAAGATTCCATAAATTCCATATGTGCTTAATCAACTTCATAACTCACCAATTGTAGACTGTGAAAAGCCTAAATTCTTATACTGGTTCGACTTATAGCTGTATTAGATCTAGCAACTTATGTACTTAATGATAATAATATTACCTGCGACGCATTTCAGCTAAGGTTTTAGTGTTCTATCTTTCCTCTTCCCTTTTCTTTTCTTCCTCCTACTTTTTCTTAGCCTCGGCCACCATCGCCTTGGTGGGTGATTTATGAATGAATGGTCTTACCGAGACGACCTCTGTCGCCTTGGCTATCTTGATGAATCTGGTGATCACTCTCTGCTGATGTAACAGTTCTTGCATGAAGGCTTGTTGTTTTGGGTCCTTAGCCCTTTGGGCCTTATTCATAATCATGAACTTCGGTGGTGGTGCGTCCATAATTATCACCTAAGATCAATTTATGAGTTAGAAATTTTATTCTAAGGTTGACGTGTTGTCGTGTCTTTTCGTAATTCCTGTCCTCGTTTACGCCGTAGATTATATCTTTGGCATTACTTTAATTTATAGTCATCTGACAGATGCTATTCATCAAATTTTATGTCTTTATATTTTGGACATTTCTTTTGGTCGAATAGACTCTACCATTGAGTCCGGAGTGTCGAAGAAAGTCAGTTTAGGCTTTCCTAAAATTTAATTTGGACTTTTGTATGTAAAAGGGCAAAATGGACATTTACCGTTTTACGTTTCATATTTTTTTGTACTTCGTTTCGTAATTTGGACTCCATTATTGAGTCCGGGATGTCAAAGAAAGTCAATTTAGACCTTCCTTGGTTTTAATTTGGCTTTTGGGGTACTAGGGGTAATTTGGTCATTTTACCCCCTTACGTGTCTTTGTTTTCTGGGCCCCGTCTCATAAAACGGACCCTACCATTGGCTTCAGAATATCCGAAATAGTAAGGATACACTATTCATATATTCAATTTGGATTTCATTTGCTCTATTTATGACCCAGGGCAAAATAGTAATTTAATTTTATTTATTAAATAATTAAATTTATTATTTAATTATTTAATTATTTTTTCAGGGGTCTAATTGCATAAGTTTTCCCTCAGTTGGGCCCCAGTAGAATTTCTTAGAAAGTTTGGGGTTAATCCGTAAATAAGGAAAGATTTGGTTTATTATATTTTAAATAATCTAGAGAACCCGTGGGTTCGGTCCAACCCTAAGTGAACCGGTCCGGTTCACTTACAAACCAACCGGTTTAGCTGGTTTCACACGTAATGCTGACGTCAGGATGACGTCAGCCCTAATGTTTATATTTAAAAAGTAAAACGTTGTCGTTTCAATAAACCTGGCCCGTTGGACCCGGTTTGACCCGGACCCGTAACTGAATCCGACCCGACCCGAACAGTGTCGTCTTCCCCACGAGGGTCGACACTGTTCATCCGAAACCCTAAATTTTTACAATTCATTTTCGTGACATTTTACAACTCCATTTTCTCTGTTTTCTTTTCTAACAATTTCCTAATACCCTAAAACAAGTTTTAATATCGATTTGGGGCTTCGAATATGGCTCAAATGCTCGGTTTAAGCCATGATAACCAGACTTGTAACGATCTGGTTCATGCTTATTTCTCCATCTTTTTTTGCGAGGTCGGGCTTATTTTGATCCCCTCCTCATGAGGATTCAGTTCCCATTCATAGATGTTGATTTAAAGGGGAGTTTAGAGGTTTGGGTTGTGAACCTGTAACCTGTAAGTCAATGGTTAGGGGCCATTTCTGGTGATTTTTGATCGCGGGTATAGGTTTTTATGTTGCTCGTAGTGTCTAGTTTAGGTTTTGATCAACCAAATCCAGTTTGGTGAGCTTTGGTTCAGACCTGCTTCAAGCAAGGTCTTCCATGGCCGTAGCTTCTGGGTTTGGTATTTCTGAGTGTTTCCAAGCTTAGATTTCATGCTTAATCATGTTTATCTACTTTAAACATCATATATATGAAATCTAGAAACTAAAACAGTTCATGCATAGGAAATTTTTCTAGAGAGAGAAAGTGATGGTTTTTGTGTTTTACCTCTAACAGTGACTCTCTCTCTCCTTCCTCCTTCCTCCGAGATCTCCCTTCTCTTCCTCTGAATGCCCAGAACTCTCTCTCTCTTTCTCTATGGCTAATCGGGTGGAGATTTGGTGTGTATACAATGTATGCCCATATGTATAAGTGAGGAATTCAATGGACATCACTTCACTTAATTGCCCTTCATTTCACCCCCTTACTCCATTAGATCAGTAGCCATACTTCCCCCTATTCATCTTCACCTAATGACATATAATATATACATATAGTACATGACCACCTTACCTATCTTAATTCCATGTCTCTTTATTTATATATATATATATATATATACATATTACACAACAAACTCACACACACGGCTGATCTATATATATATATATATATATATATATATTTACTTAATTTTCTATGTTTAATTTATTACTAGATTATTTATTCAATTAATTAGATTTTATAAATTAACCATTATATTTTATATTAATTATAACAAATACTTAATTTCTCATATTAATAAATTGATTTTATTAATTTAATTTATCATTATCTTAAAGGCATAATATTTACTTCCATTTTTCATATCCTCGTAATACGTGTCACATTACCCGACATTCTCGGGTCGGGGTATTACATTCTTCCCTCCTTAAAAGAGTTTTGTCCTCAAAACTCGGGGTCCCTTACCCTTAATTTCTGCTTCCATCGAATGTGTTCACATGTCTAGTAGTCGAATTTCGAACGACAAGTTTATATAATTAACAGAACAAAACATTGGGACGACGTACCTTACTGATCCTCAGAGGCCTATGCTGCCTCTCCGAATATGTTGTAAACCCGCCCGTGCCTCACAGGTTCCTTGCCTCCTCCTTGTTTCCCAACCGTTGTGGCCGGTGCGCGTGGCGTAGCTGATGAAGCTACCGCAGTAGGCTCCTTAGCAGTTGAGCTCCACTTTGGGCAATCCTTGATGAGGTGCCCAGCCTGACCACACTTGTAACAGCCTCCGGTGTCACGCCAACAGGGTGTATGATGCTTTTTCTGGCAGGTGGGGGCATGTCGGAACTTCTCCTGACTTTTTGCTAGTGTCACCCTTCTTGTTAACGGTAGTCTAACTTTTATCCCTTGTCTTTTTCATTAACTGGGGACCGGGGCCAATCTTTTTCTTGTCTTTCTTTTGAGACAAGACAACCCCAACTCTCTCAAAAATTTTGGCAAGGTCCACGACGGTATTGTATGTGGGGAGCTCAAAAGGTTCTAATCGGTACCTGATGCCATCCCTTAGTCCAGTTTCAAATTTTCGAGCTTTTAGATCTTCTGTTTGGACCTTGTGGGGTGCGAATCGGGCTAACCTCATGAACTTGGTTTCGTACTCCGCCACAGTCATTGTTCCTTGGGTCAGAACGGCAAATTCTACGACCTTTTGATTTTTTAACGACCTTGGAAAATACTTGTCATAGAATACCTCCAAGAACCTAGTCCAGGTCATTGGCGGCTCTCTTTCCTTTTCCAAGAGCCACCACTCGTGAGCTGCATCCTTGAAAGTGAATGCGGCATAGGAGACCTTTTGCTCCTCTGTGCATGGCATGACCGAAAAGATACGTTCCATCTCCTTAACCAATGATTCCGCATTGATGGCGGTATCTATTCCATCAAACCTAGGGGGTTTGAAGCCTTGGAATGTTTTATAGCTTGAGGTAATTGCGGCCTCATTGGGTTGTCCTGGGTTAATTGGCTGCCCGGGGTTCTGCACCTGTGGTGGTGTCCTACCTTGGGTTTGGATATCAATCATATTCCGAGCCATAGCCTTCATGAGATGCTCGACTCAGTCTAGCCTGTCACCCGAATTTCCCGTATTCCTTCTCGTGTTTACCATGATTTCTGAAAGAAAACACGTATTTGTTAATTTGTCATCACATACAATTACATTCGTTTCATGTTTCAAGGTTTGATATACTATTATCCTTGATTTCGCGGTGTTTTACTATCTACTTTTACTCCTTATTTAACTACGGGTCCCATACCCCGCCATTCTATCACATATCCATTTCACATACTACGAGTCCCATACCTCGCCTTCGTACTTCACGTGTCTTTTTCATGTATTGCAGGTCCCATGCCCCGCCTTCCTATCACGTTACTTCAGAACACTAACTTCATATTACTGCGGGTCCCATGCCCCGCCTTCATACTACGTACTTCTCATATCTACTTCCCACAACGCGAGTCCTATACCTCGCCTTTATATCATATCATGTACTTCACGTATCTACTTTACACAACGCGAGTCCCATACCTCGCCTTCAGATCGTATCATGTACTTCGTATATCCTAGGTAGTCTAAAACCCTACCTAACTTATGGTTCGATTCGAATCCTTCTAACGTCACTAAGCTTGTTCAAGAAAACCTAGTGCTCTGATACCACTCTGTCACGACCTGAAACCCACCCTATGCGGATTACCGGATTGCGACCGCCGCCCTTAGGCCCGAGGGCCTCAGGCAAGGCTCTCATGAGCAGCGGTATCGGATGGACGTGCTACATGTGGTTGCGAAAGCGTGAAAAACTTTTTTTTTTTTTTTGCACATCCGTCCGGTACTGCCGCTCTTCATAGTGGTACACATAAACATAAAATCAGAGCATAATAAAAACTTAAAGACTTCATACAAATCCATGTCTAGTTGTCCCTCGGGACTTAATTACATAACATCAATTGTTTTCTGCCCAAAATAACTAACTAAATTTCATAATGTCTCCCAAAAAGAAAACTACTCATCCTACGCTTAGTTGTTCATGCCCTTCCTCAAAATGGGCAAGACACTAATCATCATTCCCATCAGCTAGGACTGCTATCGGTCACCTAAAAGGGGGGCGGATAAAATCCGGGTAAGCTAATCAAAGCTTGTGAGTAATTCCTGCATTCATCAAGGGGTTTTCAACTGGTAGTGGTTTAGCACATGTGAGTTTATAAAATACTCACCACCAATTGCTCGTACATTTTAGAACACAGAGTATATGCATTCTTAAAACAGATAGCTTTGAACATTCAAAGTATTCAAGCTGAATATACATTTCTTCAAATAAAGCATATGCATTTTAAAAGCATATATAAACATGTGTAATAGAATAGGGTTAAAACCTATTTCTATTTCCAAAATCATTTATCATTTTTTCTCTTTGATTAGGTGGAATCTGTTTCGAACCAGACTCCCTTTTTACTGCCAATACTGTCGATCTCATTTGCCTGGGGGATTAGATCCTGCTACCGGGCATTTACTGTTGAATCCCAAAAGAGTTCAACCATCATAGGGGGTGTTTTAAACACCATTTATCTTGTAAAACATTTTTCACAAGGTGTCACGACCCGAAACCCACCCTATGCGGATCTCGTGTCGCGGGGCCGACCCGAAGGCCGTCCCTACTTTTTCCATTCCTGTATCGTAGTACTAATATGCAAAGTACTAAAACCTCAAAACAATAACAGCGGAAGTCTTATCAGTAATAGTACATCAGCGGAAGTCTTTCAATACACAATGTTAGCGAAAGTCTTTACCATACATAATATGGTTCTACATAAAAAAATAAGAACCAAACATGACCAGCACCCGAGGGTGGTGAATACATGGGAGAACTAAAACATAAACTGATGCATTTCCCCAAATGTTCTTCTATGTCTTTAAACTCCTACCGGGGTCTCGCGGCATCAGTACCTGAAATGGGGATGAGGAGGGTGGAATGAGCTACAAGAGCCCAGCAAGTAAATACAGATCTCCGACACTGGTATCGAGGATCTTAAAAGAATATGAATCCAAGAACAAGAATATGATAGCCAATCATAAGAAATAAGATGCTATAATAGCCAATGGGAACAGTTGCCATAAAGGCCAATAAACAATAGAACACAATGTACAATTAGGAGTAAGGGACATAACATCAACATGAAACTCTTAACATGTGAACAGTGGCAAATGAACAGTGGGATCACAATGTGTAATCAGTAGGAATGGCATAACAATGTCCTGGAATTCTCGACGATAATACAATAACAAGAAAGTACTGCCATTATAATTGATCAACAATAAATCAATAAAGGAATATCTCGCAATACAAGATAATCACAAGAACAATGTAATTCAACAATTTTAGTTGAGCAATCGTATAAGAGATGCTTTTGTTCTGTGTCAGGGCTTGATATGCCCTCGGTCCTTGGGGGCCCGGTTTACCCCCTTCAGTGCATTCCAGTGTATGGCCATATGTCCGTTCACGGACTCGACCCGAAGGTCTTCAGTGAATTAAAAAGCATCGGATGGATATTGTGACTGAGCACAAATCCAGTATACATAAACATTTCATGATCATAAATGATTCCATAGGAGTATATAAAATGGAATATCATCAATTCAATGGAAACATAACAATAGGCATTTGAAAGTACGGTTCAACATGATAACAATGGTACAACAATAAATCAATGTCCACCAGATAGAACAATATCACATTGTGGAGACAATAACATCAGATACGCTCAGGAGTACAAGTTCGGCAGTAAAAGAATGAACTTGGCTTGATAACACCACATGGAAGAGAAAGGGTATCTACTTACCTCTAATGCGTTGCTAAATCAGTCTCCTGTAGGTTTGCCTTTTTCCCGTTGAGTTCCCTATATATCAGTAAATACGTTTCAGAATAATTTCTATTCACCAAATTCTATGCCTTGCTATGATCAGTATTTCTAATACTTATTTAGACTTTTATATGTCCGTTGTTCTCGGAACCTCTTTTCATAATTTTGACATTACCAATAGATTCGGAAGGTTCAGAATAATAAAAATTCACTAATTATTTAATTTAATCGGAGTCCATTTGACTCACCTATGAAACAGGGGTATTTTGGTCATTTTTACAAGTCGTAACTTTTTGGGACTCCGTCTCGTGAAACGGACCTCACCATTGGACTCAGAGCATGCGAGATAATAAAAATTGACTATTCATTTGCCCTATTTGGACCTCGTTTGACCCACTTTTGAGTCAGGGGCATTTTTGTAAAATTAACATTTTTCTGTTGGGCCTTAGTGGAATTTTTCAAAACATTTGGGGCCGGTTCATAAATTCCATAAGCTGCGGTCTGAACCAGTTGGTTCAGACCCCAAAACCCTAAACCGGTCAGCCTTTCTCCTGAACCAAACGGTTCAGTTTCATTCAAGAACCGGAATACAAGAACCCAGTTCCTTATCCCTATCCATGGTTCGGTTAACCCCTAAACCCCATCTCTATTTATTGTCTCTGCAACCAAACAGCCCAATTGATTTTAATTTTACATTCAAAACGACACAGTGTTGGTACCTGTATTGCGGACGGTCGGATCTCAACCCGACCCGACCCAGACCCGATCTCATCCTGACCCGAAGAAGCCCCCGATACTCCGGTCGTCTTCTCCGGTGGGGTTTTCCGGCCACGGTCGCCGGAATAGCGAAATTCCCTACGGATCTCACTGATTTCACGTCCGTTTCCTACTGTTTTCGTTCCAAATGAAATCTAACATTGTAAGGAACATTTTAGGACCGGTTTTAACCTCCAACATCGCCGGTTTCACGCATCCATTTCCAGTTTCCGGCGTTGCACCGGTGAGGGAATAACTTGCCACAGAATGGCCATTTCTTGACCATTTAAGCTGATTCGAAGTGCGTTGGGTCCCTGGAGACGTTTCCTATCCATCCTATGGTTCAATTTTCCACTTGGGTTCACCTATTTTAAGTCACCATTTCTAACCGAAACCCAGTTTTGGTTTTTTCTTATTTTTTTCTTTCCTGTTTCGCGTTCTCATCAACTCTAACAGTAACGACACCTATTAACAATATAAATGAATATAATTTAAATCAGAAATATACCTGTTTGTAGGTTTTCTCAACCCTTTTCCAAAAATTCATTTTCTTTCTTTCTCTCTCTATTCCCACTTCTTTCTTCCTTGCGATTCAGTTTCTCTCACATCTTCAATCTCTGTCTAACTCTCTCTTCCTTTCTAATTATCCAACCGACTCAGTAGTCGGTGGCTTTTGCCACCTGTAGCCGTGGTGACACCACACACATGCACACAAGACACCTCACACACATAGCTTTCTCTCTCTCTCTCTCTCCTCCTCACACGTTGCACCCTAGCCCTCTCTTGCCGATTTCCTACTCGGTGGCTTTGCCACCCCCTCATCATGCAAGGCCCACATGACACATACTTACATACCTATTATATATATATATATATATATGCAACCGTATAAATAATATTACCTTGATACATTATGTATGTATAGATATTTCGTAAACATTTCCATTTAATTTTGTGCATGCACGTATTACATAATTCAATTGGCGGTTTATTCGGGTAATTAAATATTTTATAGCCTGGTCCAGCCCGGTGCACATGCTATATCCCGGATCGGGATATTACATTCTTACCCCCTTAAAAATAAGTTTGTCCGCAAACTTAGCAGTTCTAACTCGATGGTTTTCGTGGTTCTTCTAACATCACGGTATAACTTAGATAGGCTGTTACATTAGCTAGATAAAGATTTTCTGCTGAGAATCAAGTTTTACTGTCACGTTAGATCAAGTTTTACAGTCACATCAAATCAAGTCTTACTGTCACATCTGTAACTGTACTACCCTCTTTATAATTCCACGTATGCTTCGAAACCTTCCCATGAAACACAATTCCTTCGTATGATTCTTTTCGACTTCTGTAATTTAAGATATCTTTTGATGAAGGAAATTTTAAAATTTCTAAACGTAGCTTGACAAAACTCTATCCATTCAGTCTACTAATAGATCTAGGGTATATATATCATTTGAAATGATATTATGTGGAACTCATAGAGTTCACATCGGCTTCTATGTATCATTTCCTCTACAATCAACCTGTTATTCTATTAATCGTTCCTTGACCTCAAGTCAGCTATGTAAGAGTATTTGTATCCCTAGTCCATATTTCACCTGTCTTGTATCTAACACGTTTCAATGATAGTCCTCTTGACGATTACGTAAGCAATGAGTCAATGGTCCAGGCGTTCAGTTCCTACAGTCAGTTAGTAACATATGGGAACACATTAAATGTGTAACATAACATAGAAGATAGACCAATCATAAGTAACCCTAAAAGTATCATTTTCCAATAATGTATTTTGATTAACTGTTACTCATCACCTATATCACCTTTCAAGGTGTCATTCCTCTATCTAGATATCACCGTTAATTTATTACCTTTTCAAGGTATTTTCATTTCATTTAGATATTACTGTCAAATTCACTACTTTTCAAAGCGTCATGTTTCCAATTCTATATTATATTCTATCCCTCAATGAGCACTAATCGTTTCCCGCGTTTATTATGAACATAATTTAATTCTCACAGATTCTCACTGTATAAAACCAACAAGTTCCTAATCCGTACATAGAATTTCAATTCTCAATAACTCTTGTAATATAGATCGATCGTTCACTCATAAACATCAAGTCTGTAGACTAGATATAGTAATTTAATTCTTAAAGCTCCCTTAGTGCAGAACAATCATCAACCATAACTCAATAAATATCCAGTACGTGGTTCCATAAGATAAAACAATCTTAAGGATTTCTAGATCCAATATTACTCTGATTCCTTCCAAGCTTAACTAGTATCTCCCATTGAAACCTCGTTGATCTATCTATATCCTACTCAAGACTCTTCATATTTCCCGGTACGTCATCAATTTATTTAGAATATTAATTCCCCTGTACTTACCCCCTTTAAGTTCCCTTACATACATAACAATCATCAAATTGTAACCTAATGGATATTCATTATGTACCTTCATAAGACAAATAATCATTACGAATTATTTATTTCATTATTGCTATGATTCCCTCCAATTTCTTTTAAGTATGACTACTATTTCCTACTCAAATTTCACTTCTCTGTCTATATCAGTTATCAAAACCTCCTTCAGTATTGTCAATGTCAAATCTCAAGAATTCTCATCACTTATCCTTAAGTACACTGCTATCCTTAAGGGTCACTAGTCAATAATCATCATTTTCTTTTTAATATATAGTCGTTTTCCAAGACTAGGTGACTGTTGATATCTTAACTTGCTTTTGTCTTTCGACAGCCCCAATTCATTTAATGTGTTTCAATACACCAAGTTCTTTCTTGGATCAGTTAAACTATACACTTATGATCCGTATCTCCTATATTCTATATATATTGTTCATTTCTAATGATTCCCCAGTGTATAGTATCCAGTGATAATGACTCTTTCAAGAGTTGACATTTATTCAATCTCGTCTATCCAGTAATCATTCAATCTCGTCTATCCAGTAATCATTCAATCTCGTCTATCCAGTAATCATTCTTATCTATAACAGTATGTAATTCATTTTAAAGATTATAAATCTTACATTTATTCTATCATTATTCCCCGAAATTTATTAATTATGAAATCACTTGGCTCATCAATGTCTTTTAATTTTACAAGTGAATAATATGTCAATCTAACACTCACGTATCCATGTTACGTGCTCTACTTGTTTTATGCATAACATCTATCATCAATCATCATCCCTGAACAGTTAACATATAACCTCAGAGTTCTGTCTCTATGTTCAGCTAGCAGTAAATGTTGAAACCATAATCAGTATGTAGAGTAATATTTAATAATATTGAGCATATGCAATCAACTATAAATAATACTTGCGACTACTGGTACAGTAGCCTAATTATCTCCCAATTCGCTGTAAAAGATCAATGGTCAGAATTCATATATAAGTCTATCTATCGTGTCAGGATTTACTCTATTTGGCATTAGTAATACCGGTGCATCAATCTCATCTCCCATGAACCATTATTACAAAACTGTTTCAACTCCAAATCTTTTTGATACCACTGAGCTTAAGAATTTGACTTAATGCTCCAATCATTTCCTAGCATCATTAGGTTTGGTAGGATAGATGTCGTGATATTGTAGCATTCTAATCCTCAAGTCCTCTGGGGTATACATCGTTCTAACAGTATCATAAAGGATTCGTAGTATCCAGATTGGCTAAGGTAGCACTGTGTGTTTCTCAGTTACCCTAGTTACATGATAAGGCGGCCGTTCCTCACCTGTAACAGAGGTCCTGATAGCACATCAGTGACTGTCAATTTTCCACATTTTCTCTTTTTAACTGTTTACAATCACCGTTATCCATTTTCATAATTTATATTTACTCCTAATCTTCAGTCTCGATCTCTTCTACATCACTAAACCTAACTCCCAAGTATAGGTCACTTGGTGATAATATTCGTGATTTTGCTCCGTATCTCGTGTTCTATGCTCAATATTTCTAAACAATAATCCTCAAGGTAACCATTAAAGTTCTCGTGTTTCTCTGTCTAACATTCTCTAATAATAACCTTCCAGATGTAATAGAATCAGTAAATCAATCATCCAGATGTTCAATTACTAAGTTCAGTTCGGCAATTACATGGAAACACAATCAAGTGTGTAAGGATCTCTTAAGATCTAAACAGGTTAGAAATAACTGGAAGGGTACCTGTGGCTATCTGGGTAGTAGTTTGATCTTTCCTTGACACCAACAAGACTAGTGAGGTAGGTGTGGCACTGGCCATAGCCTTAGCTTTCCGAGGACAGTTCCTTGTTCACCCTGCGGGGTGATCCTTCACAGTGCCACTATTTCAATGTCCATAGTTATCTGTTGGGGTGAGCTTGAGGCAGAGATTTGAGGATCTCTTCTATAAGGCGCTCAATTCAGTCTAATTGATCCTTGCCTATCCCAATGTTCCTAGTATACACCATTGCTCTAAACCATAAGTGTTAGATAAGTATGTCCATAAAAGTCTACTCGTCTATGGTCTAATCGAGTCAATATAATCTATTGAGATATTCCTTTTTGTTAACCTTGTCTATAAGATAACCATCAATGCTCAAAATAACAATCAATGTTCACATGAAATCTATATCATAGAGACTTCAATTCTATCTACTGATTCTAACTCTAAGTGATCTATGTGATTCATAATTGTCGATGTATTCCTTGTGATAACCATGTCTATAAAGATAACTAGTAAGGATAACCCATAAGATGTCCAGTCAATCAAGAAGAGAAAAATCAAGGATCGTATGAACTCTATATAAGGAAGGTCAATTATATCTATTCATTCTATTTCTAGTCCTATCTCCCATGACTCACAATCGAACCTATAGCTCTGATACCAAGCTGTCACGACCCGAAACCCACCCTATGCGGATCTCGTGTCGCGGGGCCGACCCGAAGGCCGTCCCTACTTTTTCCATTCCTGTATCGTAGTACTAATATGCAAAGTACTAAAACCTCAAAACAATAACAGCGGAAGTCTTATCAGTAATAGTACATCAGCGGAAGTCTTTCAATACACAATGTTAGCGAAAGTCTTTACCATACATAATATGGTTCTACATAAACAAATAAGAACCAAACATGACCAGCACCCGAGGGTGGTGAATACATGGTAGAACTAAAACATAAACTGATGCATTTCCCCAAATGTTCTTCTATGTCTTTAAACTCCTACCGGGGTCTCGCGGCATCAGTACCTGAAATGGGGATGAGGAGGGTGGAATGAGCTACAAGAGCCCAGCAAGTAAATACAGATCTCCGACACTGGTATCGAGGATCTTAAAAGAATATGAATCCAAGAACAAGAATATGATAGCCAATCATAAGAAATAAGATGCTATAATAGCCAATGGGAACAGTTGCCATAAAGGCCAATAAACAATAGAACACAATGTACAATTAGGAGTAAGGGACATAACATCAACTTGAAACTCTTAACATGTGAACAGTGGCAAATGAACAGTGGGATCACAATGTGTAATCAGTAGGAATGGCATAACAATGTCCTGGAATTCTCGACGATAATACAATAACAAGAAAGTACTGCCATTATAATTGATCAACAATAAATCAATAAAGGAATATCTCGCAATACAAGATAATCACAAGAACAATGTAATTCAACAATTTTAGTTGAGCAATCGTATAAGAGATGCTTTTGTTCTGTGTCAGGGCTTGATATGCCCTCGGTCCTTGGGGGCCCGGTTTACCCCCTTCAGTGCATTCCAGTGTATGGCCATATGTCCGTTCACGGACTCGACCCGAAGGTCTTCAGTGAATTAAAAAGCATCGGATGGATATTGTGACTGAGCACAAATCCAGTATACATAAACATTTCATGATCATAAATGATTCCATAGGAGTATATAAAATGGAATATCATCAATTCAATGGAAACATAACAATAGGCATTTGAAAGTACGGTTCAACATGATAACAATGGTACAACAATAAATCAATGTCCACCAGATAGAACAATATCACATTGTGGAGACAATAACATCAGATACGCTCAGGAGTACAAGTTCGGCAGTAAAAGAATGAACTTGGCTTGATAACACCACATGGAAGAGAAATGGTATCTACTTACCTCTAATGCGTTGCTAAATCAGTCTCCTGTAGGTTTGCCTTTTTCCCGTTGAGTTCCCTATATATCAGTAAATACGTTTCAGAATAATTTCTATTCACCAAATTCTATGCCTTGCTATGATCAGTATTTCTAATACTTATTTAGACTTTTATATGTCCGTTGTTCTCGGAACCTCTTTTCATAATTTTGACATTACCAATAGATTCGGAAGGTTCAGAATAATAAAAATTCACTAATTATTTAATTCAATCGGAGTCCATTTGACTCACCTATGAAACAGGGGTATTTTGGTCATTTTACAAGTCCTAACTTTTCGGGACTCCGTCTCGTGAAACGGACCTCACCATTGGACTCAGAGCACGCGAGATAATAAAAATTGACTATTCATTTGCCCTATTTGGACCTCGTTTGACCCACTTTTGAGTCAGGGGCATTTTTGTAAAATTAACATTTTTCTGTTGGGCCTTAGTGGAATTTTTCAAAACATTTGGGGCCGTTTCATAAATTCCATAAGCTGCGGTCTGAACCAGTTGGTTCAGACCCCAAAACCCTAAACCGGTCAGCCTTTCTCCTGAACCAAACGGTTCAGTTTCATTCAAGAACCGGAATACAAGAACCCAATTCCTTATCCCTATCCATGGTTCGGTTAACCCCTAAACCCCATCTCTATTTATTGTCTCTGCAACCAAACAGCCCAATTGATTTTAATTTTACATTCAAAACGACACAGTGTTGGTACCTGTATTGCGGTCGGTCGGATCTCAACCCGACCCGACCCAGACCCGATCTCATCCTGACCCGAAGAAGCCCCCGATACTCCGGTCGTCTTCTCCGGTGGGGTTTTCCGGCCATGGTCGCCGGAATAGCGAAATTCCCTACGGATCTCACTGATTTCACGTCCGTTTCCTACTGTTTTCATTCCAAATGAAATCTAACATTGTAAGGAACATTTTAGGACCGGTTTTAACCTCCAACATCGCCGGTTTCACGCACCCATTTCCAGTTTCCGGCGTTGCACCGGTGAGGGAATAACTTGCCACAGAATGGCCATTTCTTGACCATTTAAGCTGATTCGAAGTGCATTGGGTCCCTGGAGACGTTTCCTATCCATCCTATGGTTCAATTTTCCACTTGGGTTCACCTATTTTAAGTCACCATTTCTAACCGAAACCCAGTTTTGGTTTTTTCTTATTTTTTTCTTTCCTGTTTCGCGTTCTCATCAACTCTAACAGTAACGACACCTATTAACAATATAAATGAATATAATTTAAATCAGAAATATACCTGTTTGTAGGTTTTCTCAACCCTTTTCCAAAAATTCATTTTCTTTCTTTCTCTCTCTATTCCCACTTCTTTCTTCCTTGCGATTCAGTTTCTCTCACATCTTCAATCTCTGTCTAACTCTCTCTTCCTTTCTAATTATCCAACCGACTCAGTAATCGGTGGCTTTTGCCACCTGTAGCCGTGGTGACACCACACACATGCACACAAGACACCTCACACACATAGCTTTCTCTCTCTCTCTCCTCCTCACACGTTGCACCCTAGCCCTCTCTTGCCGATTTCCTACTCGGTGGCTTTGCCACCTCTTCATCATGCAAGGCCCACATGACACATACTTACATACCTATTATATATATATATATGCAACCGTATAAATAATATTACCTTGATACATTATGTATGTATTGATATTTCGTAAACATTTCCATTTAATTTTGTGCATGCACGTATTACATAATTCAATTGGCGGTTTATTCGGGTAATTAAATATTTTATAGCCCGGTCCAGCCCGGTGCACATGCTATATCCCGGATCGGGATATTACACAAGGCTTCTTCAATAGATACTTTCATGAGTATGTAAAACATGAAATGTATAACTTCTACAATCGAGCTTCAAATACATGTGATAATCAAATTCAGAATATTAAAGAGATTTGCATTTGATTTAGACATGCTAAATATTTTCAAGAAAAGTGCTGAATATAAAACATTTATCAAGCATGTCGTAACAGATAATTTTAAAAGAACGGAAACATATGAAGACTGAATTTGATATTCAAAGGCTGCAATAACTTGAACTTAAAACTTCTTTAAATATATGGAGTTAAATCTCCAGTTCAAATGCAGGGTTACTCACCTCATATGTCTGGGTTGGCTCTATAAAAGCGCCTTCCCTTTACCCTTCTCCTTCCTTAGCCTATCAAGATTTATGAAGATTCCATAAATTCCATATGTGCTTAATCAACTTCATAACTCACCAATTGTAGACTGTGAAAAGCCTAAATTCTTATACTGGTCCGACTTATAGCTGTATTAGATCTAGCAGCTTATGTACTTAATGATAATAATATTACCTGCGACGCATTTCAGCTAAGGTCTCAGTGTTCTCTCTTTCCTCTTCCCTTTTCTTTTCTTCCTCCTACTTTTTCTTAGCCTCGGCCATCATCGCCCTGGTGGGTGATTTATGAATGAATGGTCTTACCGAGACGACCTCTGTCGTCTTGGCTATCTTGATGAATCTGGTGATCACTCTCTGCTGATGTAACAGTTCTTGCATGAAGGCTTGTTGTTTTGGGTCCTTAGCCCTTTGGGCCTTATTCATAATCGTGAACTTCGGTGGTGGTGCGTCCATAATTATCACCTAAGATCAATTTATGAGTTAGAAATTTTATTCTAAGGTTGACGTGTTGTCGTGTCTTTTCGTAATTCCTGTCCTCATTTACGCCGTAGATTATATCTTTGGCATTACTTTAATTTATAGTCATCTGACAGATGCTATTCATCAAATTTTATGTCTTTATATTTTAGACAGTTCTTTTGGTCGAATAGACTCTACCATTGAGTCCGGAGTGTCGAAGAAAGTCAGTTTAGGCTTTCCTAAAATTTAATTTGGACTTTTGTATGTAAAAGGGCAAAATGGACATTTATCGTTTTATGTGTCATATTTTTTTGTACTTCGTTTCGTAATTTGGACTCCATTATTTAGTCCGGGATGTCAAAGAAAGTCAATTTAGACCTTCCTTGGTTTTAATTTGGCTTTTGGGGTACTAGGGGTAATTTGGTCATTTTACCTCCTTACGTGTCTTTGTTTTCTGGGCCTCGTCTCATAAAACGGACCCTACCATTGGCTTCAGAATATCCGAAATAGTAAGGATACACTATTCATATATTCAATTTGGATTTCATTTGCTCTATTTATGACGCAGGGGCAAAATAGTAATTTAATTTTATTTATTAAATAATTAAATTAATTATTTTTCCAGGGGTCTAATTGCATAAGTTTTCCCTCAGTTGGGCCCCAGTAGAATTTCTTAGAAAGTTTGGGGTCAATCCGTAAATAAGGAAAGATTTGGTTTATTATATTTTAAATAATATAGAGAACCCGTGGGTTCGGTCCAACCCTAAGTGAACCGGTTCGGTTCACTTACAAACCAATCGGTTTAGCCGGTTTCACACGTAATGCTGACGTCAGGATGACGTCAGCCCTAATGTTTATATTTAAAAAGTAAAACATTGCCGTTTTAATAAACCTGGCCCGTTGGACCCGGTTTGACCCAGACCCGTAACCAAATCCGACCGGACCCGAACAGTGTCGTCTTCCCCACGAGGGTCGACACTGTTCATCCGAAACCCTAAATTTTTACAGTTCATTTTTGTGACATTTTACAACTCCATTTTCTCTGTTTTCTTTTCTAACAATTTCCTAATACCCTAAAACAAGTTTTAATATCGATTTGGGGCTTCGAATATGGCTCAAACGCTCGGTTTAAGCCATGATAACCAGACCTGTAACGATCTGGTTCATGCTTATTTCTCCATCATTTTTCGCGAGGTCGGGCTTATTTTGATCCCCTTCTCATGAAGATTCAGTTCCCATTCATAGATGTTGATTTAAAGGGGAGTTTAGAGGTTTGGGTTGTGAACCTGTAACCTGCAAGTCAATGGTTGGGGGCCATTTCTGGTGATTTTTTTATCGCGGGTATAGGTTTTTATGTTGCTCGTAGTGTCTAGTTTAGGTTTTGATCAACCAAATCCAGTTTGGTGAGCTTTGGTTCAGACCTGCTTCAAGCAAGGTCTTCCATGGCCGTAGCTTCTGGGTTTGGTATTTCTGAGTGTTTCCGAGCTTAGATTTCATGCTTAATCATGTTTATCTACTTTAAACATCATATATATGAAATCTAGAAACTAAAACAGTTCATGCATAGGAAAATTTTCTAGAGAGAGAAAGTGATGGTTTTTGTGTTTTACCTCTAACAGTGACTCTCTCTCTCTCTTTCCTCCTTCCTTCGAGATCTCCCTTCTCTTCCTCTGAATGCCCAGAACTCTCTCTCTCTCTTTCTCTATGGTTGATCGGGTGGAGATTTGGTGTGTATACAATGTATGCCCATATGTATAAGTGAGGAATTCAATGGCCATCACTTCACCTAATTGCCCTTCATTTCACCCCCTTACTCCATCAGATCAGTAGCCATACTTCCCCCTATTCATCTTCACCTAATGACATATAATATATACATATAGTACATGACCACCTTACCTATCTTAATTCTATGTCTCTTTATTTATATATATATATAGATATATACATATTACACAACAAACTCACACACACGGCTGATCTATATATATATATATATATATTTACTTAATTTTCTATGTTTAATTTATTACTAGATTATTTATTCAATTAATTACATTTTATAAATTAACCATTATTTTTATATTAATTATAACAAATACTTAATTTCTCATATTAATAAATTAATTTTATTAATTTAATTTATCATTATCTTAAAGGCATAATATTTACTTCCATTTTTCATATTCTCGTAATACGTGTCACTTTACCCGACATTCTCGGGTCGGGGTATTACATAAGAGATAGGAATTCACTTACCTTATCAGTGTCTTAGTATTCTGTGACTTTCCCTTTTCCTTTCGAGTCCCCTATATATCAGTAAACACGGTTTAGTTTTAATGTTATTCATCAACTTTTATGTCTTGCTATCATAAGTATCTCTATCACTAATTTAGATTCTACCATTGAGTTTGAATGCCGAATAAAGTCGGTTTAGGCTTTCGCGGAATTCCACTTGGGTTCGGGTACTATTAGGGGCATTATGGTAATTTTGGCATTTTACGGGTCTTTATGTTTTTGGAATCCCGTCTCGTAAAACGGACCGCACCATTAAATTTAGAAAGTCCAAAACAGTAAATTTTTATTATTCATTCGACTAATTTTACGCGTCGGAATTTAATTTAATATTAATTAAGTTAACTAATTTATTAAATTAATTAAATGTAGCTAACATATATAGTATTTGAGCCCAAATAATACATATGTGCCTTAGTGGCACAGTGGTCTAAGCTTCTCACTCTTTCCCCCTTGGTCACAGGTTCAATTCACTGGGTGTGCAACCCTTTTGGTTGCTTTTTTTTTCTTTTTTTCCATGTACATGTTTAAGCCAACCATTGGATAGCTTCTCCTTTCCAACCAAACACCCCCCAAACTCAAATTTAAAATTTTACCCATAAAGTAACAGTGTTCGGCAGCCATCTGAATGGGTGGGTCGGGTCAGACCCGATTCAGTTCTGCCCTAAATAAATCACAAAACTCTCAGTCGCGCAGCGCAGGTTCTGCCCCACGCATGGCTAGTTGTCTTCTCTGTCAACGGCGACTTGCCGGCAAAGGATTTTCTTGCATTTTTTAGTGGGATTCACACCAATAGGTCATGGGAAACTCAAATCTACCTTCGGGTTTCCGATCGGAGCATCGAAACACTCCCAAAACGGGGAAAATAGTAGCCTCACTAGGGCTGTGCGGTTTTCTAGCAGCCCCTTTTCTGCTCCATTTTTCCACCTTTTCTCCTACTGTTTCAACACAAAAAGATCCCTACAATGTTCCTGCATCTTATACACATAATTCCTAAGCATTCAAATTGAATTTCATGCAACAAGATTGCAAAACCAATTTTTTTTTTCTTTCCCTGTAATTTCGGTTTTCTCACTTACTTTTGGTCAGTTTTTCTTGGTTCAATTTGCAATACAACCCAATTTACATGCTTAAGAAGACTCTAAAATCAGATTGATTATTCATGCTTAAAATAAAAACACTGAAGTTGATCCATCTCATCGTTCCAAACGTGCACACAGTGCTCTGTCCGGCTCCTCCTTCCTTGCTTATGATTTGTTCTACACCTTTTCTCTTCTACTTTGGATACTCATATACAACTCAAAGAAAATTTTAAAGCAGCCCAAAAATTGGAATCACAGAGAACAGTGGCTTACCTCTTGCACTGCTTCTTCCTTCCCTGCTTTTTCTTTCTTTTCTTTTTCCTTGTTTCTAACGCATGGTTCAATTTACAAACCGCCCCTCACTTAAATTTTCTTCTTTCTTGGTTTTGATTTTCCTCACATCTCATACTCCAATTTATAGAAAAATTCCCCCCTACTTGGCGCCAACTAGATTTTTCTTTCTCTCATTTTTTTACAGTTTTCCATGACTGCCTTTCCTACATTTCGATTGTCTCCCCCATTTTTTCTCCAGTTGGTTCAATTTCATTTAATGCTTCAAGACTTTTATACAACTTGTAAATTTCATGGGAATTTCCCTTAATACACCCCTTCACACGGCACAACACCTACTACATAGCAACCCTTACATATATATATATATAGTTCATAATGCATATCTCTCTATATATATAGATATCTACCCATACATATGTTCAGTTACTTACACACACACATATATATATATATTATGTATACATCCATATATATATATAGCTATATTTACATTACATATATATAGAGCCTCAACAGCTCAGGTGTCCATGGTTGCTCCGTCATATCCCGGGTCGGGGTATTACATCCTCTCCCCCTTAAATAATTTTTTTCCTCAAACTTAACTATGTCATGGTGCAAACAAATGAGGGTATTTGGTGTGCATTTCAACTTCACGTTCCCAAGTAACCTCCTCAAGTTGATGGTTTCTCCACAACACCTTCACTAACGGAATGGTCTTGTTTCGAAGGACTTGCTCTCGTCTGTCGAGGATTTGTACTGGTTGCTCAATATAACTCAAGTCTTCCTGAACATCTAGAGGCTCGTGTTCTATTATCTGGTCTGGGCTATGCACGCATCTCCTTAACATGGAAACATGAAAAACATTGTGTATGTGTGCTAGCTCAGATGGTAAGAAACTTGATACGCCACTAGTCCGACTCGTTTAATAATCTTGAATGGTCCTATGCATCGTGGTCCTAACTTCCCTCTCTTGCCAAATCTGACCACTCCCCTTATCGATGATACTTTTAGAAACACGTAGTCACCTGTCATAAATTTCAACTTCTACCTTCTGGTATCTGCATAACTCTTCTGTTGACTCTGAGTTGCTAGTAAACGTTGTCTAATAAGATGAATCTTATCCGTGGTTTGTTGTACAATCTCTAGTGTAAATAGTTTCCTATCACCCACCTCTGTCCAGTATAGTGGGGATCTACACGGTCTACCATATAGTGCCTCGTAAGGTGCCATACCAATACTGGCTTAGCAGCTAGTGTTGTACGTGAACTCTACTAATGGGAGTTGATCCTCCCAACTTCCCCTAAAATCCATGACACAGAATCGTAGTAGGTCCTTTAATTTCTGTATTGTTCTCTCGGACTGTCCGTCTATCTCAGGGTGGTATGCAGTGCTAAGACTCAACTCTGTACCCATAGCCTTCTATAGACTCCTCTAGAACTAAGACACAAATCGTGGATCTCGGTCAGATACAATGGATACTGGGACTCCATGTAATCGAACGATCTCTCTGATATAAAGCATGGCCAGTCGGTCTAGAGTCGAGTCGTCTTAGTCGCAAGGAAATGGGTTGTCTTTGTCAGTCTGTCGACGATCACCATATCGAATCATTCCTATATGATGTCTTAGCCAATCCTGATACAAAATCCATCATAATGTGCTCCCATTTCCACTCTGGTATTGGCAATGACTGTAGTAGCCCTCTTTGCTTCTGGTGCTCAACCTTAATCCGCTGACATTCTATACATCGTGCAATATGTTCAGCTATATCCTTCTTCATCCCTGACCACCAGTAAGTTTTCTTCATATTGTGGTACATTTTTGTATTTCTTGGGTGTATAGCGAATCTAGAATTGTATGCCTCATCAAGAATATCCTTTTTTACCTCGAGTATATCTGGCACGTAGATCCTATCATGGTAGTACAACACCCTTTCTCGAATGGTGAAATCTGTGTTTCTTCCAGCACTAACCTCCTAACGAAGGTTAGTTAACTTGCTATCGTGAGCCTGCAATTCCTTGATCTTGTCAACCATCATAAGACCGATTGTGACGTTAGCACACATCACCCTAGAACCTGGTAGAATTACCTCAATCTCCATGACCTCTATCTCTTGTAGTAGCTCCTCTTGTGTAGTCAATAGGCATGCAAGACTCCCTGATGACTTTCTGCTAAGAGCATCAGCTACTACATTCGCTTTTCTTGGATGGTACTGGATACTGAGCTCGTAATCCTTAATCAACTCTAGCCAACGTCGTTGGCGCATATTGAGCTCCTTCTGTGTAAACAAGTACATAAGACTTTTGTGATCAGTGAAAATCTCACATGTAGCTCCATATAGATAATGCCTCCATATCTTAAGTGCAAAGACAATAGCTACAAGCTCGAGGTCATGAGTCAGGTAGATCTTCTCATGTGACCTCAATTGTTGTGAAGCATAGGCCACTATTTTTCCTTGCTGCATCAGCACACACCCCAAGGCTTGGTGTGAGGCATCACTATAGATCATAAAACCTTCTGTCCCATCTGGCAGTGTCAGGATCGGAGCTATAACTAATTGATTCTTTAGCTCTGGAAAACTTTGCTCCCTCTCTTCAGTCCAGATGAATGGAACATCTTTCTTAGTCAGTTGAGTAATTGGCGCAGCTATCTTAGAAAAGTCCTTGACGAATCTCCTATAGTAGCCAGCTAAACCCATGAAACTGCGAACCTCTGTGACTGTCGTCGATTAGGGCCAATTGGCAATAGCTTCTATCTTCTGGGGATCCACAGAGATCCCATCCTTACTGACTACATGCCCTAAGAATGAAATGCTTGAGAGCCAAAAGTCACACTTCTTCAGCTTAGTATATAGCTTCTGCTCCCTTAGTTTCTGTAGGACTTTCCTTAGGTGTATCTCATGTTTTTCCTGATTCTTAGAATAAACTAGAATATCATCAATGAATACGATTATGAAATCATCCAAGTACGGCTTGAATACTTTGTTCATTAAATCCATGAATGTGGCTGGGGCATTAGTTACTCCAAATGGCATGACCAAAAACTCATAATGCCCATACCGGGTTCTGAATGCCGTTTTCTGAATGCGGTAGGTTTGACCTTCAACTGGTGAAAACTGGATCTTATGTCGCTCTTTGAGAATACCTAAGCTCCCTTCAACTGGTCGAACAGATCATCTACTCTAAGCAGTGGATATCTGTTCTTGATGGTAACCTTATTCAACTCACGGTAGTCAATACATAGTCTAATGGTTCCATCCTTTTTCTTCACAAATAACACAGGTGCACCCCATGGTGATGAGCTAGGTCGTATAAAACCCTTATCTAATAATTCTTGTAGTTGTAGATTTAGCTCTTTTAGTTCTGCTGGTGCCATCCTGTAGGGTGTTTTGAAAATAGGCAAGGTGTTTGGCAGTATGTCAATGCTAAACTCAATCTCTCTGTCCATAGGCATTCTTAGAAGGTCGTCCCGAAATACCTCAGGGAATTCCCTAGCAATGGGAATCTGCTCTAACTTAAACTGATGTGAGTTAGTGTCTTGGACACTACATAAGAAACCATAGCATCCTTTTCGGAGCAGGCACGTAACTTGAATAGAGAAAACAAAATAGGGTGGAGAAGCCACTCCTATTCCTTCAAACTCAATCGTTGGAAATCCAGGGCTCTAGACGAGAACTTGCTTGGCCTCACAGTCTATCGTGGCATGGTTTGCGGCTAACCAATCCATTCCAAGGATAACGTCGTTCCCATAAATTTCTAATGGTATAAGATCGGCGAAGAATTGTGTACCCATAATCTGTATCTCATAATTTCTATACATAGTATCCCCCAATAATGTTTTCCTCAATGGTATAGACACATTTAGTAAATATCCTAAAGGTTCTGTCGCTATGTTTAACTTAGCAGAATATGTAGGGGATATAAAAGAATGAGTAGAACCAGTATCAAATAAGACATGGGCAGGCTGTGAACAAACTAAAAGAGTACCTGCGACTACGGAAGTCGTAGCCTGCATGTCCCCGGGTGCTATGGAGAAAACTGGTCCGGCTTGCTGTTGGACGTTTGTCGGCCCATTTCTACGGGTCTGGGGTCTAGGTGCTGTGGCTACAGGTACTGGTGCTCTAACTGAAGCAGTACTGATTGCGGCTTGGTTGTTCTGAGGACAGTTTCTTGCAAAATGTCCCTCCTTACCACAATAGTAGCAAGTGTTGCTATCTTTGAGGCACTGGCCCCTATGGATCCTATGACAATTAGGACATTTAGTTGCGCCCCCTTCAGTGTTGCTTGGCCTCCTCTGATTGGATCCTGCCGTTTGGGACCCAGCTCTGGGCCTAGTGAATGTGGATCCATGTCAAGAGAAAGAAGATCTTGACCTCCGATTCTGATTTCCTCTTGACCTTTGATTTTCCCGTCTTTTGGAGAACTCTTCGCCACTCTTCTCAATAATTTTTGCAATGATCACCACCTCATTGTAGGTGGGTATCCATTGAGGCTTCAATCTGTCCTTAATGGCCCATCGTAGGCCTTCCTCAAACTTCCGGGCTTTGAGTTCCTCACTGTTAATAACATTAGGGGCAAATATGGCCAACTCATTGAACTTGGTCTTAAACTGTTCTACTGTCATATTGCCTTGCTGAAGTACCATGAACTCAACACTTTTTTGGTTCTTCACTTCTCGGGGAAAATACTTGTCATAGAAAACTGCGGTAAAGCGCTACCAGTCCATGTTCTGCTCTTTGGCCTCCTCAAGCAGCCACCATACGTGGGTAGCTCCCTTGAACTAGTATGTGGCATATGCCACCTTTTGTGTTTCATTGCACGGTAGGATACGAAAAATCCTATTCATTTCCAAGAACCACTCATCTGCAGCCATAGTTCCCTGGGTACCGTTAAAGGTTGGAGAATTCATTTTTTGAAATCGCTCAAATGGGAATACCGGGTCGCGCTCGTTCCCTTGATACCCTTCCGTGTTGACGGGCCGCCCCTGTTGCACTGGTTGACTAGTTTCTTCATTGACCGGCTGCTCCTGTCGCACTGGCTGAGCACCCATGTTGATAAGTTGCTCCTGTTGTACTGGTCGGCTAGTGCCCGTCTAATTTGTACCGGCCTGACTCTGGGGTGAGGCCTCGATAACCCTTTCCATCAACTGTTCCAAATGCTCAATGCGCTCCATCACTTCTGTTGTAGTTCTCGTGTTAACCATTGTTAAAAAAGACATTCAGTGCATTTACATAAGACAATAATTAGTAGCCACGTAAGGTTTATTATAAAGGTATCAGTATTACTATCGCTTCATTCCTAGACGTAACAGTTTTAGTGTTCTAATCCTGTCTCCCATGACTTTCTAGCACCTAAAACTTAGCTCTAATACCAAGCTGTCACGACCCAAAACCCACCCGATACGGATCTCGTGTTGCGGGGCTGGCCCATTGCCCCTCCCTACTTTTTCCATTCATTCCATCAACACTGATAATAGTAAATAATATAGACATAATATTAAAAAGAGAAAGTCTTAATACAAATCATTGTTCAATGACTGAAAATGAAACTGACAATAAAACTAAACATAAAACACTTTTAGGTGGTGAGTACATTGGAGAGACTACAGTATTTTATCATGTTCCTCAACTGCCTCCTTACGCTCCTGATCTCCTATTGTAGCGTTCTCACCTGAAAAATATAATAAATAGGGTGAGCTAACAAGCTCAGTAAGTAAAAGCCTATCTTCAATACGGGTTAGGAATCACATAGAAAAATACAACTTTGAAGGTAACATGATAGCCAGTCATAACAACGGTTGTAGTTAACAATAAGATGCCGTAAGGGCCAATGAACAATAAAGCACAATAATAACAGTGTAACATCAGTGTGGGAAAAACTTAATGATCGCGATCAACATAAATATACTGCCACAATAAATCAGTCATAGTCAAATCCAATAAATAAGGAACTATCAATCATGGATCTATTCATAAGAAAATGAAAACATCCTATGAATCCAATAAATGTTAATATAATAGTCAAACATGAATGATGCATTTACTCTGTTCAGGGTTTGGCAGACCCTTGGTCTTTTGGGGGCTTGGCATACCCCCCTTAACATGAATGCAGTTAAAATGCCCTTTAACTCACTACGTATAAACGCCATCATTGCCATGTGTCCGTTCACGGACTTGACCCGTAGGTCCTATAAATCAGATAGCATCGAATGGGTAATGTGACGGAGCACAAAACCCAGCATGTAACATGAGTTAGGAGTATATCATAATTCCATAAGAAGTGTATAAGATATGGAACATCATAACATAAGCATTCAATGATAAATGTTAGTACAATGAATCAAATCATGAGATATCAGTCAATAGGCGTCCACCAGATAGGACAATATCAATGGTGGGAACAATAACAATGGATACATATATGAGTACAAGTTTTGGCAGTAATAGAAAGATTGTGGCTTGAAAAACCACGTATAAGAGATAGGAATTCACTTAACTTATCAGTGCCTTAGTATTCTGTGACTTTCCCTTTTCCTTTCGAGTCTCCTATATATCAGTAAACACGGTTTAGTTTTAATGTTATTCATCAAATTTTATGTCTTGCTATCATAAGTATCTCTATCACTAATTTAGATTCTACCATTGAGTCTGGAATGCCGAATAAAGTCGGTTTAGGCTTTCGCGGAATTCTATTTGGGTTCGGGTACTATTAGGGGCATTATGGTAATTTTGGCATTTTACGGGTCTTTATGTTTTTGGAACGGACCGCACCATTAAATTCAGAAAGTCCAAAACAGTAAATTTTTATTATTCATTCGACTAATTTTACGCGTTGGAATTTAATTTAATATTAATTAAGTTAACTAATTTATTAAATTAATTAAGTGTAGCTAACATATATAGTATTTGAGCCCAAATAAGCCACATGTGCCTTAGTGGCACAGTGGTCTCAGCTTCTCACTCTCTCGCCCTTGGTCACAGGTTCAACTCACTTGGTGTGCAACCCTTTTGTTTTTTTTTTTTTTTTCTTTTTTTTTTTCCCTGTACATGTTTAAGCTAACCATTGCATAAGTTCTCATTTCCAACCAAACACCCCCAAACTCAAATTTAAAATTTTACCCATAAAGTAACAGTGTTCGGCAGCCATCTTAGTGGGTGGGTTGGGCCGGACCCGATTCGGTTCGGCCCTAAATAAATCACAAAACTCCCAGCCGTGGAGCGCAGGTTCTGCCCCCATGCATGGCCGGTTGCCTTCTCCATCAACGACGACTCGCCGCGATGGATTTTCTTGCATTTTTTAGTGGGGTTCACACCTACAGGCCATGGGCAACTCAAATCTACCCTCGAGTTTCCGATCGGAGCGTTGGAACACTCCCAAAATGGGGAAAACTGCATCTTGACTAGGGTTGTGTGGTTTTTCGGCAGCCCCTGTTTTCCTCCATTGTCCCACCTTTTATCCTATTATTTCAACACAAAAAGATCCCTACAATGTTCCTGCATCTTATACACATAATTCCTAAGCATTCAAATTGAATTTCATGCAGCAAGATCGCAAAACCAATTTTTTTTTTCTTTCCCTGTAATTTTCGTTTTCTCACTTGTTTCTGGTCGGTTTTTCTTGATTCAATTTGCAATAAAACCCAATTTACATGCTTAAGAAGACTCTAAAATCAGATTGATTATTCATGCTTAAAATAAAAACACTGTAGTTGATCCATCTCACCGTTCCAAACGTGCACACAATGCTCTGTTCGGTTCCTCCTTCCCTGCTTCTGGTTTGTTTTGCACCTTTTCTCTTTTACTCTGGATACTCATATACAACTCAAAGGAAATTTTAAAGCAACCCAAAAATTGGAATCACAGAGAATAGTGGCTTACCTCTTGCGCTGCTTCTTCCTTCTCTACTTTTTCTTTCTTTTCTTTTCTTTTTCCTTGTTTCTAACGCATGGTTCAATTTACAAATCGCCCCTCACTTAATTTTTCTTTTTTCTTGGTTTTGATTTTCCTCACATCTCATACTCCAATTTATAGAAAAATTCCCACCTACTTGGCGCCAACTAACTTTTTTTTCCTCTCTCTCTCATTTTTTTGTAGTTTTCCTACATTTCGGTTGTTTCCCCCATTTTTTCTCCAATTGGTTTAGTTTCACTTAATGCTTCAAGACTTTTATACACCTTATAAATTTCATGGGAATTTCCCTCAATACACCCCTTTACACGGCACAACACCTACTATATAACAGCCCTTACATATATATATATATATATAGTTCATAATGAATATCTCTATATATATATAGATATCTGCCCATACATATGTTCAGTTACTTACACACACACACATATATATATTATGTATACATCTATATGTATAGCTATATTTACATGTACATATATATAGAGCCTCAATAGCTTAGGTGTTCATGGTTGCTCCGCATATCCCGGGTCGGGGTGTTACAAAAACTACTCTAGAAGAGAGTTCCATTTGGTAAACATCTTTGTATCATCTTATTGCAGTGAGAGTTAAGGGTAGGTGCTATCTGTGAGGCAAAACGGTAAATTTTGCTGGGATAAAGGGGCTTCGGTCTTCGCATTGTTAAGGTTTGATCTTCATCTATAAGGAGGTCACAATAGTGGAAAAACTCAAGTGAGGATACTTGAGTCGAGGACATAAGAACTTTTTTGAACCTCGTAAAACTACTATTTTTTCTCTCTCTCTCTCTCTCTGTGTTGTTTATTTATTTGTGCATTTATAAATTTTATTTTTAAAGTTCCTAAAATAAACTAATATTTTCAATAAACCCTATTTAACAGCCCTCTAGGGTAAATATCTGGGCAACAGTTGGGAAAAGCTAGTTTGGCTCTACCTCTAACCAATATTAGAGCCAGACTAACAAACTAATCACCTTACCCATTGATCCACACGACCTAGAGTATCCCGTACTATCAAGTTTTAGATTGCCTTCTCCTTCAGTTGTAGACTTATGAGTCAATCTTTGGCTCGACCTAGTTTGGGCCGAGATTATAAGTTCCTTATAGAATCATGTTTCAAGTAACTCTTTGTTCGTTGTCATTGGCTTGACATGTTTGGGCCATGTCCAATGAAATCTTTGATGTTTCATGGATCTCACATCCACATTTTTTCCCCTGCACAAATAAATCTTTTTATTGGAAGTTTATGCATATAATAAATTGAAAAAATCATCTCATTTTTAATTAAATCTAGAACAATTCCTTCTAGTCTTGACTTTTATTAGAACCATTGGTTTTGGCTTTCCAAGTTTAGTTAAGGCCGAGTACCCTCGGGGTTGAAGCCAAGGCTTTTCATTTTGGTTTCCTTCTTCGTATGAGTTTTATAGAAATTTATGCCTTCAAACTTCTTTATGAATACCAAAGTACTTGATCGGTCATTTCTTTTTTTTTTTCTGTAGCATTTTTTTATTTTATGTTCGACTTGGAGAGGGCTATCTTTCCCTTCCCTTTTTTCAATTTAAACAAGGATTGATTTTGAAGCTTCTATTTATAGATTTATTTTGAAGCTTCTAATCATATTACTTTCTAGTTCGAGCCATAGCTGACTTAAATCCAAAATCTTGTTCGGATGGTGAGTCTGGCTCAGGTAACTCAAACATTTTGGACGTGAAAGGTGTTCCTCCCCCTATACACATAAAGAATCCCCACTTCAAGGAAGTGGAGATTTCTTGGAAGATTGAACAATAATTAGGGCTTGGACACTTCAAATCACAAGCTTGAAGTTGGGGATTTTGAAAAAACTATGCAAAATCAAGAGAGCAAAATTAGGGTTTTCATCCAAACACTAAGAGATTGAGGTAGGAATTTGTAAACCTTGGTATAAAATGTGTGTGTAGGTAGTTTAATCATGTTATCATTTCATCTTATGCCATGAAAATACGTATTCATGTAATTTGGGTCGTACATTGCTTGTGAGTTAAAAATCTAATTATTTGATATTTGTTTCCTTTAAATTGGCTTGCTTTTATCTTATCTTTGTATCAATACTACTCCCGGTTGATTACGAAATGAATTGTGTGGTGGATTAACAATGTGGGTATACATGCTATGTACATGAAATTGCTTCTTGCACTCCAAGTGTTTGTAGAAATTCCTCTTTGGCTATGTATGTTGAAAAATGGTGTTTATTCATGATTGTGTGCAAGGTTAACCATATTGATGAATTTGATATGAATTGTGGACACAAATATTAGTGAAATAACTTTGAAATGATGAGAATGGAAAGCTTAAGAGTTTGAAATAGAGAAATCGAGAATTAAAAATGATGGGATGAAATATTAAACTCCAATTAGCTTTCTCACAATCTAGTGGACTTGAATGATGTCTCTCTCTTTAATACTTAGTTGTGTTGGCATACAATGTTAAGGATCTTTGAATTTCATTGTCTGCATTGTTAAAGCATGATCACTTAGATGTCACTACACGTACATTAGCATACACGTGACACCACATACTTTTATCTTTATTTAGGTTTTGGCCTACTAGGGTTGTTGTACTGACCCCTACTAAATGCAGGATCGGGTAAGGAAATGGCCGCAAATTGAAAACTCGTTACCAAGATATATTTTTGGGAAGACCTCCTTTTTGTATCTTTGAATATCATGAACTCTTTTAGGAAACTTGTTGAATGTATATTTCCCATGAAATGGACCATCTATATTGTGGCTAAAATGTGTATGAACTAGAAATCAAATTATGATGTAAACACTATAAGAATTTAACTTCTCTTTTGACTCTTATGGAAATCTATGTTGGAACTCGAAACTTGAAGTAGGTATATTATTTCTTGATGAATGAAAGTGATATTGAAAATTTTATGAAGGTTATATTATAGTTTGAAAATGCTAAATGAAATGAAATAGATGTTTAAGACTCTTGAGAAATAAGTTGAATTAAGAAAATGAGGCAAAACAGGTAAAATTTTTTAAATGGAATTGAGTAGGAAAAACTTAGGTATGCTCGGCACTTGTGTGTGCCTTTCGGCACTAGGATTTGGAAAACCCCCCTCTCAACGTGACGATCGACACTAGGAGAGGGGCCTAACCACCTTTCCTCCCGTTTTGTCAATTTGGCTTCTGGACCGACTTTTCACCACCCGATTTGTCTCCAATTGACTATTTAACTTAAATAAGGGTAAATGAACATGTTTTATATTTAATTATCCCACATTAGAGTGGCTCAGAAATGGGGTCACTCTCCTCACCCCCATGGCCTCTTCAGTTTTGGAGTATGACAAGATGGTATCAAAGCTCTAGGTTTAGAATATTAAGGGACGACGGGATAGGAATTGGAATGTAATGTTAATTATTGGTTTAAAAATTTTGTATATCATGCTGGATTAATGTGCTCTACTTTTTGTGATTGAAAGACATGATATATATGTGTGTAATATAAATATATTTCTTATTTGGTGCATTATTGCTTAGTGTATGCAAACGTGAAAGCGTGAAATGCATAAGTAGTTATTATGAGTTGCTTGCAAGTATATACATGTATGTAGGGATAATCCTTATCATGACTTATAATGTATCATGAATATAGGTGTTTGCTTAAATATTATTTCATGACTATATACTAGGGCATGGGAGTTTAGGCTATAACAATGATGAATATGTTTGTTGTTGGTGCTTGTGTTACTATTTGACAACTTGAACATGAATTAATATGTGAAATATATATGTATTACTTATGGAGATTGTTGGAATAATGTGTTTACCATTTAGGCATGGACTGGTACTATGTATGTATGTATGTTAAGCATATGAGTTTGCAATTAATGAATGGCGCACCTAGTGCCTTATGATGTAAGTGTGTGTAGCACTACAAGTATGGTGTGCAATAATTTTGATTGTTAGAATTTGAATTATTAGAGAAGAACTAGGTCATGGTGTGCAATGATTATTATTGTTTGAATTTGAATTATTATATCTTCTACCATGTGTTAAAAATTGTATTGTTGAATGCTTGTTAAATCATAATGCTTATTGAAATTGTTTGGAATGACACTTCTCATAAAATTGTGAATAAAAGCAACGTAGTATATTTCTAATGCTTGAATGTTAGCATTGCATGTAGGGAAGAAATCAACAATACTAATAAGACTAAGACAACATCACACTAAATCTAGTGATGAACCCTTATGTACAAATTATTGACGGGGTCTTAGTATTGAGAGGAATGTAATTTGATTGTCATGGGTTAAAGACTAAATATGAAATATAAAATGATCTATATGGTGAAAATGTACGTGAATAATATAGATGAAATTAAAGAGAAAAAAAAAACTTGAAATGTTGAGATTGAATTTCTTACATATTTGCATAAAGTTGAACAAGAAAATAACTACATTTTGGAATTGTACTAAAAAATTACTATAACAGATGCTTGCTAGTGTACCAAAGGGAACATATTTATAAATAGTGATATTATGGTGAATTTTATGACCAAGATAAAGATTCATAAAATGTGCAATGAGAAAACTAAAAAAGGGAAAAGAAGGATAGAAAATCTAAAATGGGACATGTCTTGAATGATTGAATAAAATAAGTTTGATATACAATTGTGCCATACCAAGTTTGAAAAGTTAGAGCTAGGATGTAGACTGAACAAGTAAAAAGATATGTAAAACATAATATGATGAATATTATGAAATAACTGAAATAATTAAAATTATATTATATGTCAAGTTGGATGTGAGAAATTAGAAAGAAATAAATTCCTATGAGAATATAGGGTAAAAGCCAAAGTGAGAGAATTGAGGAGGGAAAATGTGAACATATAAGATATTCTAGATGAATAATGACTAAGACATAATGAGGAATGGTGTAAGAATGGGAGTAAGTTCAAACGATCGAAATGCTTAAATTATGGGTTTTATCAGGTGTTAGTACAAATGTAATCTCAACTAAAGGGATAGAGTAGTAATAGTGACCTTGACTATGGGAGTGAAATAATGAGGCTAATTTAGAATCAAGATGAAGAAAAAATTAATCTGCTAAATGTCTAAAATATGTGCAATAATAGTATAAATCATGTTATAACTTGATTACCTAAGAAAACAAAAATGATAAGGTATATACGTACATGTGAAACTGGTAAAGGAAAACTTAAGGAAAGAGAAAACAAAAGGCAAAAAGAAAACTTTAATAAGGAAACTCATAGGATAGAGTGAGAATGTACGAAGTTAAAGAAATTGATCATGGGGGTCATAAGGATAGAAATATGTGAGTTTTATAACTTTGAATAGGTTGGTGGGAAATAAAACTATATCTTTCAAAACTGTTAGAAGATAACTACCTCGGTTCAATTATGTAGAATTGACAAGACTTCCTGGATATTCATAAAGAGATTAATTTGGGGGACTAAGTAGTGAAAATGTGATTGTGGTTGTAGAGTTTGTAAAGATCTAAAAAATCAGGATAAATTTTTCATTTTTGCCGGTAGGACACTATTCATGCACTATTTGCCGGTGGGCATTATACATGCATCATTTAGACATAATTCATGTTTAGAAGCATACTTTGATTATTCAATATAAGGGAAATATTCTTATAATGTTAAAATACACCTCTTGTGATAATTTGAGCCCAATCGGAGATAGTTTGAAAAATGGACCAAAAAGGGCATCCCGGGTGGCCCGACCGTAACCGCCAACAGGAGAAAATAAATTTTTTTAAAAAATATCATTTAAAATAATTTTAATAATTTTGGTTAGAGCAGAATGTTGAATTGAGGTATTTCGGGACTGGTTGTAGTGTAACGGGGTCCTGCGACTCATTTAGGGCAAAAAGGTCTTCTCACTCCTTAGCCCCTTGAGTATAAATACAACACTTGAGGCTTAAAATTCTTAGAATTGGTCTAAGAATATACAGCAAGTCATGCTTGGAGAGAAAAGGTGAGAAAAACCTAGGTTTTCTAACTTTCCACCTTCCAAAACTCATTTCTAGCCTTAAAATTTCACAAGGCTTCCTTCTAGGAAGTTGTTCCCTACGTCAAGGGCTACATTCTTACCAATTGGTTCAGCTGCATAGTGAGCACAACTCCCTAGTGTTGAGAGAAACCCTTTAGGTTATGATATTTTACTAAGTAAAGAATAGAGTTGAGTTTAGTAGTGTTTTTATTGTCACATCCCCCAGACCCACCCTGTGCGGATTTGGGGCACGTGACAAGGCCAGTTAGGCACCCATCGGGTTTTATCAATTTTTTTTTTTGAAAGCAAAACCCCGACGGTAATCCTAACCATAGGCCATTCCGATATAAATCCCAAGCATAATGCATTCGACATATATAATTTAAGCAGCGAAATTTTCACAAGAGAATGCATACATATATACTTGGCAAAGCATTCAAGATACATCATAGTCAGTCTTATCTTATCAAGATTACAAAACAGTTTCACCACAAAAGTCATAATCTGATCAGTTACACAAAAGTACAAAAATGGTATAGGTTCACAAAAATGGGTTATCATTTTATCTGGGGGTCTCCAACATTTTCCCCCTAAGTCCTGGATCTGCTAAACCTGTCCATCTAAGAGTTCCCCTGAAATTTATTAAAATAATGGAATGAGCTTTAAAAAGCCCAGTGAGTAACACAGATATCCAAGCAAGAGTTTCGAATTCAATCTTTGCTTAAATCACATGGTAATTAAATCAGTTTGGAATTAATAGTTCAATAAATCCAAGTCAAGTTCAATAGATCAAAACAGATAAACGGTTCAGGTTGCTAGCTTATCAATCAGAAGTATAGTTAATCATTTAAGAAACTAAAACCATGTCATCGGTGATAAAAGCATGCATTTAAAACGATTGCATTTAAAACATATGGTATTCGAAACAATTTAACGGATCAAGGAGCAGTAACTAAACAGTGTCAGAAGTTACTCACCTTCAATATTTGAGTTTGAAGCTATGAACGGAGCCTTCCTCTTTTTCTCCTTAAGCCTAAAACAATTTATAAAGATTTATCAACTCATGACCTTAGACTGAGTAAGTCTACCCTATGATGGGTTTCATGGAACTAACTTATAGTGGCTAGTTCATAGGTCTTACCTCTTAAGCATTTGGCTTAGGGTTTCAGTATCTTCCTGTTTTTTCATCTTGGCCTCGGCAATCATTGCCTTAGTAGGTGTCTTATATATGAAGGGCCGGACGGAGACGACTTCAGTGGACTTAGCTATTCTAATATGGCGCTCAATAACTTTTTGCTGCCACAGTAAGTCTTGCATAAACCCTTGCTGTTTCTTATCGGCTAACCTCTGGGCCTTAGTCATGATGGTGAATTTCTTGCCCTGATTGTCCATGGTAGTTTAAGTGATATTTTTACCTAGAACACAGTTTAACATGTTAGAGCAGATCTCATTACTCTTCTGGTAGCTTCATGCCTTCACACATTTATTGGTTCTGACTTTCATAATATAGACCTAACCATTGAGTTCAGAAGGTCGAAGAAAGTAAATTTAGACTCTCTTGGCTTTTAAATCTGGGTTCGGGTATATCAGGGGTATTTTGGTCATTTTTGCCGTCACATAATTTCTGTCTCGGATTCGTCATCTAATCATGTATATAATCTCACAAGGGTCAGGTCTATTACTAGTATTAATTCCGTTGAAATCGGTTTTCATTTGGGCCTTGTACAGGGTCAAGGGTATTATGGTAATTTCATACATCGTATTTTTTTCGGTACCTCATTTGCAATCACGGACCTCACCATTGGACTCAGAAGGTCCAAGACAGTAGGAATACATATATAACTTATGAATACATATATAACTTATGATTTTTGGACAACGGACTAATTTGGAGTATTTAATTTAATTAAATGATTTTAATTAAATTAATTTCGGAATATATAGTATACCTATTATTTTCGGCACAAGAGTAATCGGTCGAATAGGGTGGCATGCTGGCCAGCATGCCACCTCCCTCTCTAATAGATACTGCCATCGAGTCCCATAAGGCGCAAAAATGCACCTTTTATTTCTGGTTTTTATTAAATATATAATATATATATATATATATATATATTCTGTCGGATATGGTTTACACGCAGGTGCGTGGCCGAGTGGAAAGAAGGGGCGCGTGGGCTCTGGAGGTCAGGGGTTCGAAACCCCGTAGTCCCCTCTTTCCTTCCTTCCCTTTCTTTTTTTTTTTTTTTAAACGTATCAGTTTACACATATAACGCCCAAAACGACACCGTTCTATTAATTCGGTGGCAGTCCCGTTGTTTGACACGTATCAGAGCCAACCCGTCAACTCGTCTTAAAGACGCAGAGTCGACTCAGCGTCGTCTCCCTCGTTGAACCACCCACTGTTGCCCTATTTTTCTACAGATTTTTACTCTTTATTTCGTGATGTTTGGGACACGGTTTCTCTCTGTTTTTCACCCAGATGTGCTGTAAATGTGATTTCCATCAATTTGGCATTCATAAACCAACAAGATATCATCTCAACCAGTGGGGGTAAACTACACAAACCGTGCCTGCAACTCGATACTACACCCTCATTTCTCAACCATTTCATGTGCTTTTTGAAGCTACGTGATCTACAAATCATAAGGATCGAGCCCCCGTCTTTATTTTTCAGTTTAGTTGCATGTATTGACGGATTGCATTTTTGACCCATAGGTTCATTTCCAATTTCGTGGGGCTATACAGAGTTCTGGGGTCGCGTAGGTAGATGGTTGAGATCCTATCAGGGTCTATTCTGATTTCCAATATGCCAAATCTAAAACTGTTACGGTCAAATCAGACCTGGTGCTTCAAGGTCCTTTAATGGAGGTTGGTTTCGGGTTTCATGGTTTCATGACCTATCCGACACCTCTATCACACACAGTATGCTCAAAACAGTTCCTAGAGTCAATAATGAGGCATGCGTGTAATCTATATCCTTAGTAACCCATTAAACAATTCTAAAATTCAAAAATAAGAAATGAAGGAAATTGGTATTTACCTTCAACAGTGCCTCTTTCTCTCTGTCACGACCCAACTCAGAGCTTCCTTGGTTGCTGCAAGTATGCCCAGTTCCTTCTTCCCGTACACAGTGCTTATACTCACTTGTATCAAGGCTTTTCACTCTCTCTCTCTCTCTAAGAATTTCTCCCACTCCAAACCTCTCATGCATTCACCAACCTAATATATATATAGAGACATGGCAGCACACAGCTTGCTAGGTGGTTTGTCTCCAAAACCATGGTTAAGGTTTTGCATGCAATTTGGTTGGTGGATGGGGGTGTATCTTGACCATCATGATGTCTCTTATATATGTATCCAGATATACATATCAATGGAGTCTCGGTTTATTGAAAACCTGATGTGAGAGGAGATGAGGTAAGCTAATAATGGGAGTCTTGCATGTAAGGCCATTGGCCAATTTGGGTGGTGGCTTGGGCAATATTATAGGTTATATACATATATTGCTGTATATAAGCACAAAGTAACCAACAGTGTCACGACCCGAAACCCACCCTGTGCGGATCTCGGATCGCAACCGCCACCTTCAGGCCCGGGAGCCTAAGGGCAAGGCAAAACATGGGCGACGGTATCGAATAGCGGTGCGGCCTTGATTTGCGGAAGCGTGAAAACGCTTTTCTTTTTTTTTTCCTTTTTTTTTTTTTAAATCTTTAAAAGACTTTCGCACAGCCGTCCGGTACTGTTGCTCTTCATAGCGGTACACATGAATAATCACATCAGAGCATACTAAAAATTAAAGTCTTATACATGATACATATTCGCATGCCTCAAAGGCTTAAGTACATATGTGGTTGCCTCTTGGGCTTAAATACATAATTGTCCCAAAAGTACGACATCAAAATTCGACCAACCATAGGCCCTAATACTTCCCAAAATATCTCCAGAATCCTAATGGAGCTGCCTATCATTCTTCCCCAAATTGGGCAAGGGTCCACCCATCGTCATCACCTGAAAAATGTTAGGGAATGGGGTGAGCTTCGAAAAGCCCAGTGAGTAATTCTAACATCTGTCATGGGTTTCAATTGGTAGTGGTTTCGCACGTGAGAATTTTGTAAAATACTCACTACCAATTGCTCGTATACTTGGAACATAGAGTACATGCATTCTTTAAACAATGGCTTTGAAACATTAAAGTATTCAAGCTAACTTGTACTTTCGGAATAAAGTATATGAATTTCAAATCATGTAAATATGCATGGTGAAAATGAGGAAAAAGCCTGTTTCCATTTTCAACACACACCTTATCACTTTCATTAATAGAATCCGTTTCGAACCAGATTCCCATTTTACTTTTCGTGGAGATATCTCATATGCCTGGGGGATTAGATCCTGCTACCTGGCATTTATTCGTATCGTAGTTGGGTTCCTAAGAAACCCGATAGAAATCCGTGGTGCTTATGCACAATTTATCTTGCATTTAAAAGCATTTAACCCATAATTCTTTCGTGTGGATGCATTTAAAAGCATTCAAAACATATAGTTCATAATCTCATGATAGGGTATCGAAATATGTGAAACTTGTAATTTCAGGATATATAATAACATTTGAAATCAGAATTTTTTTTTAAGCATGCTGAAGTATATCTCAAGGAACAGTAGTAAATTATCCAGGAAGCATGTCATAACAGAATATTTAAAACGGAATTGTGTAAAGACAGAATTTGATATTTAAAACATCATTCAAATCCGTGGAATTAAATCTCCACTTCAAATGTGAGGTTACTCACCTTGATTCCCCGGGTTTGCACTACTGGTGGGCTTTTCCCTTTCCTTTGTATTTCCTAAGAAAATTATAAAGAACTCGTTAACTTCACATTTTACCTTAAATCGTTACCTATTCATGCTCTTTCATTTAATTTTTAGGCCTGACGTATGCTAACTTCCTAGGATTTGTCTTACTAGTCAACTCGTGGTGACTTGATGAGTTTTATTTTCCACGTGACTAAATTTTCAGTACCTATTTTGGTGTTATGGACTTCACCGTTGGGTTTGGAATGTCCGACATAGTCAAAATAGACTATCTGTTAGTTTCATTTGGGCTTCGGGTACCATAGGGGTAGTTTGGTCATTTCGCGTGTCATATTTTTCGGAGTCCCGTCTCATGAATCGGACCCCACTGTTGATCTCAGAAGGCCCAAGAAAATAAGATTACACTAATAACTTGTCTTATTTGGACATCGGCTACATTAGGGGCAATTTGGTAATTTGTACTTTAACGTATCGTAATTTTTGAAGCCTCGTCTGGTAAAACGGACCACACCATTGAGTCCGGAACGTCCAAAATAGTCAAAATCCACTATCCGTTTACTTTATTCGGACTCCGTTTGACTTATTTATGACCTAGGGGTAATTTGGTCATTTTTATTTAATTAATAAATTAATTAAATAATTTAATTTATTATTTATTAATTTATCAGGGGTATAAATGGAATAAAATTCCAGAATCTGGGCCAGAGTTGAATTTCCTAAAACTGTTGGGGTCATTTTGTAAATACCAGAAACCTTGGTTTTATTTATTTTAAATTTTTCTGTGAACCAGTGGGTTTTGGGTTTGAAACCCTAGACCGGTCGACCAACTCACTGAACCAGCCGGTCCAGTCCACTTCAGGAAAACCGGAATGCCATAGCCCCATTAAACCCCTTATCCACGGATAGCCTACTCCAATTCCCAAATTTAATTTCTTACCACTGTAACCAAACAGGCCATCTCCAGGTTTTAATTTAAAACGTTTAAACCAAAACGGCGCAGTTTCGATTAAACGGTGGCACGGTCTCGTCTTGACACACGTCCGAGTTAACCCGTCTGACTCGATCTAAATGGCGAGTCCACTCGGTCGTCTTCTTCACGTTTTTTACCAGTGTTGCCCTAATTCCGAATTTCTTTCCTTTCTATTTCGTGTGTTTTGAAACACTGATTCTCTCTGTTCTTAGTTGATACACGTTCCTAAGGGTTTGGCCTACATCTTGGCATTCATTTGAGGTCGTGTAGCTAATCCAAATGCTCGGTCTAAGACATGATAGCCGAACTGGATAATTTGACAATAAACCCTCATCTCACAACCATTTTCAATGGGGTTGGGTTCTGTGTGATCCTTAGGGCATGGGGGTTCCTTTCCTATTCTCAAAGTCGAGCTTAGAAGTGTCAAACAAGAATTAGGTTTCACGACCGAAACCTGCAACTCGATATTAAGGGCTCATTTCTTAGGTTTCAAGGTCGTGGGTTAGTGGTTTAGGAACCCTAATGAGGTCTAGTTTAAGGCTAGATGACCCAGTTTAGGTTTTGTGCAAGTTGATTCAGACCTGCATAATCCGAGGTCCATCCATGGCGGTTTGCTACTGGTTTGTGGTTCGGGGCAGTTCTGTTGGTCCAAAAGGTTCCAAATCGATCTAGATTTTATGGTCTAGACGTGTTACATGCAATAAAAATTCCCAAACAGGAAAACAGAAACCGAAATCTCCCCAAGAGAAATTCAAAGTTTTGGATGGCTTACCTTCAAACAGTGGTCTCCTCACTGGTTTGTGCTTCAGGCAGAAACTTCAACGAGTTGGCTTTGATCCCTCCGTGCACTCCCAGTCCTTAGCTCCCTTCTATTGCTTCTTCAGTGGCCAAGCCCCACCTTCAAGCTATCTCTCTTAACTTCCTCTCTCTAACCCACTTTCTCTCTCTAAAAATCAGTATACAGGATCATTTTTGCAGATCTGTTTTTCCCTCCAATGCATATATGGAGATTATGTAAATAAAAATCAGATTGTCTTTAGTGTTTCATCTCCCCAAGTGCATGATGGATTTGCATGCAACTTGGTTGGGAGGAGATGCAATCATGGGTGTATAGGCACATAATGGTCTATGGCGGCATAGGAGTGATGCATGCTGATGTGTTGCATGCTTGGTGATTGGTCACTTGGGAGGTGGCCAAATCAGATTTATACTTATATACATATCTTTGTACATATATACACAAAAGTGCTCCTAGCCTAGATGGTAATTTTTTTGGGTAACAATAATCATGCCCACTTGGTCAAGGGTTCAAGTCCCCCTTGGCCACACTTTTGGCTATTTTTCCCTATTTTAGGCTTAGGCCCTGTTTGGTTGGCGCAGAATTCCATTTTGGCTATTTCCTAAATATTTTCTTTTTCGTTGCTCTTTTTTCGACGCGGTTTCTTCCAGTCACTTCCTATCTAGGTTAGCTTCAATCTCCAAGGTCTAGTGTCGGTTATTAATCCCTTGGGATTTCTGTAGTTTGCTAACTCGAGTTTTCTTAGTGTTAAAGTAACATCATTTCACCCAATTAATTGGTAATGAGGTTCAGACATCATTTTTTTGGGTCTATCATGAGGTTCTTGATTTACTTCTAAATTATTCTTTATGTTTGGTTCAAATTAATGATTAGTAACTAATCATTTCTTAATTAGGATCGGGGTGTTACAAACAGCCTAGTTGGTAACTTTTTGGAACAAAATTGTTTACCTTGGTAGGTCAAGGGTTCAATTCCCCTTGGCCTTCCAAGTGACCATTTTCTCATATTTTTCTGGTTAAGGCCCTATTTGGTTGTCACGGAATTCCAGTTTCACTGTTTTGGCCTTAACTTTCAATCCGTAACTCCTTTTTCAGCATGGTTTCTTTCTGTCACTTCCTACTCAGAATATCTTTCATTGACCAAGGTCCAATGTCGGCTTTTATTTTCTCGAGTTTCCCATAATTAGCTAATTCTAGTTTTATCACTATTAAAAATAGACATTAAATTAGCTAAACCTGACATTTCATTCCCAAAACAGTTTCCCATATACAAAACATGTCGGTTAAGTAATTTGGGGTGTTACATTTATAACTTGATTGTATGACTTACATTCTTACTTATTGTTAGAAAACTACCTAGCATATAGTTACTTTGAAAACCTAGGGTTGGCACCTTGTGTACTTATGTATTCTTTGAGAAATTGGTGAAGTCATGAACTTGTAACTTGAATATATGTATAATTTATTGTTCATGTAGACAAAATCTTGTGGCCTGAAAGTTGTGGTTTACTCAATGTATTGGATTATATGCTATGTTCATGTAGACCAAGTTTTATGGTTTAAAAGTTATAGTTTACTTTATGTATGACGCATTATTTAAGGCACACTCCATGGTTTTAATAAATGCCTCATTAAAATTGCATAGAAAAATCAAGGCATCTTGGCATACGTGAATCTTTGAAAACATGGCGTGTGTTGAGTACTTTGGTGCTATGCATTATGAGGGTGTAGATCCTGTGGTGAAAAATCCAAAATCTGGCCAATGATTGTTACTCGCTAATCCAACAGGATCGCGCCCGTGAAACGAGACATATAAGTGGTACTCGCGAATCCAATGGGGAATGATCGTGAAACGAGACATGTGTTGGGCATAGAGTTGCATGTGTGTGTTATGCATATTGCCATTGCATTGCATTGATGAATTGGAAGGCATATAGATTATAAATGTACACTTTGCACATGCCACGCCATAACTTTATTATTTATATTAGTATTATGTCATACAAGTTGTCGTGCTTACCCTATATGGGATTACGTATTACAAATGAGGCTCCCGGCACTTGAGACTTGATGATGTCATTGGAGCACAGAGGGAAAAATAGATTTTGAAGTATATTTGGCCTACGGGCTACATTTTGTATGTATGGGCATAAGCCCAAATAGCTTGTGTTTAATTTGGAAAAACGATGGACTATAGGCCTTGGGCCATTTTTTAATGTAAGGGCTTAAACCCAAATAACAAATAGAGTATTTTTGTTTAATGTGCATTACATTTATATGTTGGGAACAATGTAAGAAAAAGGACCATGGTAAGGATTATATGCAAGTATGAATGCTAGTATATGAGGAATTAGGAAAGTAGGCATTGAGCCTTGAACTTACTTGATAATGTAGGTGTATGTTAAATTTTCATAAACTTGTGGCCATCGAGTGGGGGTGGATTGTGCATATACTTGAATATAAAATTTTGTAACATATTATGTGAAAAATGCTTAGAAAACAAAGGAGACTATGTCAAAATTTTGAGAATTTAAAAGAGTTGTTAAGTGTGTAAAATGTCCATATATAAATAGGAAGAGTGCCAAAAAGTGGGAGTTAAAAACCTTGAGGGAGTACGTAAAAAATTAGAAAATTTAGCTTGCAGCATTTTGGAAAAAAATTTAGAAAATAAAGAAATCATGCTACAGCAAATACACTGTAGCTACAGTGAAGCAGCCCAGACCAGCCATACGTGCTTGTTGCTTGGGGCAAATCATGGGCATGCCATGACTTGCCTTCCAAGGCCATTTTGAGACCATTATTTCCTATGTTTGACACTACCTTTTGGAGCCTCTTTTTGGCTAATTTTGGCCATTATACCAAGTTATTTTAGGCACCTTTTTGGGGCACATTTTAGTGATTATTCAAGGCCATGTTTGGCCACTTCTCTAAACCACTTTAGGTAGGATTGTTGACCTATTCTTGGTCTATGCCTTAGGGCATTTGGGGCCCATTTGGGCCATTCTTCCAAGACACATTAGAGACATTTTTAGGGCTACCTTAGGGGCCATGCTTGAACATAACTTAGACTATTTTGACCATTGGTTGGAGGAGAATTTGATTGGCATTTGAAACCCATCTTGGGTAAGTCTAGTAGCAAATTTTTATTCTTAATTTTGGAGAAACATAAGGAAATAAACGTGTAATCAACTAAATCCATTTAATTGCCTTTAATTAATTCCTTTTAGTTCATTTTCACTCACTCCTCGGGTTTTGAAAATTCGGGACGTGACAATGTGGTATTAGAGCTTTAGGCTTTGAATACCTAGGGACAATAGGAGAGGCTAGACCTTAGGTTAATTGGGCTGGTTTGGATTACATGATCATGTGTGTGCTTTTTTCTTTAGTATGTACAATTGTACAATGTGATTGTTTTCCTAATTTTCTAGGATTATGTGATGTGCTTGATTATTAATCAACTCGGGCTAGATGCTTATATCTATGTAGTAGACCAAATGATTTATAAGATAGGATATATGCTTAGTTATCTATAAGATAGGTTATAAGCCTGGATATCCATAGGATTGGTTGTGTGCCTAATTACCTATATGGTAAGTTGTAAGCTCATTTATGTATATGTATATTCTTATGATGGATTCTCTACTTAAGTGTTTATGTGGTAGGCTACATGTTAGCTGTTGACTATTGCTTGTTGATTCTATATATGTATGCTAGGTTAGTACACGATATTCATAGGTAACAGTACTACGACTATGATATCTATACAAACTGGATTGGTCTCAAGTCTTGAGTTACAGTTGATGGATGGTGCCCCATCAGCCAATAACAAAAGGTGTTGTGATCCAAGAAGAGTTATCACCTAGTTATATACAAGAAAAAGGTAAAAGATACCTAATAAGATGATTGAAGGCAGTAAGGAAAAGAAATTAACTAATGTGAACTTGCATGAGTATGTACCAAATAGATGATAGAACCGTAAGACCTATTTAGTATAAGCATGAAAAAAAATTAATTAATATCTCTCGTATAATAAGTTTGTCATGGATTGATTGGTTTATTGTATGTGCTAAGTATAAGATTTTTACTTAATGTATATATAAGGTATGTGGATATAAATAAAGTATGTCTTATATCAATATTGTTGACGAAAGTGGAAACATATCATGTTTATACTAAGATGAAATAATTGAGATGAATAAGAAAAGGAGAAAAAAAAATGAACGCTTGGCATTACTTAGTATGTGTGGGAGTGTATACAAAATATACCTTGGATACAGAGTAAAAGACTTTAATCATCCTTTAATGAATTAGATTGTTGAATTATTAGTAGATTAAAAAAACAATAATAAATAAATAAATGATCGTGTTGTTTGACATAGAGAATGAATTGTGAATGGAATGGTTAGGTCAAGTTTGCGGGAGTATGATTTTAAATTTTTGTTTAACATGTAATTGGGGATAGATTGGTTGTTTACTTTCCAGGCGAGTATAGACTACTATGGGGGAAGAATGACAGTGTGTATTCCTAAGGGCGATAGTTTTTATTTCACGGGGTGTCCATGGATCCTTCTAAGATTAACTTTGTTTTGAGTTGGGAGAGGCCAAAGAATGTGTTTGAGATCCAGAGTTTCTTAGGATTGACCGAACACTACCGTCGATTTGTAGAGGGATTTTCTCGTCTTGCCACGTCGATGACTCGTCTGACACGCAAGGGCATTAGATTCAAGTGGAGTGATGACTGCGAGTAGTCATTTCAGAAGCTGAAGAAGAGACTAACTTCAGCACCTGTTCTGATTATACCTGAGAGAGGTATTGGCTATACAGTCTACTGCGATGCGTCGCGAGAGGGACTAGGTTGTGTATTGATGCACGAGGGTAAGGTGGTAGCTTATGGTTCTTGTCAGTTGAAGAATCATGAGCATAACTATCCTACACATGATTTGGATTTAGCTGCTGTCATCTTTGCACGTAAGAGTTGGCAACACTACTTATACGAGGAAAGGTTCGAGGTGTTCTCAGATCATAAGAGCCTTAGACACATTTTCACGCAGAAGGACTTGAACCTTCGGCAAAGGAGATGGATGGAATATATGAAGGACTATGACTTTGATCTTCAGTACCATCCTAGGAAAGCCAATGTTGTAGCAGATGCACTTAGTAGAAGACCGATGAGCACTATTGCTAGCATTACTATTAGGGAGTAGGAGATGATGAGAGATATTGGTGAGTTTGACTTGGATTTTTTCAAGTCTGAGGGACACGCCACACTATTCGGTTTGTGCGCACAGCCTACACTGTTGAGCAGGGTTATTGAGGCACAGTTATAGGACACAGAGGCAAAACAGATTCGAGCACGAGTTGCTAGTACCGAGGAATTTGATTGGCATTTGAAACCCATCTTGGGTAAATCTAGTAGCAAATTTTTATTCTTATTTTTGGGAAAACATGGGAAAATAAACGTGTAATCAACTAAATCCATTGAATTGCCTTTAATTAATTCCTTTTAGTTCATTTTCACTAACTCCTCGGGTTTTGAAAATTCGGGGCGTGACAGAGTTATTGATTAGAATGAGGAGGGATGGGACTTTCTCATCTCAAAGGGAATAAATGTAAACTAATATGATGAGTAAAAAAGATCCGGTGAGAGAAATTCCAATAGTTAACAATAGGGAGGACTTAGTGATCACAACTAATTAAGGTGAAAAACCTTCAAGTGCATTGGAGATTTCTTTGTGGAAACAAGTGACACATGAGAATTACACATTAAATTCAATCAAGATGAAATTGTAGGCACTGAGAAAAGATTAAGAAAGACTAAAATCCTAAGACATTGACTTTCAATGTAGTGATTAATAGTATTATTGTGAATAAAAGTATATCAGTGATAAGGTGAACATTAATGGGTATAAAGGTAAAGAAGATAATGAGTAAAAGTAACATAAATGAACAATATAAAAGACTTCATGACTGAGGGCATGGTTAGTGTTCAATGGGTATCAGGTCCTGCGTTACAAGTGATGGACAGGCCCCCATCACCCAGTAACAAAGGGAGCTTTGATCGTTAAGGATGCTACCGGTAACTATAAGTGGGGTTGTCTAGAATGAGACTATGGGAATTAGGCTCTGGTAACCTAGTTGATAATGGTATGATAAGTCTGGTATTGAATATTGATTAAATATGAGGCATGTTTTGGAGACTATTGATCTTGTGTAGACAAGAATATTTCGAGACTTGATGTGAATGTGAAAATGACCAAAATTTTGATAATTAGGAGGATAAGATGTCCATAATTAGACCGAATCTTTGACTTGGCCTTGAGGTATTACATTTTGGGGAGCTATAGAAGATGATGATATCCTGAGGTGAAAAGGCCACCACTGGAAGACAGGAAAGAGCTTTTGGATTAGCATTTAAGGATATGGAGCTGGCCCTTATAATACTTAGACAAGGAGCAGGCCCTTATAATGCCTGGACAGGGTACGGGTCTTTCTAATTCATAGCTAGGGAGTAGCTCCTTATAATGTCTTGGCAAGGAGCAGGCCCTTCTAATGCCTGGACATGGAGCAGACACTTATAATACTTGGACAAGGGGTAGGCCCTTATGGTACCTAGCTTTTTATGTTAGGGATTGTGTCTCCTTATGATTTCAAAAATCTGCACGGGAGGCGGGCCAAGCCTTAGGTCAGTAGCCCAAGAATAGTGAAGGACCTTCAGAAGTTTGGCCAGCCCTAGGTGGGTTTGATATTGGATGTTAACAGATCCCACGTACGATAGGGTGCAGGCCTTTGATACCCGAGATTATTGTGATTTAAAAAATGTTCGGGCCCTTAAAACCTGGGATGTACTACAGACATGGTCTAGGACGAGACTTGGGATAAGATGTGGGTTGTGTGAGACGAGATGGTGAATGGTTACATTCTTTGGCATGTGAAAAATGAGAAATGGATTGTGGTAGGATATGTGAAAGCCTGAGTGCCTATGATGTAAATTAAGGATTATGTATGTGTGCTTGCATCTCTCAACTTGTAGAAATTGATGATTTGAGATCATGAGATATTCTTTTGTGGGGCCGTGTACTTATGATACGAATTAAGGATATTAATCATATTGATGTGATGACACTTGATAGGGTGATGCGACGATTTTAATGGTGATTGACATACATGATTGTCATATGATTTATAAGTACTTTGTGGATATACGATGTAAATATGAGGTTGTCGAGGAAAGATTCATTAGTACTTTATAAGTCAGAAGATGATGACTTTGAGAATTTTGCTTTAGACTTGGTGTATTCCTTAGGTCATGGTATGACGTGATAGAGTTGACCATTGGAATCTTTAGCTTAGGTGTTGGTGAAGCAGCATGACAGGCATTTGAGGATTGGATTTCCAAATATATATATAATGGTTTTCAAATACAATTAAATGATTAAACAAAAATGGTAAGAGCATCAGTAGGGGTACACAAGTAAATCTATGTTAGGAATGCCTTGAAATTATAAAGAGAAGATGGTAGCGAGTATCTTTTTCTTAGAAACTCAATTTAGGAAACTACATTGAGAATCCTTAAGGAGTATTGGAGTATTTGAATGTTTGAAGTGATGAACGCTTGTAACGATGTTGGTAATCTTATTAGTGGTGAAACAGTTACATATAAGATTGGATAAAAATGTGATTGATGAATTGATTTATTTTTTATTGGCAGATAAACCTGTGGACTTGTTTCTGGAATATAATGAAAGGGGATGTGAAGTAGATATATGTGTGTGGTTGTTCTCAAGAGAGTGTGTTACACTCCGATATGACTGCTTACCTATGAAATCTATACACCAAGAGACACCAGCACCACGCTGAGGTCTGGTTAGGCAATATTTCCCTATTCGGGTGAGGACACAAATTCCAATACCCTATGGGCCAAAGGGTTGAGGTGTAGAGATGGTCAAGGGGACGCAGCATGACTCGTGTGGCACTTAGGTAGACAGTTAGTAGGTTTGCACTTGAAGAATAGGATGGAGCGACATTATAAGTACATTATGAGTTTATAAAGTAAGAAGATTTAAAAGAAATGATTTTAATAACGAGATAGCTAAATAACATAGACAGAAATACAGTAATAGAATAAGGTGTATGCTAGAACATCTAAGGTCTTCATGACTTGGGAATTAATTATGAAACCGGGTTTTGGACATCTATATGAGGAAAAATTTAAGAAACCTATAAATGCCCGGTGGCATGTGAACTTCTATGAACAATCAAAAAATAGATAAATCCAAGCCAAAAAAATGGTGAGATTTGTAACACCCCGACCCTGATTAATTAATAATTAGTTTGCTAATTATTAATTAGAACCGACATAAAGAATAATTAAGAAGTTAATCGGGAACCTTATGATGTTCATGATAGACCAATAAAATAATAAAGTACATCAGAAATGAGGGCGTAATGTCCGAACCTAATTACCAATTAATTAGGCGATATGATGTTATTTTAACACTATAGAAACTCGAATTATCGAACTATGACGGCCAGAAATAAATAATAACTAACACGAGACCTTTGATAACGAGGCTAACCAAAATACGAAACCCTCAGAAGAAACCGCGTTGAAAAAGGAGCAACGGAAAAGAAAATATTAAGAAAATAGCCAAAACGGAATTATGGGCCAGCCAAACAAGGCCTAAGCCCAAAATGTGAAAAAATGACCAAAAGTGAGGCCAAGGGGATTTGAACCCTTGATGAAGATAGGCAAGACTTTAAGCACCCAAAAAGTTACTAAGTGGGCTGCCAAAAACTTTATGCATAAATATACAACAAATTGTATATAAGCCAAATTCAGTCAAGGCCACCTCCCAAACTGGCCAATAGCCATGCATGCAACACCTCACCAACCCATCAGCCTATGCACCCTAGCCTCATCATCACCTCTACTTCTGCAAACTTGATCACACCTCCACCAACCATCTTTCGTGCAACCAAATAATCATTTAGTTTTAAAAATCAAAACAAATAAAATACATATAATTATATATTGATGTGGTATGGATGTTTGAAGTGGGAAATTAGAAAGTGAAGAGTGAAGTTCTGAAATCTAAAGAGAGAGAGTGAGCATTAGAGAGAGAAAGTGTGAGAGAAACACATTTAGGCATGCTAGTGCGTGAATGTGTGTGTGCATGGAGGCTCCCAACTAAAAGAGAAAGGGGAGGAGGTCGAGGCTGATTCTAAAGGAACCCAAAGGAGCAGAACTGAGCTACAAGTAGACAGAGAGAGAAACTCACTGTGCAAGGTATAGACACCAAACTTAAGAATTTTCCTTTAAAATTTCCTCCACTGTTTCAGTGTATTTTGGATTTTAACTGCATGCATGATGGTTAGACTGAGAAATTTGGGTTAAGGCATGAGTAGTGGACCTCAAAACCACCCTAGAACCCTAAGCCGTACACCCAGCTGCCATTGATGCACCTTGGTTGGGACAGGTCTGAAAACACTTACACTAAACCAAGTTTTGCCTATTGAAACTTTAACTAGACCTTTCTAGCATTCCAAAAACCTTAAGACGCGACCCAAAATCACAAGGGAAGGTCACTAAAAGTTGAGGTGCAGGTTCGGGTCTTAAAGACCAATCTTATAAATTGACCACCAAAATAAGTTTTGAGGATGGGGGCTTAAACCCCATGACCAATGGGTCATAACAGAAGAAATTCCACAAACTTTGGGCCAAAAACAAGCGTGTATGGCCGAGTTGCAGGTTCGGTTATCCCATCTCAAATCGAATGCTTGAGCTCGATCTAGTACTCTAAATGAATGCCAAAACGATCCTTAGGCTTCCAGAAATACCTTGGAATGAAAAACAGAGAGAAAAACCTTTCCAAAACTCGCAAAATTGAAGGTTAGGAATCTCTACAACTAAGGCAACAGTGCCTTGTGCGATGAAGAAGACGACGAGTCGACCGAGTCGACTCGCCCAACTCACTCAAACCTACCATGTCGATACCATGTCGACTCAGACACGTGTCCACTCACGGGCGTGCCACCGCTTTAGTGGGACGGCATCGTTTTGGGAGGAATGGGTTTTGATTTTAAATTGAATTAGGGCCATTTGGGTGCGTGGATAAGAAATAAAAATTTAAAAACTGAACTAACCTAAACACGGGTGGAGGGAAAAGTGAGGATATCCTATTCCGATTCTGGATGGTCCAGTGAACCGATCGATTCTCAATGCTACCGGTCCGGTCTAGGGTTTAGGTTATTAAACCTACTGGTCCAATGGCTTAATTGAAAGGAAACGAAAACCAGAACTTTGGATAATTGTAGTCTGACCCCAATAGTTTTGAAATATTCCGTTTGGCCCAACTTTTGAAGATTTATTTCAAATAAACCCCTGGAAAAATAATTTAAATTATTTTATGAATACTATAAAATGACAAAATTACCCTTGGCCATAAATGAAGCAAATAAAGTCCAAATTGAGATCCGGAAAAGGCTGTCTTAACATTTTTTAGCATTTCGGACACAATGAAAATATCATATTAGACATCTAGGGACTCCAGGGTGGTCCCACCAGAAGATGTAAAATTACTAAAATGCCCCTAATACAATATGAAGCCCAAATGAAGTCCAAATTGGACGAAATTAATACTAATAGAAGCCCAAGTAAATGTGAACTTGTATATATGACTAAATAATGATTCGGGATCAGAATGTCATAAAATATAAATGACCAAAATACCCCTGAGTATGAGAAATACAAGCAAAGGTCAAAAATTAATTGTCATAAACATAATTATGAAAATTTAGGAGCTAAATAAGACTCTGGGACAGTCAACGTACAAAATGAGAAATGATCAATGTGTCCCTATGATCAAAAGCAGATACCAAATGAAGTCCAAAAGACTTAAAAATTTACGTATAAGATATGTAAAATATTCTGAGAACCACGATACGTCTGGGGCAAGAAAAATAAATTACCATTTTGCCCCTACATATGCCCGAAGCCAAATAAAAAGTCGAGAAGGTCAAAATTGACTTTCTTCGACGTTCCAAGTCCAACGGTGAGGTCCAAAATACCAAAATAGGTACAAAAAAATAAGTCACGTGAAAAATAAAAATTTATTAAGTCCCCACAAGTAGATCGGTAAGACCAATCCTAGGAAATTAGGATACGTTGGGTCTAAGATTAAATGAAGAGCATCAAATTAGAGATGATTTGAAGTAAATGAGGAATTAATTGAAGTCTTGATGAATTGTTCCTAGGAACTACAGAAGAAGTGGGAAAGCGCATTATTAGCACCAACCCTAAGGACCAAGGTGAGTAACCCTACATTTGAAGTGGAGATTTAACTCCATGGATTTGAAGATGTTTTAAACTTCAAAATATCTGAGGCATTAAATTCAATATTTCATGATTCATGTTTTAAGATATTCTGTTCTTATAAATTTTATTGTGACATGCTCAATGAATGATTTCTATTACAGTCTTCCATAGAAGTATTTAACATGTCTACATATTCTGAAATATCTTATTCCAAGTATTTGAAGATTCTATCATAAAATCATGAACATCATGTTTTAAATACTCATAAAAAGTATTTATTTGAAGAAATCATGTGATAAATGTTTTACAAAATAACAGTGCATAAGCACACAGGCAGGGTTTTGAGTTTCTTCGGAACTCAATTGACCTGTCAAAAAGCCACGTAATCAGGATTTTGGGTTTCTTTGGAACTCATTTGACCTGTCATGGGAAATGCCCGGTAGCAGGATCTAATCCCCCAGGCAATGAGATATCTCCACGTAAAGTAAAGTAAAGCAGGAGTCAAGTTCAAAACAGATTCTATCTAAATCAAAGTGAAAAGATGAAAAATGTTTTTCTAAAAATGGAAGCAGGTTTTACCCTCATTTTCACTATGCGTATTGATATGTTTTGAAGTACATATACTTTATTTAAGGAAATGTATATTTAGCTTGAATATTTTAAATGTTTCAAAGCTATCTTTATGAAAACTGTATGTACTCTATGTTCAAAATGTACGAGAAATTGGTAGTGAGTATTTTATAAACTCTCAAGTACGAAACCACTGCTAATTGAAACCCCATGAAAAATGCTGGAATTACTCATTGGGCTTCTTGAAGCTCACCCCATTCCCTAACATTTTTCAGGTATTAATGATGTATAAGAGCCTTGCCCCATTTGAGGATTAACGATTAGCGGCTCCACTTGGATCAGGAGTTTTGATGTACTAGGACCTGTAGTGGGTCAAATTTTGATGTAGTAGATTTTGGACAAATATGTACTTAAGCCCAAGAGGCAATCAGATATGTAATATGTATAAAATTTTAGAATTTTATTATGCTCTGAATGTATATTCATGTGTACCGCTATGAAGAGCGGCAATACCGGGCGGATGTGTGAAAGATTTTAAAAAGAAAAGAAAAGAAAAAAAATTTCACGCTTCAGCAAACACAAGCCGCATCGCTATCCGATACTGTTACTTATGTGAGCCTTGCTCGAAAGCCTCGGCTGAAGGGTGGCGGTCCCGATACGAGATCTGCACAGGGTGGGTTTCGGGTCGTGACAAGATTCTTAGTATAATTATCTTTGAAAATAAGTAAAGATGCCCACGTAAATGAATTAACCAATCACGAGTAGAGATTAGGAAATAGATGAATGAAGGCATTACAATGCATGTGTATGCTATAGATTATATTTACTCAGATTTGTTAAAGTTGGGATTGTATTTAGGAAACTTAAAAGAGGGAACCTCGATACGGATTTAAATAGTGAGGGGTAAAATTTCTTATGTTTAGAAAGGAAAGCAAATAAGAACATGGAAGATTAATAAGCGTAATGATTCGTAAGCAACCTTGAGGACTGTTTAGAGGATAGTAGGTTTTATGGTAGCCTAAAGTTCTGCAAGGAAGTGATGAGTGATTAATCTAGGTGTTAAAAAAATGAGGGAACTATAATGAACTGAATTTCCAGGACAAAATTTTACTAATATATACAATTTAAAATATTAAGAGTAATGCTAATAAAAAGATAAAATAAATATATGGGTGAATTATATAGCATGAATATGCTTAAACTAAGATGGGTTAGTGTGCAATTAAATAAGTTAAGTGTTCTTAACTTAATTGAAAAGACAAAAAAGGGCATGAAATGAAAAGAAGAAAAAAAAAAGAAAGAAGAAAGGGCAAAAAGAAAATTTTCACCCCAAGTCCTTAGTTGGCTTATAAATCCATGCCCACATACCCAAAACACGCACTAAACACACAAATTTGCGTGAAAAGAAGAGGAAAAAATGGGAAAAAGCTAGGGTTTGGAGAGATTATTGAAGAATCATCATGGAAATGGGATTTCTTGGAAGATTGAACAATAATAGGGCTTGGACACTTCAAATCACAAGCTTGAAGTTGGAAATTTTAAAGAATCTACCCAAAATCAAGAAAGCAAAGTTATGGTTTTCATTCAAACACTAAAAGATTGATGTAAGGATTTCTAAACCTTGGTATAAAATGTGTGTATAGGTAGTTTAATCATGCTATCATTTCATCTTATGCCATGAAAATACTTGTTCATGTAATTTGGGTCATGTGTTGCTTGTGAGTTAAAAATCTAATTATTTTATGTTTGTTTCTTTTAAATTGGTTTGCTTTCATCTTATCTTTGTATCAATACTACTCCCAGTTAATTATGAAATGAATTATGTGGTAATTGACAATGTGTGTATACATGCTATGTACATGAAATTGCTTCTCGCACTCTAAATGTTTGTAGAAATTCCTCTTTGGCTATGTATGTTAGAAAATGATGTTTATTCATCATTGTGTGAAAAGTTAACTATATTGATGATTTTGGTATAAATTGTGGACACAAATGTTAGTGAAATAACTTTGAAATGATGAGAATGGAAAACTTAAGAGCTTGAAGTAGAGAACTTGGGAATTGAAACTAATGGGATGAAATATGAAACTTACAATGTTAAGGATCTTTGAATTTCATTGTATGTTGGTGGACACACAGAGAAATTCACGTGACTGTGGTACCTTATTAGTCTAAAGGAATCTAATTTTTATTATAAGAGACAATGGGAGTGGTTCAGGTTAATGTTCTGTATATGTACTAAAGAAAACTTAAAAGAAAAAGTTGATTTGAGTGATTTTATATTTATACAGTGGGCTCCAATAGTCCTATTTATGGACAGAGACTACCCATTAAAAAAAAAAAATTATTAAATGCTTTTGCAATTGGCCAATCATTTGTTTAACCTGTTGATTTTTTATATATATTTTTTAAAGTAAAATAAATTGTGTACACGTTTGAACAAAAGTTTCAAATTGATATTTTCATCAATAAGTAGGTCACTATCACTAAATAATCTCAGGAGAATGCCATTAAAAAAAGATCATTTTAACACTAAAAGAGTTAAATAAAGCAAAGATTGATACAAATTCTAATTATAATAATTTAGAAAAATTTATTCATATATTATGATATAAATTTTATATTCAAATCAATAAATACTAAACAAATTAGTATTATATATACATCTCAAGTTAATATATAAGTCAGGTGCAATTGATCTAAAATCAATAAATACTGTCGGATAACTTGAACCTCTAAGATTTCATGTTGTGTGTGAATTTTGCACATGATCATTGCACACAAAATGTAGGAAATATTCAACACACAGTGGCAAGAGGGACCACCGGTCCTCCAAAACTATCAAAAAATAATAATAATAATTCTACTAAATTTTTAGTATAATTTAAAAATTACCTTCTTAAAAAATAAAAATTATAATACTCTTGCTATAAATATCGTTACCATTAATTTTCAGTCCGCTTTGCTCAGTCATACATTTTTAAACCTTAATCGCAAAACCAAACTTATTTTCAATAATTTTGATTTTGCCTACAGTCAACAAGATTTATTACAGTTTTTAGTAAACATTTATTACCCACCAGCTAAAATAGTTTTGGAAAACAATGATACGATCATTGCATCCAAACAGCTTTTTGCTTTTAGTAATTTTCATTCCTTCCCTCGTAAATTTTTGTACACAAAAAATGAGAGGGTGAGGATCCTGGCAGTAACCTCCTTGAAAAGGAACAGAAAAACTAGACAGTTACCCCTTCATATACAGACTAATGTCATCTAGACAATGGCTAAATGCCCAGATCCAGCTCAGTAAGCGCATCTGCCAACAAGAGACGACAGCTGCACGGTAAACGGCCCCAGCCATCGGTACTAGACAAGTCAGCCGACGCAAAATGATAAAATTACTTTCGACGCCAGATAGGTCATTATTTATGAACTGTAAAAAGTTATGAATAGTAACTCCATACTAGAAAATTCATCACTGCAAGTCAAAAGTGGCCGAAAGAAAGATGCTTTTATCCAAGTAAAAGCTGATTTACTCCCGAGATTCCCTCCGTGAATTTAGCCACCAACACAGCATCAGAGGCGCTCCTATTTGCCTTTTCAAATTATTCTTAGTATTGTAATGCCATGTGGTCATTTCTTTATTTAAACAATTTAAGACTAACGAAAAGCCAAGAAACAGTGGGTACTCATCTAACAACCCATGGGCTTCATAGTATGTGACTCACGCTCAATTCATTAAAGAAGACTATGTCTTGAGTTGTGTAAATTTGTCAATCGAATTAAACAATTAATGTGGATAAACATTTGAATATTTTAAAAAAATTATTAAAAAATGATTATACAATAAGAATGACAAAAGAATAAAGAAAGGAAAAGAAAAAAGAATATTTGTGTAATATTACACAACTTTCCATCAGTTTAGCAAAATAAGTATTAAAAAGTAATTTATTTAAAATAAGTTAACATCAACTCAAAAAATATGGACTCCGTTGTCTAAATTAATTCTAACTTATTACACTCAAATGATTAGTTTTTAGTTAAGGACATATAACACTCAAATTAATTTCAAAACACATGAGTTCACATGTGTTGCAAGGATTGGTTCTAAAGGCTAAGAAATTGGTCTACCTTACAAAAAAGTTTTGTACTGAACTGAAATTATTATTTTTTTTTTTTGGGAATAAAAATATTTATCTATTTATTTATTTATTATTATTATTAATTTTTTTTGGAAAGATATGGTGTGCATGAATGTATGTAATGTGTATATATATGTGTGTATATTTAAATTTTTTAAGTATGTGTATATATGTATATTTAATACATTTAAATATTTATATATATATATATATATATCTGATTGTGTGCGCCAGTGGGTGTGTGTGTGTGGGTTGAGTGTGCAACACTAAAAGGAACATGGTGCGGGTACTATTGTGTGTATAAGTGGGTTTGGTTAAGTGGTGCATATGTGTACATGTGTATATATGTGTGTGTGTGTGTGTGTATATATATATATATATATATATACGAATGCAAGGAATGCAGTAGGTGAGAAATTGTATGGCTTGTGTGTGATTGCGTGAGTGCAGAACTGTGAGGGTGTGTTGTGTGCATAAGACCAAGAGTGAGGGAGTTCGGGTAGAGAGAGAAAGTGAGGTAGAGAGGGAAAGAAATTTGTGAAGTGAAGGGAGAAGGAAGAGGAATGAGGAAGAGAGGTTGCATGCGATCCTAACCCACCCTAGACACATCAGAGAGGTGTTAGGAACCAACTAAGGGGAGAGAAGACATCACTGTGGAGGTAAAATCAGAAACCCACTTATTTTCTCTCTCTAGAATTTTCTATGCATGAAGTCTATTTTAAAGGCATGATATTAGTTTTAAATTGTTAGGTCTTGTTAAGCATGGAAAATGAAAAAATGTTGCAAAAAAGAATGAATGAAAAAGATCAAGAAATGAGGGGGAAAAATCGAGGTGCAGGCCTTAGGGTGACTTCGGGTTGGTCAAAAATTTATGCATGAAACCTTGTCTAAACGGTTTAGATTTAACCCTACAAAGTGCAGAAACTATCTAGGGTTTAAGTTAGCCTAAACCAGTAGAAGGAAAGCCTTGAAATTTAAAAAAATCTCAGTTGGCTGGAGCCACTGATTTTCTTATTTTCGTGAAAATCTAATGGGCCAAATCAAAAACTAACTCTAGAAATGGAACCCCTTTGAAAAATAGAAGAAAATAGCATTTTGAAAACATTGAAATTTGGCCGAAAAATTCTCGTCGGTGCCAGAAAATACGCCGGACACACGTCGGAACCCTACCGAAAAATCGGGGAAGAAAGGGGCACTGTTCGGGTCCGGGTCGGGTTAAAACCAACCCACCCTACACGTGTCAGCCATATGTTTTAAATTTAAAATAGGAATTGGAGTGTTTGGCTACAAGGTTAGTAAATTAAAATTTGAATTAAATTGAGGATAGGGATATCCTATCCCTGTTTTGGACGTAGCCATTATTTGGCTATCCAGATTTGGAATAGGGAATTTTGAAAATTACAATTTAACCCCATAACTTTTTTAAATTTAAATTTGGCCCCAGAACTTTCGGAAATCCAGCTTTGACCCCCAAAACATTCAATTAATTATAATTTGACCCCCTGAATAAAATATTAATTTAATTAAATTATTTTAAATACCACAAAATGGTTCGGAGTCCAAATGGGCAAGTCATTAGTGTATTTTGACTATCTCGACCATTCTGAGACCAATGGTGAGGTCTGTTTTACGAGATAGGGTTCCAAAAAATAAAAGACCCGTAATAACGTTAAAAAATTACTAAAATGCCCCTGAGTTAAAATGAAGTCAAACGAACTCCGATTTAAGTAAAGAAATAGTGAAATTTTATTATCTCAACCATTTCAGACTCAACCGAACAGTCCAATTTGTGAAAAGAGGTCTCGGGATATAAGAACCCTTAAAAGTGCAAAATGACCGTTTTGCCCTTTTTAGTACATAAGTCCAAATCGAATTCGGCGAAAGCCTAAACCAACTTTCTTCAACGTTCCAGACTCAATAGTAGAGTTTATTTTGAGAAAATAGAAACTCATAAAATAAAGACATAAAATTTGATGAATAGCATAATTCAAGTAGCGAAAGAACTGAGTTATATTTCGTGGTTTTAGGAACACTGAAGGGCAAAGAGAAGGAGGTCTAACCTTCTGCATTCTTACTGTTAGTTCCGCTACGCTACAAGTACGACTTCTTGGGTTAAGACGGACCCATCAGGTATGATATATTGTGCTAAGTAAGAAATAGGATTAAGTTAGGAATAATTGCCATGTTGACTTGATGATTCACATATCTGTTTGATTGCTTATATGCTTATGTGTTTTTTGTTATCTTTTTTTTGAAAATTTGGTTAAGTGATGGATGTGAACCATGACTATATGCATATTCCATGTGTTAGCATAATATGTGAATTATATTTTCGAGAATTGTTGAGATTATGAAATGTATAACCTAAAGCATGTGTTTAAATGGACTATGTATGGCATGTACCCTTGATGAAGGGATTTTGTGATTGGAATGTTATCGCGTGATACATTATTTAAAGCATGCTTTAGGTATGGATAAGATGCTTTGTTGAGATTACATCATGGCATAGTGGAATCAGAGTATATTGGCATAGTGTGATTCCTTGGAACATGGTGTGAGTTGAGCACGTGGTGCTGTGCATTATGAGGGTGTAAATCCTGTGGTGAAAAACCCAAAATCAGCCAGTGGTACTCGTATACCAAACGGGGTCCGGACCATGAAGCGAGACATATTGTGTAATACCCCGACCCAAAAATACCGGGTCATAGGGCACGCATTTCGAGGTTATGAAAATAAGTGTAAAGATGTCTACACTTAAGGAAAACAATTAATTAAATTAAAATAATTAATTAATTAAGTTATGGAATTGATTATTTAAATACAAAAATACACACATAAAAGTGTATTTGTGACCAAGTATGAGTGAGTGTTATATATGTATAATTATATACATAAAATGCTTGAATATAGGAAAAATAAAATAAAAATAAATAAAATGTATACATGGTACGGTTGTGGGTGTGATATATATATATATATATGTATATGTATATATATATATATATATACATGGAGACATGGAGGTAAGGGGATAATGTGCAATAGATGTATATTATATGCTATTAGGTGAGGAGGTATGGAGGAGAGCATGGCCCAATTCAGAAAAGTGAAGAGTATGATTGCTGATGAGAAGGGAGGTGGGTGAGGGAAAGGTGGCAGCCACCAAATCTCTTCCACCTATACACGTTAACTATATGCACACCCATGGAAACAATAATGAATGAAAGAGAGAAAGATAGAGAGAGAGAGAGAGAGAGAGAGAGAGCTCTAGAAGAAGGAAAAAAGGAAGTTGAAGCAAGAAGGTGAAGTGGAAACCGAAGAAGGAGAAGGAAACTGGGAACAGTCCGTTTAAACAGGTATATTCCCAACCGAAATTTAATTCGATTTCTTCACATTTTAGCATATGAACGTAGGGTCTTAATCTATGTAGAATGGGATTTATTTTGCAAGAAGAATGGTGTAAAATGATGGAAAACCGAGCGAGAAAACTTGAGTTACAGTAAGCAAGAAAAATTTTCTGAACCGTAGCATAGGTACAATTGGGTCTGAATCGAGCATTGCCAACTCAGGTTTGGCTTATAGGGCCCTCAACCAGACCCTCCAAGAGTCCCAAAAACCCATATCCGCGATCAAAACTCAAAAGAATCGACCTCCAAATATCGAGTTACAGTTTCGGGTTCCAAAACCCAAACCCAAAAACACACTTCTAAACCTACCATTGTGAATGAAACCTGAATCCCCATACCTTGAGGGTCACGCACAACCAAACCATTCTAAAAATGGTGAAGAAACGAGCATGAACCGACATGCTACAGTTCGGATTATCGTGACTTGAACCGAACACCTGAGCCATATTCGAAGCCCTAAATCGATACTAAAACGTGCCCTAAGGTCTTAGGAATTGATTGGAAAAGAAAACAGGAAAAATGGAGTTGTAAAATTGCACGAAATAGCACTGAAAAATTTTAGGGTTTGAGATGAACAGTGTCGACCCTCATGGGGAAGACGACACTGTTCGGGTCGGGTCAGTCTATGGGTCGGTTACGGGTTCGGGTCAAATCCGGTTATGGTTATTTAAACGGTGACGTTTGGAGATTTAAAATTTTAAAATTTAAATCAGTTAGGGCTGACGTCATCATGACGTCAGCATTACGTTTCAAGCCAACCAAACCGGATTGGTTCAATTAAAACCGGACCGGTTCACTTTAAATGTGACTGAACCCACTGGTTTTCTTATTTATTCAAAACCAAATAAACCAAACCTTTTCTTAATTACGGTTTGACCCCAGAAATTCTACGGATTTACACTGTGGCCCAATTTTTGGAAAAATTATGCAATTAAGCCCCTGGAAAAATAATTAAATAATTAATTTAATTATTTAATAAATAAAAGAAAATTACTATTATGCCCTTGGGTCATTAATAGGGCAAATAAAGTCCAAATCAGACGTATGAATAGTGAATTTTTACTATTTCAAATATTCTGAGACTAATGGTAGGGTCCATTTTACGAGACGGGGCCCAAAAAATAAAGACACGTAAAGAGGTAAATGACTAAAATACCCCTTGACCAAAATCAACAAGTTATTAGTATATTCTTACTATCTCGGACCTTCTGAGTCCATTGGTGAGGTCCTCGACATGAGATGGAGTCCCGAAAAATTTGAGACCCTTAATTATGTCAAAAATGACCAAAATGCCCTTTTCCCTAAACAAGTCAAACGAAGTCCAAATTTAATAAATAAATAGTGAATTTTTACTATTTCAAACATTCTAAGACTGATGGTAGGGTCCATTTTTCGAGACTGGGTCCCGAAAAATGAAGACGCATGAAAGGGTAAATGACCAAAATACCCCTTGTCCAAAATTAACAAGTTGTTAGTGTACTTTTACTATCTCGGACCCTCTGAGTCCAATGGTGAGGCCCACGACATGAGATGAGGTCCCGAAAAATTGGAGACCTGCAAAGGGGTAAAATGACCAAATTACCCCTGGTACCCTTAAAGCCAAAATGAAACTGGAGGAGGCCTAAATTGACTTTCTTTGACATCCCGGACTCAATAATGGAGTCCAAATTACGAAACGAAGTACGAAAAATGTGACACGTAAAACAGTAAATGACCATTCTGCCCTTTTACATATAAAAGTCCGAATTAAATTCTAAGAAAGCCTAAACTGACTTTCTTCGACGCTCCAGATTCAATGGTAAAGTCCATTCGGCCCAAAAGAAGTGTCTAAATAAAAAGACGTAAAATTTGATGAATAGCATCTGTCAGATGACTATAAACTGAGATATTGCCGAAGTATTAAACTAAGGCAAGTACGGGAAATAAAGTACGAGAAGGCACGACGCGTTAACTTGACAAGTAAATAAATTTAATTTAAAGTTAATGGAACTACCAGAAGAGTATAAGTTGAAATAAATTAAGTTTCTAGCACATTAAATTGTGTCGTAGGTTAAAAGTACGAGTTGAATTAAGTACGTGCGAAGTTTATAGAATGTTAGTAAATCGGTTAGGATAAAATACGATCGAAGCATAAGTTAAGAAGCATCGATAGGTGATATTGTAGTAAATGTGAAGTTGATGAGATTGTTATGAATTGTTATTAGGAACTACGGAGGAAGTGGGAAACCGCATTTGTAGCACTAACCCTAAAGGACCGAGGTGAGTAGCCCTGTATTTGAACTGGAGATTTAACTCCATATATTTGAAGAAGTTTTAAGCTCAAGTCATTGCAGCCTTTGAATATCAAATTCAGTCTTTATATGATTCCGTTCTTTTAGAATATTCTGTTACGGCATGCTTATTAAATGTTTTAAATTCAGCTCTTTTCTTGAAAATACATCAGCATGTGTAAATCAAATGCAAACCTCTTTAATATTCTGAATTTGATTATCACGTGTATTTGAAGCTTTATTGTAGAATTTATACATTTCATGCTTTAAATGTTCATGAAAAATATCTATTGAAGAAGTCATGTGACAAATGTTTTATAAGATAAACGGTACTAAGTACCACCCCCTATTATGGTTGAAATCCTTCGGGATTCAACAGTACATGCCCGGTAGAAGGATCTAATCCCTCAGGCAAATGAGATATCTCCATTGTAGTATTGGCAGTAAAATGGGAGTCTGGTTCAAAACAGATTCCACCTAATTAAAGAGAAAAGAAGACAAAATGATTTTGAAAATGAAAGTAGGTCTTACCCTCATTTTCAAAATACATACTTATGTGTTTTAAAGTTTATATACTTTATTAACGAAGTACGAGTTTAGCTTGAACACCTTAATTGTTTCAAAGCTATCTGTTTTATGAAATGCATATGTTTCGAGTTTTATATACTCTATTTAAGGATGACATGTTATGTTACATGTTTTGAAGTTCATAAGTATAAGCGTAGCTTGAATGTTTTAAATGTTTCAAGCCATCCGTTTTGAGAATACATATATCCTGTGTTCTAAATTGTACGAATAATTGGTAGTGAGTATTTTATAAACTCTCACGTGATAAACCACTACCAGTTGAAAACCCCATGACGAATGCAGGAATTACTCACAAGCTTAGATTAGCTTACCCGGACTTTGTTCGGATCCCCCTTTCAGGTAAAAGGAAAAAGGCAGTTTTTGATTTGAAGACGAAGATGATGGATCTACCATTTTGGGAAGTTGTACTTAAGTAGTTTCCTTATGAAGCCATGTGAATTTTTAGTACGAACTCCTGTAGTAGTAAACAGTACAAAATATGTATTAAGCCCTCAGGGCAGTGATATGTAATATTATAAAGTCTTTAAGTTTTTAGATATGCTCTGAATGTATGTTTATACATGTATACCGAAATGTGAAGAGCGGCAGTACCGGACGGATGTGCGAATTTTAAATAAGAAAGAAAAGAAAAAAGTTTTTCACGCTTCCGCAACCACTTGAACCACATCTATCCGATACCGCTGCAGATGCGAGCCTTCGCCCAAGGGTCCTCGGGCCTGAGGGTGGCGGTCGCGATGCGAAATCCGCAGAGGGTGGGTTTCGGGTCGTGACATATTGAGGTACTTGCAAGCCTGCGAGGAAGGTCCGTAAAGCGAGACATGGGCATGGCATAGAGTTGACATGGGTGTGACATAGAGTTGACATGGGTGTGGTATAGAGTTATGTGAGTGTGTCACACACATTTCCATTACATCGTATTATGAATTCATGGATGTGGCATAAAGTTTGTATGGATGCTTTATGGATATGATCAGTATATTGTATGATGATTAGGGAGGCATGTTGAAATGAATGTACACTTGCACATGCCACGCCTTAAATTATGTTAATGAGTTGGATGGCATGTAGATCATTGCTAGTACATCGTATGGATGATATTGAATGACATGTAGATATAATTGTACACTTGCACATGCCACGCCTTAATTTTGTTTCTTGCATTAGCATTATATTATACCAGCAGTTGAGCTGACCCACTCGTGGGGTACCATTTCAGATGACGCTCCGGCTACATGAAATTCGGTGGTGTTTTAGTGGAAGAAAGAACTTAAGAGTATTTTGGCCCTCGGGGTGCATTTTTGTGATGTACGGGCTTAAGCCCAAGATGACATGTTCTATGTATGTTGACGGAAATGAATGTAAGCTAAGTTGAACCCGTTAGATTGTCCTTTACATTTATTTTATTTTCTTTTAGTTTCATACACTCACTCCCGGGTTCGTGGAAATTCAGGGCATGACAAGTTTCCTAAAGGCCCTTATTGCTAAACAAGGCTTACACACTAATAGACTGATTATTGTAAGTGACCCCAACAGACCTGCTCTTGCTAATCTAGCTATCTCATATAGTTTAATATGTTATTCTTCCAAAAATAACATTGTGGAAAGCCTTTTAAAAAAAAGTTTGTCCAAAACTAATCAAATAATTCATGAGATAAAGCCACAACTATACTTATTTAATGAAGTTGCTTCTAATATAAAGTAGATAAAACTAATCAATTCATAATGAACTATTATTCACTAAGAAAAAATAGTTTCAATTAGTGCCAATGATCATAAGTTAAAGATGAGATACAGATAAACAAAAAAAAAAGGTAACTTATAAGTGAACGAAACAACTAGTCAAATATTGATATTCAATTAATTAATAAAAAGTCATATATTGTTCAAAAGAATTAATAAACTCACCCTTATGACGATTAGTTCTTAAACTACCATATATGCTTAATTAACAAAAGATCACAAGCAATATGAAGTCACGCTCCATTCACGCCATTTATACCTCTTACTTAATCCTTTCTCCATTTTGAATAAAATGATCAACTTTGACAAAATATATTTTCAAGCAAACTGGCCCATTTTATTCATACCAGTAGCTCATTCTATATTGTATCTCGTTATTTGCTGTTGAGAGCTTAATATATATTGTTGGTCCATTCTCTAACAGCTTAAGCTTTTAAAGCAATTGGTGATCTAACATGGTATTAGAGCCTAGGTTGTGAGAGGTCTTGGGTTCAAATCTCTTTATTTGCAGTTATTCCTCGTCTGAATTAATTTCCATTCTCTTCTCCTTTGCATTTGTCTGTCGTTTCTTTGTCCCTTCACTTACAAGTCTGGGGTCACATGTGAGGGAGAGTGTTAGAGTGTTATTCTCTGACAACTTATGCTTTTAGAGTAAATGGTGATCTAACATTTGCCATGCATGCCCTTAATTATATCACTTGGCGTTATTGTTACTTATGTAGCATGTTTCTTAACCCCACCCTACTTCGCTAGGCTTTCCTATCTTTAAACATAAGCCTAAAAGCCTTATGTGACCTACTCTCGGTACAAAGTTAGCTTAGGAGTTCGTCTCTTAACGTTTATCTTTATCTCAAAATGATGCATTGTTTTTGAAAAAAATATTTTTATTCATTTAAACAAATAATGTCATGTAAGGGTTCAAACTTTTTAAATATGAGCCAAGGTACTATAATTTTATGCCCATCACAAGAAAGTCTATATATGTTTTGGAACAAATCCCAACAAATTTCTAATAAGATTTGCGTGAATGTTACTGTAAATGATAAAACACATTCGCCAACTTATTCAATTATGACCATCTTGCATATCTCAAGGTTTTAAACTATGTTTCTTATTGATCAAAATTTATACATATACTATATGTGTGATGTGCTCATCTCTAATCAATTATTTTGGTTAAGTCAATATTCACATTTATTGAGATTGTTTTACTACGATCATATATAATGCATATGGTGATATTTAAGCATACATTTATCTTATTATTTTCCTACCAAAAATTTGTTTTAAAATACTATTTTATTATATTATTATGAGATCGAAAAAATCGCTAAACTCAAAATCATCTAACATTTATGAAAAATAGAAGTATATTTTTAATTGATTATGAAAAAATAATTTTAAATTAAAACAACTTTAATTCATCCATAAAATAATAATAATAATTAATGTATCAACCCTAATGTGTCTCAACTACACTTGAGCCTAATTAGCATTCCAGTACATCGTACCAAGGTTGGGAAGATTTTCCTGTAAAATGTGTCTTTTGTGTTGCTATCTTCTTTAAGCCTCTTGGGCGTGTGTGTGTGTGTCTATTGGCTGACTAAGACAGTGTCGTAGTGCCATCACAAGGCAAAAAAATTCAGGTCCGAATTTTGACCCTGTGACAATTGGTATCAGAGCGTAGTTTAATGACCATGGCTGGTGGTACTACGAACGAGGCCTTGAAAGATCGAGTGTCCCGCTTGGAAAATTTCGTTGGTGTCCCTAAAGGTGAGGGTGTTGTTGCACCGTCTGTTCAAACAAAGTAACACACCATTGACTTGGTGGACTTAAGGAAGATACTTGATGATTTCATAACAGAAACGAGTGCTATAATCACCAACATCATGGAGGATGTGGTGTCCCTGATAAATGTTGTGAACATCAACCTCAAATGCTTGGAGGATGATGTAGCATTCGTCAAGAAGTCCGTCCCTGCCCACTCTACTGCCATCGGAGAGGTGTCCTCTAAGATTAAAGTCCTTGAACCAAAACCATTTTCTGGTGCCAGAAATTCAAAGGAGTTGGAGAATTTCCTTTGGGACATGGAGCAGTATTTCAAGGCTGCCTGTGTCCCAGATGCAGAAAAGGTAACCATAACTAGTATGTATTTTACAGGTGATGCCAAACTCTGGTGGCAAACCTAGGTGTAGGATGATCTGAATGCTGGACGCCCTCGGATCGAGATATGGGAAATCTTGAAGAAGGAATTGAAGGATCAGTTCCTCCCTTGCAACACTACTTGGATTGCTCGGGACAACTTGAAAAAGTTGAAGCATACCGGCACTATGAGAGACTATGTGAAAGAATTCACTTCCCTGATGATTGACATCCAAAACATTTCAGAAGAGGACAAACTATTCAATTTCATGTCTGGTCTTCAAGCATGGGCACAGGCCAAATTGCTAAGGCAAGGAGTAAGAGACCTTCGTTCCATAATTGTTGCGGCAAAGGGGCTGGTTGACTTTAAGGTTGTTGGATCCACATCCTCAACTGAAAAGAAGAAGAACAATGGTGAGAAAAAGGCAAAAGATGGACAATTCAAAGATGCTAAGAAGCAGCATGATGGAAAAAAGAAGAAAAGAAGTAGTGGTCAAGTCCAAAGGAGAAACAAGCCAAAGCAAGGGTAAAACCATGAGTGGCTATTTTCTCTGCAATGGTCCCCATCGTTTGAAAGATTTCCCCAAACATGAGAAATTGAGTGCCTTGGTGATTAATAACAAGGACTCAGACAGTGACTCTGACATTCCAACTAGAGTCAATCCACTTTAATTGCTGAATGCCATCACAGTGCAGAAACTGCAGACTCAACTTGTTCAATGTATGTGCAGGTGAAGGTGAATGGCATAGATGTTTGAGCAATGATGGATACTGGAGCCACTCACAACTTGTGGCTCAACGAGAGGTGGTTACTTTTGGCCTCAAATTGGATCAGAACACAAGCAAGTTGAAAGTAGTCAATTTGGAGGCCAAACCTGTCCAAGGTACAGCACAAGCAACCCTCAACATTGGTGCTTGGGAGGGATTGTGCAATCTGATGGCAGTACCCTTAGACGACTTTGATCTGATCCTTGGCAACGAGTTCTTCGTGAAGGCCAAAGTAATGGTCATGTCCCATCTTGGAGGCATGTTGATCACAGATGAGAAAGCCACATACTTTGTCCCCGCCGTTTACAGTGATCAAAGCAAGAAGGAAGGGAAAAAAAGATAGGGATGCTCTCTGCAATGAAGTTAAAAACTGGACTGCGAAAAGGCGAAGAGACTTACCTTGCAGCCCTGGTGGAGATTAAGCCCAATGTGTCACGACCCGAAACCCACCCTGTGCGGATCTCGGATCGCGACCGCCGCCTTCAGGCCCGGGAGCCTGAGGGCAAGGCAAAACATGGGCGACGGTATCGAATAGCGGTGCGGCCTTGATTTGCGGAAGCGTGAAAACCCTTTTCTTTTTTTTTTTAAATCTTTTTAAAAAACTTTCGCACAGCCGTCCGGTACTGTCGCTCTTCATAGCGGTACACATGAATAATCACATCAGAGCATACCAAAAATTAAAGTCTTATACATGATACATATTCGCATGCCTCAAGGGCTTAAGTACATATGTGGTTGCCTCTTGGGCTTAAATACATAATTGTCTCAAAAGTACGACATCAAAATTCGACCAACCATAGGCCCTAGTACTTCCCAAAATATCTCCAGAATCCTAATGGAGCTGCCTATCATTTCTCCCCAAATTGGGCAAGGGTCCACCCATCGTCATCACCTGAAAAATGTTAGGGAATGGGGTGAGCTTCGAAAAGCCCAGTGAGTAATTCTAACATCTGTCATGGGTTTCAATTGGTAGTGGTTTCGCACGTGAGAATTTTGTAAAATACTCACTACCAATTGCTCGTATACTTGGAACATAGAGTACATGCATTCTTTAAACAATGGCTTTGAAACATTAAAGTATTCCAGCTAACTTGTACTTTCGAAATAAAGTATATGAATTTCAAATCATGTGAATATGCATGGTGAAAATGAGGAAAAAGCCTGCTTCCATTTTCAACACACACCTTATCACTTTCATTAACAGAATCCGTTTCGAACCAGATTCCCATTTTACTTTTCGTGGAGATATCTCATATGCCTGGGGGATTAGATCCTGCTACCTGGCATTTATTCGTATCGTAGTTGGGTTCTTAAGAAACCCGATAGAAATCCGTGGTGCTTATGCACAATTTATCTTGCATTTAAAAGCATTTAACCCATAATTCCTTCGTGTGGATGCATTTAAAAGCATTCAAAACATACAATTCATAATCTCATGATAGGGTATCGAAATACGTGAAACATGTAAATTCAGGATATATAATAACATTTGAAATTGAAATTTTAAGCATGCTGAAGTATATCTCAAGGAACAGTAGTAAATTATTCAGGAAGCATGTCATAACAGAATATTTAAAACGGAATTGTGTAAAGACAGAATTTGATATTTAAAACATCATTCAAATCCGTGGAATTAAATCTCCACTTCAAATGTGAGGTTACTCACCTTGGTTCCCCGGGTTTGCACTACTGGTGGGCTTTTCCCTTCCCTTTGTATTTCCTAAGAAAATTATAAAGAACTCGTTAACTTCACATTTTACCTTAAATCGTCACCTATTCATGCTCTTTCATTTAATTTTAGGCCTGACGTATCCTAACTTCCTAGGATTGGTCTTACTAGTCAACTCATGGTGACTTGATGAGTTTTATTTTACACGTGACTAAATTTTCAGTGCCTATTTTGGTGTTATGGACTTCACCGTTGGGTTTGGAATGTCCGACATAGTCAAAATAGACTATCTTTTAGTTTCATTTGGGCTTCGGGTACCTTAGGGGTAGTTTGGTCATTTCGCGCGTCATATTTTTCGGAGTCCCGTCTCATGAATCGGACCCCACTGTTGATCTCAGAAGGCCCAAGAAAATAAGATTACACTAATAACTTGTCTTATTTGGACATCGGTTTCATTAGGGGCAATTTGGTAATTTGTACTTTAACGTATCGTAATTTTTGAAGCCTCGTCTCATAAAACGGACCACACCATTGGGTCCGGAACGTCCAAAATAGTCAAAATCCACTATTCGTTTACTTTATTCGGACTCCGTTTGACTTGTTTGAGGACTAGGGGCAATTTCGTAATTTTTATTATTTAAATATTATTAATTTATTTTAAAATGGGCCACAGTGGAATTTCAAAAAAGTTTTGGGGTCAAAGGGTGATTATACAAACTATCGGTCTGGACCAACCGGTTCAGTTCTGTTTCAACTGAACCGGTCCAATGTTAATTGGACCAGCCGGTTTGACACGTAGTGCTGACGTCATGATGACGTCAGCCCTAAATTTGAATTTTAAATATCACTTAGTTAAATGACGTAGTTCCGGGTAACCCGAACCCTTTATTCAAACATCGGGTCAGGACCCGACCCGAGGTCCGACCCGTGACCCGACTGTACATCGTCTTCCCCACCGTTTCACCCCTACTGTAGCCCTAAATTTCTGGGTTTTATTTCTTCAATTTCGTAGACTTCTGCTCGATTATTTGTTACTGTTTTCTGCTGAGATGGTTCCTGACATCATGTAAATCATCTTAGCATTCATTTTATGCTTCGATTCGAACTCTATGGCTCTGATTCAAAAATGATAACCGTGACCTGCAACTTGTTCTAGCTCCTTCATTTTAGGTCCGTTTCCTATGAAATCTGATGTGTCGCGACCTATAGAGCATGGGGTTCAAGTCCCCATTCTCATATTTTAGTTTGGTCACTTTTCTTGAAGAATTGGGTTTTAAACCCGTGGCTAGAGTTTGAAATTTGAGGGTCTTAAGCTAGGTTCTGGGGTCGCGGCCTATGGTTTTTGAGATCCTAGGGAGGTCTATTTCATGTCCAAAGCAACCAAAACCAATTTGGTGCAGGTCGGACCAGACCCACCTCAGTTCAGGTCATCCATGGCGGTTTGCTTACGGGTTGGTGGTTTGGGCAGTTTTGTTGGTCCAAAAGGTTCACAACCAACCCAGTTTTCATTGTTAAATCTCTTTACATGCATTAACAGTCCCAAAAAAAATAAAACAGTGGCCGAAATCCAAAGAGAAAAATGCTCAAAAAATTTTGAATTTCTTACCTTGTACACAGTGGTCTCCTAGGGTTCGTTTCAGTCATAAGCCTCCCAATGAAGCAGGTCCGGTCTAGTGGTGCAGCCCTTCAGTTCCCAGTCCTTAGCCCCTTCAATGGATTCCCACAACTCAAGCTTTCCCTCTCTAACTTCCTCTCTCTAACCCACCTTCTCTCTCTATAAAATCAGCATTACAAGTCTCTCTACAGTTCTGATTTTTCCTCCATGCAGGTATGGAGATTATATATCAATAATCAGATTTTTGGAGGGTCAAAATGTGTGGTGGGCATATATATTTTAGCATTTCTCTCACATACAACCTATACATATACATGAATGTATATATGTGTATTAGGTTTAGTGGGTTCGGTGGCTGACATGAGGTGAAGGGAGGTGATGTGGGGTAATGATGTGGGGATTGCATGTATGGCCATTGGCCAATTTGGGAGGTGGCCTTGGCTGAATTGGGTTTACATGTAATTTGGTTGCATATATAGGCACAAAGATGATAATAGCCTACTTGGTAATTTTTTTGGGTAACAATAATCATGCCTACTTGGTCAAGGGTTCAAGTCCCCTTGGCTACACTTTTGGGAATTTTTCATATTTTGGGCTTAGGCCCCGTTTGGTTGGCACATTTAATCATTTCAGCTATTTTCTAAATATCTTCTTTTTCGTTGCTCCTTTTTCGACGCGGTTTCTTCCAGTCACTTTCTATTTAGGTTAGCTTCAATATCTAAGGTCTAGTGTCGATTATTAATCCCTTGGAATTTCTGTAGTTCGCTAACTCGAGTTTTCTTAGTGTTAAAGTAACATCATTTCACCTAATTAATTGGTAATGAAGTTCAGACATTATTTTATGGGTCTATCATGGGTTCCCGATTAATTTCTAAATTATTCTTTACATCGGTTCTAATTAATGATTAGTGACTAATCATTGCTTAATCAGGGTCGGGGTGTTACACAATGTCACTAAAGAAGTTCTGAATGAAGTTGTTGACTTGCTGAAAGAGTTTGCAGATGTCATGTCACGCCCTGAATTTTCACTAACCCGGGGTGTGAGCGAAAAGGAAATAAAAGACAATTTAATAAATTCAATTGGACATACATTCATTTCCTTCATCATATACACATGTAAGGCACATTCAATAAATATATCCTACATGTCATTTGGGCTTAAACCCTTACATCACAAAATATGCCCCAAGGGCCAAATATACTTCCAAGTCCTTTTTCCTCTCCTTCCTTCAAGACTTCATCAAGTCTCAAGTACCCGGAGCGTCATCTGTAATATGATATCTCACGAATGGGTCAGCTCAACTGTTGGTATGAAACAATGCTAATGCAAGGAACAAAATTAAGACGTGGTATGTGCAAGTGTACATTTATAGCTACATGCCATTCAAATCATCCATACATCAACACAAGGTATTATCAATATACGTGACGCACCCATGCAAACTCTATGCCACACCCATGTCTCACTTTACAGTCCTTCCCCACTAGCATGAGTACCAATCGTATGTCTCACTTCACGGTACGTTCCCGTTGGCATGAGTACCACTGGCCAATTTCGGGTTTTTCACCACAGGATCTATACCCTCATAATGCATAGCACCAAGTGCTCAACTATAGAGACATGAAAAATTGAGAATGAATTTTTCGTTTTGACAATAGGACTGCAGCACCCTGAGCCGAGACGTGGTACGTAAATCGAGATAGGTCGAGTCGAGTAATGTGAAATCCTGAAAATCCGACAGAATGCAGACTATACCTCAACCTAAGAAAAAATTAAGTTATGTAATATTAATGATTTAAAATAGCCTGAATACGGTAAGCCATGACGGGCGTTAATACTTTCAGGTATAAGGTGGCATATGCTTGGAAAGATAGATAACCCGATCGAGTGAGTGCCGAGAGGGACAAATGGACCGATACGAATAATTGATTATGAAAAATTATGCGAAAATAAATAAGTCATTAACGGGGACCTAATGTTAGCAGAATAAATTTTCGGCTTTATTGGCAAGTTGTAATTTAATATTTTATGAAATAAAATATGAAACTGATACAACAAAATAATTATGCAGATGATATAAATATGAAATGAATTATTAATGAAGTCCCACAATTAGTAAAATAAATAATAGCGATACCGAGTCCCGGCTTTAAGCTAAATTCACTGGCATCTTATGATGTAATATTTTATGAAATAAAATATTTAATAAATATTAAATAGTGGTGTGCATTTATTTATTCTGTTGATTTACTTATTTCTTTATTTTCTTGTTGTTGAACGAAATGGGTAGCATACATGTGTGAGGTGTTGTATGTATGTATATTCATGTATGTATATGTATATAGTATTATATACCATATGTCGGCATGTGTTTAATGATATAGATATATATATGTATATATATATATATATTTCATGAGGTGCATGACAAGGTGTGTGTGTGTGTGTGCACTGTTATGTGGGCTATGTATACTGCCGTGTGTGTGTGGTAAATATGTATATATAAATATATATATATATATATATCACCTAATGACAGCTACATTAAATGCAAGCAAAGAAGGGGGAGAGAAAGTCAGGAAATAGGGGGGCTACTGGTTGTGTTTGTAAGAGGGTTTTCAGAGTGGGCTCAGGTCTGTCGTGAAGAAAGAGAAAAAAGCTGATAGAGAGAGAAATGGGCAATTGTGTTTAATGTGTATATGTGTAAGTGTGCATTGGTTAGAGGAGAGATCTGAAAGAGAGAAACCGAGTGAAGGAGTGGTGAGCAACGTGAGAAGGCTGAGGGTTCTGGAAGTCGAAGCAGAGAGGAGGAGGAAGGAACGCACCATAAAGAGAAAACCAGAGAAACTTGGTGAGTGGTTTAGGTTCTGTCACTTAAATTCCAAGCATGTCAATTTGTTTTATTCATGAGGTTTTGTTGAACATTAAAAATGGGAAATATTGCAAGAAGAATGAGGGAAAATGGTTGAGAAACGGATGAGAGAGGTTGAGTTGCAGGTGAGGGTGAAAATCGGTTACTCATGTGTTTTATGTATTAAACTTCAAAAAAAAAAAAAATAGTGGGAAATGGTAGAGGAGAGTTGCAGAAATTATTTAGGAAGAAATGGGTTTAAAACATTGTGGAAAATGAGCTTAAAAATGGAGGGTAAAAGGTGGCCGGAGAACCACCTGCTTGGCCGGAAATCTGGGTGCACGGGTCGGAAAAATCGGTTGGGTTAGGGCTGAAATATGCTCAGAAAAATTGCTTAGGGCCCTAGGAAATTTTTGGTATAAAAATGATAAATTTTGGACGTAAAATATGAGAGTAATAGGGAGAGAAAAGTGGCGGTCTCCGGCGACTTGGCCGGAGAAGAAGACCGGCGCATGGCCTGAAGATCGGGGGCGCAGGTGGGGGTCAGCTAGGCCATGGGTGTTGGGTCACTGGGTTGGGTTGTTTAATTTTAAAAAGGGTTGGGTTGGTTTGGATTAAACAAGGATAGGGGCCCGTTTAAATTAAAAGAGAAATTGGGCCTGTTCAGCCCAACGATGAAAAAAAAAAAAAGTAAAACAGGAAAAGGGACGCACAGTGGCATCCCTGGGAATCGAAACAGAGACCAGGCGCGTGGGGGGCAAAGCGCGTGACCGTTTGGACACGACAATCCTGTGTCCATGTGTGCACTGAATAAATATATATCTTATACTTTATTCCATTTTATAAATTAAATTTATTTAATTAAAATAAATGCTCTGAAATGGCTCGAAGCCCAAACAAGGCAAGTCATATATGTTTTCTTACTATCTTGGACCTACTAAGACCAACGGTAAGGTCTGTGACATGATACGAGGTCCCAAAAAATAAAAGACCCGTGGAACCCTTAAAAATTATCAAAATGCCCTTGAGTCAAAACACAGTCAAACGAAACCCGATTTAAATAAAAAAAAATAGTGAAATCTTATTATCTCGAACATTTTGGACTCAACCATGGAGTCAGATTTACGAGGAGAGGCCTCGGGAAATGGAAAACCGTGAAAGTACAAAATGACCGTTTTACCCTTTTTAGCTCGAATGTCCAAATTAAATTCCGCAAAAGCCCAAACCTATTTTCTTCGACGTTTCGGACAAAATGATAGAAATTAATCTAACCAAATAGAAACTTATAAATTAAAGACATAAAATTTGATGAATAGCATCATTCAAGTGACAAACCGACTGAGTTACATTTTGTGGTTTTAGGAACATCAAAAGGCAAAGAGAAGGCAGTCTGATCCTTCCACATTCTCACTGCTAGCCACTACACTACGAGCGCAGTTTATTTGGGTTGAGACCAACCCGTCAGGTATGGTGTTTTGCTAATGTTAGAAATGAAGTTAAGTTAGGAATATTTTGTGAATGACTGGAATGACCTATGTGTTTATTTGGGATGTGTTTACTTGATGATTTGGAGTTGGTTGTTCATATGTTTACGTGTTACTTGCGCTCTTTGCGAACTTAGTGAAATGATGAATATGAATCATGATATGTGTTTAAATTGACTACATGAAATAAGCATACATATGGAACTGGTTGGTGATTTATATATTATTGTCCCGAGCATGCTATATTATTGAAACCATGTTTCATTGAGATTGCATTAGTATATTGGCATATGGTGAATCCTTTGAGAACATGGCATGAGTTGAGCACGTGGTGCTTTGCATTATGAGGGTGTAGATTCTGCGGTGAAAAACCCAAAATTAGCCATTGCATTGGTGCTTCGAGCCATCGGGGAGTACCCGTAAATGAGACATGGGTGTGGCATTGAGTGCATGGGTGCGTCATGCATGCTTTCATTGCATCATATTAATGGGACTGGAATGCATTTAGAGATAAATGTACACTTTGCACATGCCACACCATAGCTTTATTTCTTGCATTAGCACTTCATTATACCAATAGTTGAGCTGACCCATTCGTGGGACATATATTACAGATGAGGATGCTCCAGCTACTTGAGACTCAATGACACCTTGATAGGATGAAGCACTTGGTGTATTTTTGGTCCATGGGACTTATGTTTTGTAATGTAAGGGCTTAAGCCTGAATGACATGTTGAATGTTTTTATTGACTGTGCTTTACATGGATGTACATTGAAGGAAATGAATGTAAGTTTTGAGTTGAATCTATTAGACTGTCCTTTATTTACTTTATATTTTATTTACTTTTTGTTCGTTCAGTCGCGCCTTGGGTTCGTGGGAATTCGGGGCGTGACATCGACCCACACTATGTTTCAAGGAATTACACCATGCTAATATGCTTTGATTCCACCATGCCATAATGCAATCTCAATGAAGCATTTTACCAACACATAAAGCATGCTTTAAATAATGCATTATACTTAAAACAACAATGGCACTTGAATCACACAACTCCTTCCACATGTATGCATGCTATACACAATTAATTTGAACACATGCTCAAGTTATATATTCACAATCTTAACAATTCTCGAAGAACAGAAATCACATACTGTACCAACACATGGAATATACACATAGTCATGGTTCACGTTTATCACTCCACCAAACTCCCTAAGAGTAACAAGGAACACATAAACATATAAACCATCAACTCTAGATTTTTCAAAGCAACCATATCCTATGTGATTTTCTAACATCAAATAAACATATTAATCATTCAATCAATATGGAAATTACTCCTAAACTTAATCATATTTCTTACTTAGCAAAATATCATACTTGAAAGAGTTTTTCTCAACCCTAGGGAGTTGTGTTCACTGTGTAGCCGAACCAACCGATGAGAAAGTAGTCCTCTTTACTGTATCTATCTAGAAGGTCAAACCACCCTCTCATTTCCTTTCAGTGTTCTTATGATTTAGGAAACTCATCTCAGTCTATATATATCTATATAACTCATGCTATTTATCAAATTTTATACCTTTCTTTTATAAGTTCCACTTTTACTAAAATAGACTCTACTATTGAGTCCAGAATGTCGAACAAGTCAGTTTAGGCTTTCACGAAATTCAATTCGGACTTCAGTACTAAAAAGGGCAAAACAGTCATTTTACACTTTTACAGTTTCTTACTTCTCAAGACCTCTTTTCTCAAATCGGACTCCATGGTTGAGTCCGGAATGCTCGAAATAATAAAAATTCACTATTATTTTATTTTAATCGGAGTTCGTTTGACTACTTTTCGACTTAGGGTCATTTCGGTAATTTCTCCTTTTTAAATTATTTAAATTAATATTATTTTATCACTTGGGTCAATTCACAATTAACCATAAATTCTGGGTAAAATTCCTCTTTACTATCTATTTTTATTTCTTACATTCTATTTTATGAATAGAATTATTTTATAAACTGTAGATTATAAATTCTTACCCAATAAACGTAACAGTAATTTAAAACTTATGTTCAATGAAATGAAGAAATGGACAAGAAAATCATACCACTGAAATGACAACTTGAATTTAAGACAAATCCACTTGCTCCAACAGCTCTTTCACACATCTCAACTCTCTCGAGTTCCATCACACTATGACCCCTCCTGCTGTTTCAAAGCATCCCAACTGGAAAATGTTGCTGCCTCTGCCCATACCGAGATAATGAACCTCCACAACCCACTCAAACTGTTACCGACACTGGAGGTAACCTGCCATCATACCCAACTCAATTTACGCTCAGCGAAATGAACCTTATTTTCCATCTCTGTATCTATACCAACCAAACCCCTATTTTCCTTCCACGTTGACAAAGCTGATTACTTTCCAGTTCCGGTCAGCACCGTGAAAATGGAAAGCACCAAGGTTCATGAACCAGCCATCCTCAAACTCCTCCAATCCATTTGGTGCTAGCCACTGCCGCAACCAATCTTGTAACAGCAGCTCCTACTAATACTACGGCTGCACCTACATCAGCCTCACTCCAGGGCATTGCCTCAAGGTACCTTAAGCAAGACAGGATTCACACGACAACCACTTCACAGCCGCTAACATTTCCCCACCTACTACTACTGCCTCTCTCAATTTTCTTAAGTCTGCTGCATCAGGTTTTGCAAATCAGCAGCTCCAGTTGCACCGATTTTCTCTAATTTTTTTTTCAACTTTCCAGCAGCTTCGGCTGTTGCCTCACACTTTTCCTTTGCACATACCACCGCACCGAACAGCAGCTGCGGCCACTCACCAAAAATCAGAGCCTTACACCTCTCTGCTGCACTGACCTGTTGGATTTCCCCACAAATTCCACGCTCACCGCGCGACATCGGTCCTCAAATCTCAACGCCATCTCCTCTGTCCCTATCACCGCTTCTGCTGCGCAACCATGTATACGCAGCACTGCCCTCAACTCTCTTTTCTCCATTTTTTTCTTCATTTTTCTCTTGTTCTTTTCTTCTATACTGCTGCTACACAAACACATATATATATATATATAAATATATCCATATATTTACCTTGTTGCACTGCCTTTCTCTCCCAAATTTTCCTTGTTTGCAACGCTATAGACACGTGTATATATATATATATATATAAAAATTGATTCCTACTACACGCATATCTGCTGCTATACAAACAAACACGTATGCACCTACCATCTACTGCACTGCCACTTTGTTGATTTGCTTCCCTTTTCTTTTTCTTTTGTTTTCTTTTTCTTTCCTGATTGCTGCAACACTACCTGCACTACGCCTACTTCTTTTCTTTTTCTCTCTTTTCACACAACCTGTACCGCCCCTCCTACGGCCATGTTACACTTGCACCCTCACATACATATATATACAATATTTCTCTACTGTAGCCACCTTATTTGACTTCCCTTTTTGCTTTCTTTATTTAATTTTAAACACACACCACAAACACTCACCATCCAATGCTTTCTCTTCTTTTTCCACTGTAGCCACCATTTTGCTTTCTCTTTTTTCTTTTATTCTTTTTCTTTTTTCTCCTTTTTACTAGCATGCATTTATGCTAATACATATATTCTTATAATACACATACATACTCAACCGTATATATATATATACTTGTATGTATATATTTTTATGATTATATTTATATATACATATATATATATATATATTATCTCATATATATATTCTCGTATTTATTAAAATACACTATGCACGTATATCGAGGCATGTACTAGCCTACGTACACGATTCTCTGTACCGCTCGGGTTTATCGTACGGTATTCCTGGGTACTTGGGATTGCTTGTGATTCAATTCTCCTATTTTTAAATATCATAATCACTCTATTTATGATTCTCAATATCTGTTTCAAACTACGTGCCTATCACGATACATAACTTACTGTGATGGCTCGGTCTATTTTAGTATTACCATCCTCAGCTCGGTTTACTCATACTTGGCTTGTCTTAATCTCGAAGTTTCCTAAGATTATAACTTCTACTATATACTTCGGTAATCGTACCGGTCACTGTATATTACTCATTGCGATGCTTTGGTTATATTTTGGGATATATTATTCTCGGTCTGTTTTTGGTCTCAATTTATTTTCGGTACTATGTTCATTGCTTGGTCAAAGCTCGGTATTATTATTTGACTCTTTTAAGATATAAATGAATTTATTCTATTTTATTCGAAACTCATGTTCGGTTACAATTGGTATCACACTACTCATCCCAACCTATCTCGGTTTTCTTGCTACCCGGGTCAGGGTATTACAATGTGCATGAATAGTATTTTATCGGTAAAATGAAAAATTTACTCTCATTTTTTAGGTCTCTACATCCTTCCCCCCTTAAAGAAATTTCGTCCCAAAATTTAAAAAAAAATGTACCTCTTCGACAAAATTTAGAAAGATCAATCCAAAATGCATTGTAACATGGAGACGTGCAGCCTTACTTATGGATCATTCACCTCTCCCTCCGCTAGGCGATGTGGAATACATTACCCTCTCCCATTACCCTCTCTCCCCAAAGGAACCTCGTCCACTTGGGTGGGCGTGCCGCGATGTGTAGACATCTCCACACTCCCTACTAGGGTCTGGTTCTGATCCCTTCTGTAACAGCCCACTCCACATGGCACAACGCATAATGAAATCCTCAATCATGTTGGCTTATCAATGCCAATTTTTTCAAATCCATCCAAGCATCATGACGCACGTCAATAATGTAACATAATAATAATAAAAAAAAAATTCTCACTGCTCACAAGGATACCTCAAAGTCTTTCACACACGTGATGACCATCTAACTAACCTCAAATCAAGCTATGCAATCATCTAGTAATCCATCACAATGTCATTAATATATCACTTGCACTTCAATGTGATTCAATAACCCAATATTCTCCGAGTACTATAATCATCCACAAGACATCAACAACATAATCTTAAAGTAAAGCCATTCTCGTCACCCTAGTCTATATATAACCGAAACTAAGTGTCATTTATTAATAAAGATTAGCCTATTCATTTCAAGCATACATATGTTAACTGGATATTCGAATGTAAGCAATGTAGTCAACGTATTCTAATCGTGAAATCTAAAACAATATATCAAGGTTCAAGGAAAAACAAAACATTAGAGAAGGTAAAAAAATATCTTAAATTTTTTTTTCACCATTATTCTAATAAATATATCAAATAAAGTCTCATAACAATTGAGATTCTTAGTGAAACTCTTCACCAATTTTAACTATGGATATATACATCAATCCTTGCACGTGTATCAAAACACACATACATATAAATATGTTTAAACATACTCTTATACATGCATTAATAACAACCAGTTTGTATTAAAATCATAGTCGTAGTGCTATAACGGGTACTAAACTAAGCATGCATATATAGAATAAACAAGCAATACTCAATAGCTAACACGTAGCCTACCACATCAGTACCCAAGTATAAGATCCATCCCAAGAATATACATATACATAAGTAAGCATACAAGCTGCTGTATAGGTAACTAGGTATACACCTAACCCTATGGATATCCAGGCTCATAGCCTATCTCATAGACAACAAGCACATAGTCTACCTGTCACATCCCCCGTACCCACCCTGTGCGGATTAGGGGCATGCGATCGGCCAGTTAGGCACCCATCGGTTTTTTTTTTTGAAATCAAAATGCCGACGGTAATCCTAACCACGGGCCATTCATCAGTAACTTCCAAGTACAATGCATTCAATTAATATAAGTTGCAGTGGAACTAAGGGAATGCATAACACCTTGGCAGAGCCATTAATACATCCATGATTAACTATTACATCATTGTCCTACAAAAGATACGAGTCTTAGGTTTCAGTACATCATATTCAGAAATGGAGTTAGGTGCATAAATGGTTAATTCATAAGTTCTTCAAAATAGTTCTCCGGGCCTCCAACCCGCTAATCCTGATCGCTGGGTCCCTCACCTGAAAAATGTTAGGGAAGGGGTGAGCTTTAAAAAGCCCAGTGAGTAACACGGGTCCCCTGTCATAGGTTTCAAACCATTCTTGTTTATAAAACAGGTGGTTGAATCAGGCATTTCAGAAGATATAGTTAAATGCGTTTCTTTGAAACAATATTTTAAACAGGGATACAGTTAAAACATCAGAGCGACATAACAGTTCAATAACGAGCAGAGCAAAACAGTATAACAGGATAACAGTATAGTATGCACAATTTAAACAGTGCAATATGCTCATATAGTGTTCAAGACTGAATTTGGTACCATGAGTTAGTTGTTCTTTTAGTAAAAACAAGGATAATTTTATTTCAGTACGGAGTAGTGAAATCAGACAGAGTAAAATATAGTCATGCATTAGGTAGAAGCATGAAAGACAGTATATCAGTAGGAGCAGTACAGTACAGTATTTAAAAATACAATAACTAGACGGTGTACTTATACACCATTTCAGGAGTCTAGGTTACTCACCTTGTGCGGTAACGGGACTTAACTGAGAAGCCTTTCTCTTCTTCTTATCCTTCTTTATCCTAGAAAATTTATGAACATTTCGTAAATCTCACATGAAACTTAACTTGGTTTATTTTAATTCAAAATTTAACCTGAGTTAGACTATCTCGCTGTCTATGTGTTTTTATGATAATTGAAAATCACTTTTGTATCCACTCTTTCAAGGTTTCAGTGTCTTCTTGTTTCTTTAATTTAGCCTCTGCGATCATTGCCTTGGTAGGCATTTTGTATATAAACGGTCGAACGGAGACTACCTCGGTTGTCTTGGCTATCCTTATGTGCCGTTCGATAATCTTTTGTTGCCATAATAGTTGTCGCATGAACTCTTGTTGCTTCTTGTCAGCTAGTCTTTCGGCTTTAGACATAATGGTAAATTTCTTGTTTTTCCCTTCCATGACTGGCTTGAGTTTTTATCCTATAGCATAATCCCAAGATGTCAGGATGTGTTCTACCTCTAGGCAGTCCGGTCATGAAATTATTTAAGCTTTCATTGGGTTAGTTCTTAGTTCATTCGGATGTTATCTAACTTGATACAGGGCTAGGGGTATTTCGGTCATTTCACAGTTGTGAAGCTTTGACTCCGATTCGTCATCCAATCACGTGTATAGTCCCATGCGTGTCAGGGTTTCTATTGTTTTCAGTTTCGTCTCAATCGGACTTTGTTTGGGTTCTAAACAGTGTCAGGGGCAATTTGGTAATTTCATGTGTTGTATTTTTCGACACTTTATCTGCTAATACGGACCTCACCGTTGAGTCCGGAATGTTTGACATAGTCAAAATAGACTATCTTTTAGTTGTATTTGGGTTCGGGTATCATTAGGGGCAGTATGGTCATTTACTCCTACGTGTTTGTATTTTTTGGGACTTAATTTCCGAAATCGGACTCCGCCATTGAGTCCGGAATGTTTGAAATAGTGGAAATACACTATTCATTTGACTTATTTGGACTTCATTTGACCTATTAATGACCTAAGGGTAATTTGGTCATTTTTATTTAATTAATAAATTAATTAAATAATTAAATTTATTATTTTTTAAATTATCAGGGGTATAAATGAAATAAAATATCAGAAACTAGGCCAGAGTTAAATTTCCTAAAACTGTTGGGGCCATTTTGTAATTTTTTAAAAGATTTAAACTGAACCAAAGGGTTCAGTCCACATTCAACTGAACCAGACCGGTCCAGTCCGGTTCTAGCCGGTTCAAGGCAATGTTCTGACGTCAGGCTGACGTCAGCCCTACACATTTAAATTTTTAATTTAACAGTACCAAAACGACACAGTTTAGGTTATGGTTCATATCCGTTTTTATTCAGGTCGAGGCCTGACCCGAAAACCCGATCCAAGACCCGTTACTGTTCATCGTCCCCACCCGTCTAGGGCTACTGTTGCCCTAGAAATTTCAGAATTTTCTTCTTCAAATCCGTGGGTTTTCATGCAACGATTTTTACTGGTTTTTGTTCTAAAAGGCTTCTGGGTGTAAGGCCATTCGTTTGGCATCGGTTTGGAGCTTCGAGCTCAACAATGGAGGTTCGTTTCAACCGAATATCGTGGAGAGTTTCAGTTGGGTCATACGGCCTGGTTTCTCGACCATTTTGCACGGGGTTTGGTCCTCCGTAACCCTCATAACATGAGCTTCAATTCCCAATCGTTTAATCTCAATTTAGGGGTCAAATGTTGAGAGTTGATTTTTGGGCCGAAAAGAATAGCCTCGATTTTGAGGGCTTAAAACTAGGTTTCTAGGTCGCGGATGGTGTTTTTCAAGGTCCTAGAGTGTTCTATTTCATGTATTGACCACCAAAAGGTCATCTGGTTGAGGTCGAATCAGACCTGCAACCTCAAGGTCCATCAATGGCAGTTGCTACGGTTTCTGTGTTTTGGGGCAGTTTTATAGGTCCAAATCATTCACAACCAACCCAGTTTTCATTGTTAAGCTATTGTACATGCATCAACAGTCCAAACAGCAATAAAACAGTAGCCAAAATTCAAGAAGAAATTTTCAGAAAGTTTTTTGAATAGCTTACTTGTACAGTGGTTCCCTCACTGGTTTGTGCTCAAACAGAAGCCTCAACAATTGGATTTGATCCCCTCCGTGCAGTCCTTGGCTTCCTCTAAGGTCCTTCAATGGCTCACCAATACACACACACACTTGTGTATATTTCTCTCTCTCTCTCTAGGATTCTCTCTCTCTAACCAATTTCTCTCTTTATAGAATCAGTGCACAAGGTTCTCTACAGATCTGATTTCCCTCCATGCATATATGGAGATTGTCTAAAAATCAGATTTTCTCTTGACCTGTCATCTCCCCCAAATGCATGATTATCTTGCATGAAATCTGGTTGGGAGAGAGGTTTCATCATGAGACTATAGGCATGATGGCTATAGCATGATGTAATGCTAAGGTGTTGCATGTTTGGGTATTGGTCACTTTGGGGAATGGCCAAATCTGAATGGTATTTAAATACATATCTTTGCATATATATGCACAAAGGTGCTCTTAGCTTAGTTGGTAAATTTTTAGTAAATGAAATTCTGCCTAGATTGGTCAAGGGATCAAATCCTCTTGGCCACAATTTTTGGTCCTTTCCCTATTTCGGGCTTAGGCCCTATTTGGCTGCGCATTAATGCAGTTTCACTGTTTTCTTCCTAACTTTCATTCTGTAGCCTATTTTTCGACGCGGTTTCTTCTGGTCAACTCCTAGTTAGGTTAGCTTCAGTGTCCAAGGGTTCAGTGACAGTAATCAGTTTCCCAGAATTTTGAAATCAGCTAACATGGGTTTTGTCAGTGTTAAACAGTTGAATTTAAACAGTTGAATGACAGATCAGATTTCAGAAAGAGTTTTCCATTACATAATTTAATAATTAAGTCTGGGGTGTTACATCCTCCCCTCCTTCAAAAGAGTTTTGTCCCCAAAACTCAGCCTAACTACACTCAAGTGAACAACTCTGGGTACAATTCACGCATTTCTGCTTCGCGCTCCCACGTTGCTTCCTCAGTCGTGTGGTTCTTCCACAAAACCTTCACCAGTGGGATTGCCTTGTTGCGCAAAGTCTTTTCCTTACGATCCAGAATTTGCATCGGTTGTTCCTCATATGACAAATCCTCCCTCAGCTGGAGTGGCTCATGTTCAATAACTTGTCCGGGTTCTAGTACACACTTCCTCAGCATCGATACATGGAAAACATGGTGTACTTTATCTAGCTCGGGTGGTAGTGCCAAACTATACGCACTGGTCCAAGTTTTTTCAGGATCTTGAATGGACCAATATAGCGAGGACTTAACTTGCCCTTCTTCCCGAACCGGAGTACTCCTTTCAATGGTGACACTTTGAGGAACACAAGGTCACCTACTTCAAATTCCAGATCCTTTCTTCTGTTGTCCGCGTAGCTCTTATATCGACTCTGGGCCGTTTGTAACCTACTCCGTATTTTCTGAATCTGTTCAGTGGTTTTTTGTACTAGATCAAGCCCAAGTAGCTTCTGTTCAGTAGCTTCAGCCCAGCAGAGTGGAGATCGACACCTCCTTCCGTACAGTGCCTCATAGGGTGCCATTTTAATGCTGGCCTGATGACTGTTGTTATAGGCAAACTCGACCAATGGCAAATGTTCTGCCCAATTTCCCTTGAAATCCAGTGCACACAGTCGTAGCATATCCTCTAACATCTGTATTACTCTCTCGGATTGTCTATCCGTCTGTGGGTGATATGCCGTACTAAACTTAAGCTCGGTGCCGAGTGCCTTCGCAGGCTTTTCTAGAAACATGACACAAATCTAGAGTCTCGATCAGAAACGATGGACAAGGGTGTGCCATGTAAGCGTACAATTTCTTGAATGTACAACGTGGCTAACCTTTCCATGCTGAAAGTCATTTTTACGGGCAGAAAGTGTGCAGATTTGGTCAATCTATTAACGATGACCCAGATTGCGTCAAAGCCCTTTGAAGACTTGGGAAAGCCGGATACGAAATCCATGGTGATGTGGTCCCACTTCCATTCTGGAATAGGGAGTGGTTGCAAAAGCCCGTTGGGGCGTTGATGCTCAACCTTTACTTGTTGGCAACTTGTACAGTGAGCGATAAAATCAGCCACGTCCCTTTTCAAACCGGGCCACCAATACAGTTCCCTAAGGTCGTGGTACATCTTTGTGTTTCCGGGGTGTACCGTGAACCTTGAAGTGTGGGCTTCCTCCAAAATTTCCTTCCTCAACTTGTCTATCTTAGGCACACATAGCCTGCCTTGATACCGCAGAACTCCCTCTTGAATATCAAAATCAGTCTTTCCAATTGTCTCTACTTCCTTGCAGATTTTGACTAACTCCTCATCCTGAGCTTGTCCTGCTTTGATCCGTTCTACCAATGTAGACTCAACTGTCAGATTGGCCAGATATGCCGTACCACCTGGTGGGATCACCTCAATGCCCATCTCGTCCAGGTCTCGCATCAGCTCCTCCTGAGTAGTAATCATATAGGCAAGATTGCCGGACTTCCTACTCAAAGCATCGGCTACTACATTAGCCTTGCCAGGATGATACTGGATCGTTACATCATAGTCTTTGATTAATTCGAGCCAACGCCGTTGCCTCATATTCAGCTCCTTTTGTGTAAAGAAGTACTTCAGACTCTTATGATCAGTGAAAATCTCACATACCTCCCCATATAGATAGTGGCGCCAGATTTTTAGAGCAAATACCACCGCCGCTAATTCCAAATCATGGGTCGGATAATTCTGTTCGTGTGGTCGAAGTTGTCTAGAGGCGTAGGCAATGACTCTGCCGTCTTGCATCAAGACACATCCCAAACCCTTGTGGGAAGCATCACAATAAATGACGAACTTTCCCTCCTTGGTGGGAATAGTCAGAACAGGTGCTGTAGTCAACTTCTCCTTGAGTAGTTGGAAACTCCGTTCCTGCTATCCGTCCAAATGAATGGCACATTGTTCTTAGTCAGGTGGGTGAGCGGTTTCGCCAACTTAGCAAAATCCTTAACGAAGCGTCGATAATAACCTGCCAACCCAAGAAAACTTCGGATCTCGGTCACGGTGGTTGGTTGAGGCCAATTCAGAATTGCCTCTATCTTATGCGGATCCACAGCAACACCTTCCTCAGAAATCACATGGCCCAAAAAGGAGACGCTGGGTAGCCAGAATTCACACTTTTTGAATTTTGCATATAACTTATGCTCCCTCAGGGTCTGTAACGCTATTCTCAAGTGCCTTTCATGCTCCTCTTCGCTCCGTGAATACACCAATATGTCATCAATGAAAACAATGATGAAGTCATCCAAATATGTCTTGAAGACCCGATTCATTAAATCTATAAATGCAGCAGGAGCATTGGTCACACCAAAAGGCATGACCAAGAACTCGTAATGACCATATCGGGTTTGGAAGGCCGTTTTCGATATGTCAGTATTCTTGACCTTAAGTTGATGGTATCCAATCCTTAAATCGATCTTGGAAAACACACTTGCTCCTTGCAATTGATCAAACAGCTCATCGATGCGTGGGAGCGGATACTTGTTCTTCACTGTCACTTTATTGAGCTCTCGGTAATCGATACAAAGTCTTAGAGAGCCATCCTTCTTCTGCACAAATAATACTGGTGCTCCCCAAGGTGACACACTAGGTCGGATGAATCCCTTCTCCAACAGCTCTTGTAATTGAGCCTTCAGCTCTTTCAATTCTGATGGAGCCATTCGGTACGGAGCTTTAGATACTGGTTGAGTTCCGGGAATGAGGTCGATAGAAAATTCAATCTCTCGATCAACCGTCCCACTTGGTAAGTCCTCAGGGAACACATCAGGAAATTCACAGACAACTGGCACTTCTGATAACGGGGAAGTTTGGGCTTGGGTATCCATAATGCTACACAGGTATCCACGACAACCTTTCCTTAATAATCTTCCTGCCTGGATGGCGGAGATGAGGTAGGGTGGAGAGACAACGCCTTTTCCCCTAAATACAAATTCGGGTTGCCCCGGGAGTTGAAACAACACTTTCTTCTCAAAACAGTCAATGGTGGCGCGGTTGCGAGACAGCCAATCCATGCCTAAGATCACATCAAATCCCTTGATGTCCAAGGGTATTAGGTCTACTAACAGCTCTTGGTCCCCAATTTCTACACTACAGTCCTTCAGGATTTTGGACCCAATCATTCGTATCCCAGAGGGGGTTTGTACAGACAACAGTTCATTCATAGGTTCAGGTATTCTATGCAGTTTACCAATAAACAGTGGAGATATAAAAGAGTGTGTGGATCCAGAATCAATAAGCACATGTACAGAAGTTTCACAGATCGGGAGTGTACCTGCTACCACAGTATTGGCAGTAGATGTCTCCCCTGGCACTAGGGCAAACACCCTCCCTGGTCGTCCTTGAGGTGCTTTGCCCTTATCTCTGGTGGGGGCTGCTGGAAGGAGCCTCTGTGTCGTAGCAGTGGTAATCGGAGCTGGGGCTCTTATATCGGGTGGTGGCTGCGGGCAGTCTTTGACCAGGTGTCCCTTTTCCCCGCACCGGTAACATGCACCGGTCAGCTTGCAGCATTCTCCCGGATGAGACTGTTGACAATGTGGGCACTTAGTCACCTCCCTTGCTTTCTTTTGACTTTTCTCCCCTTTGCCTCGACCTTCAGTTTTCTGCTTCTTTGAAGGTTGGGATTTCTTGAAACTTTTCCCCTTGTTCTTCCGTCCTTGGTCTTTGAGTTGATTATACTCCTCCATGTCCTTTTCAATGACAAGGGCCTTGTTCAACACATCCGAGTACGTGTATAGTTCAAAAGCAGATACCCTTGTTCGAAGTCCTAGGCGAAGGCCTCCTTGGAACTTCCTTGCTTTGTCCCTTTCTCCCTGTATTAGAGAGGGGGCGAATCTAGACAGGGCTGAGAATTTGGCAGCATACTGGATCACTGACATCTCTCCTTGCTATAGATTTGTGAACTCCTGAATTCTCCTCTCACGGACTGTCGACGGAAAGAACATGCCGTAAAACCTTTCCACAAAATCCGCCCATGTCATAACTGGGTTCTCCCGTTGCACCTCCAACCACCAGTTATACGCCTCCCCATGAAGCATATAAGTGGCTAGCCTCACCTTCTCCTCCTCAGTACATATTAGAAGTCCAAAAGCTTTCTCCATTGCCGTCACCCATTCTTCGGCCTGCTCAGGCTCTGTGACTGTCTCGAAGGATGGAGGTCTCAACTTGTGAAACCTATCCAGTAGTTCGTTGCGGATGCCAGCTCCAACAGGTGGCACCGGAGCAGGCGGGGGTGGCATAGCTGGGGCTTCAGCCGGGTTGATTCTGCTGCAGGGTTCTATTCAACCCTTCTATCGCTCGGGCGAACTGAGCCAGAGTCGCCCGCATTTCGCGTATAGCAGCACTCTCTGTCGGGGCTTGCCGTTCCCTATTGCCGTTCCTTGTCCGTGGCGGCATCTGAGACAGAATAAAGTCATTTTCAGTACTCTCGTTCAGTGTGTCTTCATAGAACGACACTCAGATCATTGTTAGCTCAAGGTTCCTACCACTCAAGCATATACTCCCTAAGGGTTCAGTTCTTCGGTAACCCTATGGTTCTGTTCTACGTTCGGGATGTAAAACCTAAAGCTTTGATACCAACTCTTGTCACATCCCCCTTACCCACCCTGTGCGGATTAGGGGCATGCGACCGGCCAGTTAGGCACCCATCGGTTTTTTTTTTTGAAATCAAAATGCCGACGGTAATCCTAACCACAGGCCATTCATCAGTAACTTCTAGGTACAATGCATTCAATTAATATAAGTTGCAGCGGAACTAAGGGAATGCATAACACCTTGGCAGAGCCATTAATACATCCATGATTAACTATTACATCATTGTCCTACAAAAGATATGAGTCTTAGGTTTTAGTACATCATATTCAGAAATGGAGTTAGGTACAAAAATGGTTAATTCATAAGTTCTTCAAAATAGTTCTCCGGGTCTCCAACCCGCTAATCTTGATCGCTGGGTCCCTTACCTGAAAAATGTTAAGGAAGGGGTGAGCTTTAAAAAGCCCAGTGAGTAACACGGGTCCCCTGTCATGGGTTTCAAACCATTCTTGTTTATAAAACAGGTGGTTGAATCAGGCATTTCAGAAGATATAGTTAAATGCGTTTCTTTGAAACAATATTTTAAACAGGGATACAGTTAAAACATCAGAGCGACAGAACAGTTCAATAACGAGCAGAGCAAAACAGTATAACAGGATAACAGTACAGTATGCACAATTTAAACAGTGCAATATGCTCATATAGTGTTCAAGACTGAATTTGGTACCATGAGTCAGTTGTTCTTTTAGTAAAAACAAGGATAATTTTATTTCAGTACGGAGCAGTGAAATCAGACAGAGTAAAATATAGTCATGCATTAGGTAGAAGCATGAAAGATAGTATATCAGTAGGAGCAGTACAATATAGTATTTAAAAATACAATAACTAGACGGTGTACTTATACACCATTTCAGGAGTCAAGGTTACTCACCTTGTACAGTAACAGGACTTAACTGAGAAGCCTTTCTCTTTTTCTTATCCTTCTTTATCCTAGAAAATTTATGAACATTTCGTAAATCTCACATTAAACTTAACTTGGTTTATTTTAATTCAAAATTCAACCTGAGTTAAACTATCTCGCTGTCTATGTGTTTTTATGATAATTGAAAATCACCTTTGTATCCACTCTTTTAGGGTTTCAGTGTCTTCTTGTTTCTTTAATTTAGCCTCTACGATCATTGCCTTGGTAGGCATTTTGTATATAAACGATCGAACGGAGACTACCTTGGTTGTCTTGGCTATCCTTATGTGCCGTTCGATAATCTTTTGTTGCCATAATAGTTGTCGTATGAACTCCTGTTGCTTCTTGTCAGCTAGTCTTTCGGCTTTAGACATAATGGTAAATTTCTTGCTTTTCCCTTCCATGACTGGCTTGAATTTTTGTCCTATAGCATAATCCCAAGATGTCAGGATGTGTACTACCTCTAGGCAGTCCGGTCATGAAATTATTTAAGCTTTCATTGGGTTAGTTCTTAGTTCATTCGGATGTTATCTAACCTGATACAGGGCTAAGGGTATTTCGATCATTTCATAGTTGTGAAGCTTTGACTCCGATTCGTCATCCAATCACGTGTATAGTCCCATACGTGTCAGGGTTTCTATTGTTTTCAGTTTCGTCTCAATCGGACTTTGTTTGGGTTCTAAACAGTGTCAGGGGCAATTTGGTAATTTCATGTGTTGTATTTTTTGGCACTTTATCTGCTAATACGGACCTCACCGTTGAGTCCGGAATGTCTAACATAGTCAAAATAGACTATCTTTTAGTTGTATTTGGGTTCGGGTATCATCAGGGGTAGTATGGTCATTTACTCCTACGTGTTTGTATTTTTCGGGACTTAATTTCCCAAATCGGACTCCGCCATTGAATCCGGAATGTTTGAAATAGTGGAAATACACTATTTATTTGACTTATTTGGACTTCATTTGACCTATTAATGACCTAGGGTAATTTGGTCATTTTTATTTAATTAATAAATTAATTAAATAATTTAATTTATTATTTATTAAATTATCAGGGGTATAAATGAAATAAAATATCAGAAACTGGGCCAGAGTTAAATTTCCTAAAACGGTTGGGGCCGTTTTGTAATTTTTCAAAAGATTTAAACTGAACCAAAGGGTTCAGTCCACATTCAACTGAACCAGACCGGTCTAGTCCGGTTCTAGCCGGTTCAAGGCAATGTGCTGATGTCAGGCTGACGTCAGCCCTACACATTTAAATTTTTAATTTAACAGTACCAAAACGACACAGTTTAGGTTATGGTTCATATCCGTTTTTATTCGGGTCGGGGCCCGACCCGAAGACCCGATCCAAGACCCGTTACTGTTCATCGTCCCCACCCGTCTAGGGCTACTGTTGCCCTAGAAATTTCAGAATTTTCTTCTTCAAATCCATGGGTTTTCATGCAACGATTCTTACTGGTTTTTGTTCTAAAAGGCTTCTGGGTGTAAGGCCATTCGTTTGGCATCAGTTTGGAGCTTCGAGCTCAACAATGGAGGTTCGTTTCAACCGAATATCATGGAGAGTTTCAGTTGGGTCATACGGCCTGGTTTCTCGACCATTTTGCACGGGGTTTGGTCCTCCGTAACTGTAATATCCCGACCCGGGATACCAGGTCATATGGCACGTAATTCGAGATTAAAGGAAATTTGTGTAAAAATATTTACACCAAAGAAAATAATTAATTATTTATTTATATGAAATTATTAACTCTAATTATGATTAAATAAATTTGAATACACAAACACACACTTTATGGTGTATTGTGTGTATGATATAAAGTGTATAAAAGTATATATATACACATGTCCATGTATAAGTATGTATATATAAATAGTTAAAATAATTATTTCATACACAATTCATGAAGGCATGTATATGTATAATTATGTATGCATGTATGTACATAGATACATTATATATGTATTTATATATAATTAATTGTTCATATATATATTTATATACATTTATATAGATATATGTATGCAAGTATGTATATGAAAAAGTGTGCAAGTGGGTGTGTGTGTCGGCAAAGAGAGAATGTGTGTGTGTTCTCATATGCATGTGTGTGTGTGAGGTGTTATATATATATATATATATATATATATAATATGCAAAATATCAAGCATGGATTGAAGGAAAAGCTGAGAAATTATAAAGTTAAATTGATTAGGTGTAAGAGAAATTATGAGAAGTCAAGAATAGGGGCTGCAAACGTGTAGAGAGAGAAGGGAAAATAAAGAGAGAGAAGGGTCGGTTCTTTCCTTTAAAAAGAAACCAATGCATGTCTTACATGATTGACCACTTAAGAAAACAGAGAAGGAGAATAGAGGAAGAATCAGAAGTGAGGAAGGAGAAAAAACAGCAACAAAAAGGTGAGAGTTTTGAAAAATTATCAAATTCTCTCTCTAGAACTAAGCATGATTATGAATTGTTTTTGAGTTATATATGATCATATAATGCTAGATATATAATTATAAGTATGTCAAGCATGAAATAGAGTATTAAAAACCCCTAAAAACATGAAACCCAGAAGAACCGCCATGGGAGGACCTTGCTTGAAGCAGGTCTGAACCCATGGCAACCAAACCATTTTTGGCTTGTCAAGGCTTCGATATGAGACCATGAGGGTACTAAAAACCTATATACGCGATCACAAAGCTCAAAGGAAGCCCTCCAAAAATCCAATTGCATGTGCGGGTTCAAAATCCCAACCTCACAAACTGACGTTTAAACCCATTTTTCTGAATGGGAAATGAAACTCCATGAGAAATGGAACACAAAGAATCAAACCCCAAGGGTTTTAGCTCAGAAATGAGCATTTACGAGCAGCTTACAGGTTTGGATTATCATATCCTAAACCGAGCACACGAACCATTTTTAATCCTCCAAATGAATGCCAAATCAATTGGTTATGTCTTAGGAATAATTTGGGACCAAAACAGTGGAGAAAGATTGGTTGAAATGTCACGAAATAGAAGAAAAAGGGAAACGGGAATTAGGGTTTTGCAGTCAGTCGAAGTGGGGAAGACGATGACGGGTTGACTCGTTTTAAAATGTGGCCGAGTTGACTCAGACAGGTGGCAGCCTCTGGGCTTGCCACCGATTAATTGAAACGGCATCGTTTGAATGTCGGTTAAATTTAAATGAGATCTAGGGCTGACGTCATGATGACGTCAGCCACATGTAAATAAACCGGATAACCGGTTGGTTTATGACTGGACCGGACTGGTTCACTTGGTTTGAGACCGAACCATTTGGTTTTCAAGTTATTTAAAATAAAATAAAACCAATACTTTCCTTAATTGCGGATTGACCCCAGAACTTCTGGACAATCCTACTGTTGCCCAATTTATGGAAGTTTTATGCATTTAGACCCCTGGAAAAATAATTAAATAATTAATTTAATTATTTAATAAATAAAGTAAAATGACTATTTTGCCCTTGGGTCATAAATAGAGTAAACGAAGTCCAAATTAAGCATATGAATAGTGTATTTTTACTATTTTGGACATTCTGAGATCAATGGTAGGGTCCGTTTTACGAGACGGGGTCCCGAAAAATAAAGACACGTAAAGGGGTAAAAAGACCAAAATACCCCTGGTACCCCTAAAGCCAAAATGAAATCAGAGAAGGTCTAAATTGACTTTCCTTGACATCCCGGACTCAAAAATGGAGTCCAAATTACGAAACGAAGTACAGAAAAATATGACACGTAAAACGGTAAATGACCATTTTGCCCTTTTACATATAACAGTCCAAATTTAATTCTTGGAAAGCCTAAACCGACTTTCTTGGACACTCCGGACTCAATGGTAGAGTCTATTCGACCTAAAGAAATGTCTAAAATAAAAAAGACATAAAATTTGATGAATAGCATCTGTTAGATGACTATGAACTGAAGTATTGCCAAAGAACTAAACTGAGGCAAGTACGAGAAATGAAATACGAAAAGACACGACACGTAAACATGTCAAATAAATAACTTTAAATTAAAGTTAATGGAACTCCCAGAAGAGTATAAATTGAAGTAAATTCAATTCCTAACACATTAAATTGTGTCATAGGTTAAGAATACGAGTTACGTTAAGTACATATGAATTTATGAAATCGTTTTAGGATCTAATACGATTTAAGCATAAGTTAAGGAATATCGAGATGATATTACAATGAATGTGAAGTTGATGAGATGTTTATGAATTGTTCTTAGGAACTACCAGGAAAGTGGGAAAGCGCATTATTAGCACTAACCCTAAAGAACCAAGGTGAGTAACCCTGTGTTTGAATTGGAGATTTAACTCCATGAATTTGACAAGGTTTTAAGTTTAAAGATATGAAGCATTTGAAATTTCAAATTCAGTATTTACATGATTCAGTTTTTAATTGTTCTATTTTATAACCCCATTGTGACATGCTTAGTGATTGGTTTCTGCAACAGTTTTTCCTTCAAATACTTTTCAGCATGTCTAGTTAAAATGCAATTATTGTTAAATATTCTGAATTTGCTTATTTCAAGTATACGAATGTTTATTACGAATTTATGAAAAGTATCTATGAGACAAGTCACATGATAAATGTTTTATAAGATGAATGGTGCATAAGCACTTAGACAGGATTCTGAGTTTTCAGTTGCCCTGTAAAATAGGCAAGATTTTGGGTTTTACGGAACTCAATTGCCCTGTAAAATGCCCGGTAGCAGGATCTAATCCCCTAGGAAAATGAGATATCTCCATTTATAAGTAAGATGGGAGTCCGGTTCGAAACGGATTCCACTAATGAAAGTGATAAGATGACAAATGATTTGAAAATGGAAGCAGGTTTTACCCTCATTTTCAATATGCATATGTTTTGAGTTTTATATACTCTATTTAAGAAATACATGTTATGTTATATGTTTGAAGTTCATGATTATAAGTATAGCTTGAATACTTTAATTGTTTCCAAGCTATTGTTTTACGAAATGCATATGTTTTGAGTTATATACTCTATTTGACGAAGTATAAGTATAGCTTGAATACTTTAAATGTTTCAAGCTATTGTTTTACGAAATGCATATGTTTTGAGTTATATACTCTATTTGACGAAGTATAAGTATAGCTTGAATACTTTAAATGTTTCAAAGCTATTGTTTTACGAAATGCAATATGTTTTGAGTTATATACTCTATTTGACAAGTATGAGTTTAGCTTGAATACTTTAAATGTTTCAAAGCTACATGATTTAAGGAATGCATATATTCTGTATTCAAAGTATACGAACAATTGGCGGTGATTATTTTACAAACTCTTATGTACTAAACCACTGCTAATTGAAAACCCCATGACAAATACTGGAATTGCTCACAAGCTTAGATTAGCTTACCCGGACTTTGTTCGGACCCCCCTTTCAGGTAATTAGCAGCAGTCTTGACTTGAGGACGTTGATGATGAATCTGCTGATTTTGGGAAGATATGTTTAAGTAGTTTCTCTTCAGAAACCTATGAACTCTAGTGGTACATTTTGTATTAGTAGACAATGTAAGAATATGTATTAAGCCCTCAGGGCAACTGAACATGTATTGTATTAATGTTATAAGTCTTTAAGTTTTCGTTATACTCTGAATGTGTAACCATGTATGCTATGTATGGAGCAGCAGTATCGGACGGATGTGCATAATTTAAAAATGAGAAAAGAAAAGAAAAAGTTTTTCACGCTTCTGCAAAACGTATGTTGCACTTCTATTCGATACCGCTGCATATGCGAGCCTTGTCTCGGGGCCCTCGGGTCTCGGGGCGGCGATCGCGATCCGGTGATCTGCTTAGGGTGGGTTTCGGGTCGTGACAGTAACCCTCATAACATGAGCTTCAATTCTCAATCGTTTAATCTCAATTTAGGGGTCAAATGTTAAGAGTTGATTTTTGGGCCGAAAAGAATAGCCTCGATTTTGAGGGCTTAAAACTAAGTTTCTAGGTCGCGGATGGTGTTTTTCAAGGTCCTAGAGTGTTCTATTTCATGTATTGACCACCAAAAGGTCATATGGTTGAGGTCGAATCAGACCTGCAACCTCAAGGTCCATCAATGGCAGTTGCTACGGTTTCTGTGTTTTGGGGCAGTTTTATAGGTCCAAATCATTCACAACCAACCCAGTTTTCATTGTTAAGCTATTGTACATGCATCAACAGTCCAAACAGCAATAAAACAGTAGCCAAAATTCAAGAAGAAATTTTCAGAAAGTTTTTTGAATAGCTTACTTGTACAGTGGTTCCCTCACTGGTTTGTGCTCAAACAGAAGCCTCAACAGTTGGATTTGATCCCCTCCGTGCAGTCCTTAGCTTCCTCTAAGGTCCTTAAATGGCTCACCAATGCACACACACACTTGTGTATATTTCTCTCTCTCTAACCAATTTCTCTCTTTATAGAATCAATGCACAAGGTTCTCTAAAGATCTGATTTCCCTCCATGCATATATGGAGATTATCTAAAAATCAGATTTTCTCTTGACCTTTCATCTCCCCCAAATGCATGATTATCTTGCATGAAATCTGGTTGGGAGAGAGGTTTCATCATGAGACTATAGGCATGATGGCTATAGCATGATGTAATGCTGAGGTGTTGCATGTTTGGGTATTGGTCACTTTGGGAAATGGCCAAATCTGAATGGTATTTAAATACATATCTTTGCATATATATGCACAAAGGTGCTCTTAACTTAGTTGGTAAATTTTTGGTAAACCAAATTCTGCCTAGATTGGTCAAGGGATCAAATCCTCTTGGCCACAATTTTTGGTCCTTTCCCTATTTCGGGCTTAGGCCCTGTTTGGCTGCGCATTAATGCAGTTTCACTGTTTTCTTCCTAATTTTCATTCTGTAGCCTATTTTTCGACGCAGTTTCTTCCGGTCAACTCCTAGTTAGGTTAGCTTCAGTGTCCAAGGGTTCAGTGACAGTAATCAGTTTCTCAGAATCTTGAAATCAGCTAACATGGGTTTTGTCAGTGTTAAACAGTTGAATTTAAACAGTTGAATGACAGATCAGATTTCAGAAAGAGTTTTCCATTACATAATTTAATAATTAAGTCTGGGGTGTTACACTAACTTTTAATTTCACTCGGTCTACTGCATAGATATAAGCATCTAGTCCCAGTTCATCAATAACCAAGCATATCACAAATTGTACAAATTTCGCACACTAAAGCAACAAGCACTAACCTAATGATGTAATCCAAGCCAGCCCAATCAACTTAAAGTCTAACCCCTCCTAACTCATACCAAATTTGTAATACCCCGACCCGAGAATGTCGGGTAATGAGGCACATTTTACGAGGTTATGAAAAATGAGTGTAGATATTATGCCCTTAAGAATATGATAAATTAATTTAATAAAATTAATTTATTAATATGAGAAATTAAGTATTAGTTATAATTAATATAAAATGTGATGATAAATTCATAAAATATAATTAATTGAACAACTAATTTGTTAATTAATTAAACATAATAAATTAATTAAATATATATATATGTGTGTGTGTGTGTGTGTGAGTGCCTAGATCAACCGTGTGTGTGTGTTGTGTAATGTGTATAAAATATTATATATATATATATATATATATATAAGAGAAGAGACATGAAATTAAGAGGGGTAAGATAGCTATGTACTATATGTATAGATTATATGTCATTAGGTGAAGATGAATAGGAGAAGGTATGGCTACTGATCTGATGGAGTAAGGGGGTGAAGTGAAGGGCAATTAAATGAAGTGATGGCCATTAAATTTCTCACTTATACATATGGGCATACATTGTATACACACCAAAATCTCCACCCGATCGGTCATAGAGAAAGAAAGAGAGAGAGAGAGAGAGAGAGAGAGAGAGAGAGAGAGAGAGAGTTCAGAAGAAGAGAAGGGAGATCTCGGAGGATAGAGGAAGAATCAGAGATCAAGAAGAATCAAAACCTTAGCAACAAAAGGTGAGAAATTTTGAAAGTTTATTAATTTCTCTCTCTAGAATTTAAGCATAATTATGGACCGTTTTTAAGTTGTTCATGTAGATATAATGTTTAGGTTATATTTATACCTGTTTAAACATAAAATTCGAGCTTGAAAACAGTAAGAAAACACCAACCCAGAAGCTACGGCCATGGGTGACCATGTTCAAAGCAGGTCTGATCCAAAGGAAACCAAACCCTTTTTGGTTTACTGAGGCAAAAACTATACCCCACGCACACTCTAAAAACCCTCTTACGCGACCACGAAACTCAAAAAATGGCCTCCAAACATTAACTTGCAGGTTACGGGTTTACAACCCAAACCTTTAAACTTACAATTTAATCCACTTTTAGGAATGAAAACTGAATCCCCATAAAGAGGGGATCAAAACAAGCTAAACCCCATGAAAAATGATTAAGAAATGAACATGAACTGTAGGTTTACAGTTCGGATTATCATGGCTTAAACCGAGCCTCAGAGCTATATTCGAAACTCTAAATCAATGTAAAAGTATGCCATAGAGTATTGAGAAGTGTTAGGAAAATAAAACAGAGGAAATGGATTCTCAAAACATCACGAAACTGAATCGTAAATAAATTAGGGTTTCGGATGAACAGTGTCGACCCTCGTGGGGAAGACGACACTGTTCGGGTTGGACTTCGGGTCGGTTCGGGTCTGGGTTATAACCGGACCCAACAGGTTACGGGTTTTGGCAAAACGGCAACATTTTGTTTTAAAACTTTAAACGCTAGGGCTGATGTCAGCATCACGTATAAAATTGGCTAAACCGGTTGGCTTACGAACGAACCGGACCGGTTCACTTGGAATTAAACCAAACCCACTAGTTTTCTAAATTATTTAAAATTAAATAAACCAAACCTTTTGTTATTTACGGATTTAACCCAGAATTTCTAAGAAATTCTACTGTGGCCCAACTGAGGGAAATCTTATGCAATTAGACCCCTGGAAAAATAATTAAATAATTAATTTAATTATTTAATAAATAAAGTTAAATTACTATTTTGCCCTTGGGTCATAAATAGAGCAAATGAAACCCAAATTGAACATATGAATAGTGTATTCTTACTATTTTGGATATTCTGAGACTAATGGTAGGGTCCGTTTTACGAGACGGGGCCCAAAGAATAAAGACACGTAAAAGGGTAAATGACCAAAATACCCCTTGTCCAAAATTAACAAGCTATTAATGTATTCTTACTATCTCGGACCTTCTGAGTCCAATGGTGAGGTCCATGACATGAGATGAGGTCTTGAACATAAAGACACGTAAGGGGGTAAAATGACTAAATTACACCTAGTACCTCAAAAGCAAAATTAAAACCAGGGAAGGTCTAAATTGACTTTCTTTGACATCTCGGACTCAATAATAGAGTCCAAATTACGAAACGAAGTACAGAAAAAATATGACACGTAAAATGATAAATGACCATTTTACCCTTTTACATACAAAAGTCTGAATTAAATTATAGGGAAGCCTAAACTGACTTTCTTCGACGCTCCGGACTCAATGGTAGAGTCTATTCGACCAAAAGAAATGTCTAAAATAAAAAGACATAAAATTTGATGAATAGCATCTGTCAGATGATTATAAACTAATGTATTGCCGAAATATTAAACTAAGATAAGTACGAGGAAATACGATACTAGAAGATACGACACGTAAACATGTGAAGTAAATAAATTAAATTAAAGTTAATGGAACTACTAGAAGAGTATAAAATAAAATAAATTTAATTCCTAATACATTAAGTTGTGTCATAGGTTAAGAATGCGAGTTAAATTAAGTACGTAAGAAATTTATGAAATCGTGTTAGGATCTAATACGATCTAAGCATAAGCTAAGAAGCATCTGTAGGAGATGTTTGAAGTGAATGTGGAGTTAATGAGGTTATTTATGAATTGTTCTTAAGAACTACAAAGGAAGTGGTAAAGCGCATTATTAGCACTAACCCTAAAGGACCAAGGTGAGTAATCTTGCATTTGAAGTGGAGACTTTAACTCCACGGATTTCAACGGATGTTTTTAAGTTCAAGATATTTACAGCATTGATATATCAAATTCAGCATTCATGATTTCTGTTTTCTTAAATATTCTGCTATGACATGCTCCACGATTATTTACATATTTATATCCGTAAATGTTTCCGTTTCAAAATAGTTAGCATGTTTGATTTCCTCAAATATTCTGAATTTGATTATTGCAAGTATTGAAGCATCACTGCAAAAGTTATACATCACATGTTTTAAATACTCATAAAAGGCTTTTATATAAAAGTCATATGATAAACGTTTTGCAAGACAAATAATAAGCACATAGGTAGTGTTGTGGGTTGTACGGAACTCAACGGACCTATCATGTGCAATAAGCACATAGGTAGTGTTGTGGGTTATACGGAACTCAACGGACCTATCATGTGCATCATCACATAGGTAGTGAGTAGGGTTGTACGGAACCCCGCAGATCTATCATGTGAAATGCCCGGTAGTAGGATCTAATCCCCCAAGCAAATGAGATATCTCCACGTATACGTAAAACGGGAGTCTGGTTCGAAACAAATTTCACCTAATTAGAGAGAAAATATGATAAACGATTTTGGAAATGGAAGTAGGTTTTACCCCCATTTTAACTATGCATGTTTACATGATTTTAAGTTACATGTTCTAAAATACATATGCTCTTTTATGGAAATATACATATTTTAAGAATGCATGTCCTCTATGTTCAAGTATACAACCAAATTGGTAATTGAGTATTATTAAACTCTCATGTACGAAACCTCTACCAATTGAAAACCCATGACAGATGTAGGAATTACTCATTGGGCTTTTCGAAGCTCACCCCATTCCCCAACATTTTTCAAGTAATGATGATGGGTGGACCCTTACTCAATTTAGGGAGCAATGATTGGCAACTCCACTAGGATCTGGAGATATTTTGGAAGTATTAGGACCCATCATTGGTTGAACTTTTGTAGTTGTAATTTTTGGACAATTATGTACTTAAGCCCGAGGGGCACATGGATATGTACTATGTAAAATCTTTAGTTATTATTATTATGCTCTGATTATTATATTTATGTGTACCGCTATGAAGAGTGGCAATATCAAGCGAATATGCGACAGATGTTTTTTTTAAAAGAAAAGAAAAAGTTTTTCACGCTTCCGCAACCACATGTCTCATCACTGTCCGATATTGTTGCTTATGTACGAGCCTTACCCCAAGGCCTCCGGGCCGAAGGGTGGCGGTCCCGACTCGAGATCCGCATAGGGTGGGTTTCGGGTTGTGACAAAATTTCACACTAGAAGGATCCACGGATACCCAGTGAAATAAAGAAAAACATCTCCCTCAGGAGTACACACCGTCACTCTCCCCTGTAGCAGCCTATACTCGTCCAAAATATAAATAACCAATCTATCCCCAATGTAATATCAAAACTAGACATGTCAAGTAGAATGAAGTCAAAAGAAAGGATGCAATCAGCTATCTCTATCGAGGAATCTCCACAGATCCTCGTTAGTATCTCACTATCCCAACTGGTGAACCATACGATGGTGGAACAAGGCAATCATCACAAGGCCCCAAATAAAAAAAATATCTCAAGTGTAATATTTATTATTCAGATCTAGACAACAAAAACATTTATAACCTAATCCAAACCAATCAGACTCATTCATAACTTTACCCACGTATTTCTAAACGACAAGTGAAAACCACCATTCACTTATAAGTCGTATAACAATCCAAGCTCTCAAGTTCTAGTGCCTCAACCATAATATTTTTACTCAAACTACATTCACACAATTTGTAATGATTTGGAAATTTTTTTTTTTTTTTGGGATAAATTTTTTTATTTATTTATTATTTAAACAAATGTGTGTTATGTATGCGTAAGTATGTGTGGTAGAATATACATATATATATATGTGATATGCATGTATGATATGTATGTTATATATGTGTATGTGTATATATATATATAATTAATGAAATGTGTGTGTATATATATATATATATATAATAACAGGAAATGCACAACAGCTGTGTGTGTGTGCAAGTGGGTGGCCGTGTGTGCTGCTGTGTGTGGCAGTGTGTGTGTATGCACTGTTGTGTGTTGGTGTGTGTGTTTATGTGTAATATAATATACATATATGAAAACCCAAAAGCATGCTAACATTTAAAGAAATCAAAAAGACAAGAAAGGAAGCAAAGACTAGGTCAGGAAATAGAGGAAAATGAGAGAGAAACCATGGGCTGTGTGGGTGGTTTTGCATATGAATGTGTGTGTATAGGTACGGTTGACTTAGAGAGAAAACGGAGGGAAAGAGATCAAGTGAGGAACTGAGAAAGGGAGCTATGATATCCAGAAGTTGGAGAAGAAAGGAAATAGAAGAAAAATGGGAGGATCCAAAGAGGAAATCAAAGAAATAAAGGTGAGTGGTTCATTTCTATTTTCAGTTATAGAAGCATGATAAGTTAGTTTTAAATGTAGGGTATTGTAAAGCATAAAATGGGGAACAAAATGCAAAAGGAATCAATTGAAAAGATTAAGAAATGAGAGAAAACTAGCTAGTTGCAGGTTCATGGAATAATTCGGGTTTCAGGGTTTTGAAGTATTAAACTCAATTAAAACAAAGTAGAATTACTACTATAAGGTGTAGAAAAATAATGAAAAAAGATTAGGGCCAAAACAGTAAAGGAACAAGCTCAAAAATGGGAAGTCTCAGTTGGCTGAAGCTACGGTTCTTGACCATTTCGTGGAGATCTAATGGGTAGAAATGAAAACCAAGGTTAGGGATGGGATCTATGAGAAAAAGGGAAAAGAATGGCTTTTAAAAAGGGGGAAAAATTGATCAAAACAGTGTTACCGGAGCCGGAGAAGACGCCGGAGACCCGTCGAAACCCTACCGAAAAATCGGGGAAGAAAAAGAACTATTCGGGTCTTGGTTTGACCTGAACTTTGAAATAATTTGAGCCAGAACTTTGAAATAATTATAGTTTGACCCCCTGAATAAAATATTAATTAATTAAATACAAAAGAAAATTATAGAAATGCCACTAAGTCATAAAGTAGCCAAACAAACTCCAATTTAAGTAAACAAATAATAAATTTTTATTATTTCGAGCATTCCAGACTCAAACGTGGAGTCCAATTTGTGAAAAGAGGCCTCGGGATGTAGGAACCCGTAAAAGTGTAAAATGACTATTTTGCCCTTTTTAGTACAAAATTCTGAATTGAATTCTGCGAAAGCCTAAACTGACTTTCTTTGACGTTCCGGACTCAATGGTAGAGTTTATTTTAGGAAAATAGAATCTCATAAAATAAAGACATAAAATTTGATGAATAGCATAATTCAAGTAGCAAATGGACTGAGTTACACTTCGTGATTTTAGGGACACTGAAAGACAAGAAGAAGACGGCCTAACCTTCTACATTCTTACTGTTAGTTCCACTACACTACGAGTACGACTCCTAGGGTTGAGACAAACCCATCAGGTATGATATTTTTCTAAGTAAGGAATAGGATTAAGTTTAGGAATGATTTCCATGTTGATTGAATGAATCATATGATTATTTCACATTAGAAAATCACGTAGGGAATGTTCGCTTTGAGACAAAACCTAGAGCTGATTGAATTAGTGCTTGTGTGTTTCTTGTTATTTCTCGGAGTTATGATTTATTCCATGTGTTGGTGTTGTACATGATTTATGTTCTTGATGAGTTGTTAAGATTGTGAATACATGACTCGAGTATGTGTGTACGTTGATTGTGTATTGCATGCATTTATGTAGAAGAGGTTTTATAATTCAGATGTTGTGGTTGCTTTAAGTAGAATGGGTCATTCGAAGCATATTCCATGTGTTGGAAAGAAACGTTTCATTGAGCCCTTGGGGGCATATTTTGAGATGTAAGAGCTTAGGCCCGAATGATGTGAACGATAAGGTTATTTGGATGTACTTTACATGATTATATGTTGATGAAGAAAGAATGCATGTTTAATTAAATCTGTTGGATTTTTCTTTATTTTGTTTTCTTTTAGTTTTGTTACACTCACCCCCAGGTCCGTGGATTTCGGGGCATGACACAATTGCATCTTAAACACAAGATTCATAATCAAGAAATTAGTATCATCCAACTCTTAACCCGATAGACAATTTCCTCCAAAACAATAATCAATTTATTCAATCATAATTCTAGAATCAATCTTGTAAACTAAGCTAGAACTAGGCTCACATTTCACACCTCAATTTGACCCAATTCATGCAACTCATTATTTTCACAAGGCCTATATTCATAAGTTCATTAAATCAACCCACTATTCTTATCACATCTAGTATCGATCATCTTATAGAACTAGGTGAGACAATAACATTCATCTCTAAGTTACCTCCACAGGTCACCACAAAATAACGTATTCCGGTTCAATAAAGGAATCATTACAACCCCTATCTTTTAGATTCACATCACTTGAACTCATCAATATCCATCCTAACACAAAAATTAAAATTCAATTATATCATAACCTGAGTTTATCCACATCAATCTTTTCCAAACCCTTCATGTCTATACAATTCTCCTAAGATGAGATATCATCAATCATTACCTGATAATCTAACAAATCTTATAGACATACTTGCTTAATCAACAATTATATAACTCACGTCAACCATCTCCCTCCATTGTTTACACTAAACAATTAACACCGAGTTCTAACACAACCTTTCGCAAGGAAGGAATTCATTTAAACAATATAATATACGCATACTCAAGTCATGCTAGTATTCAACTAGCCTACCAATACTCAACCTTAAGTGAATGCTATCCAAAAAGAACACATCTCTCCACAAAAGAGATTAACACAAGTATATCTCTAAAATTTTTGGTACAAATACTCTGAGTATCCACTATCCAGTCCGTACACAAAATTTCCACAAGTCTAAATTCTTATTTGAGCATTCTAAGGTCTTATGTGTCTTTTTATTTATGATTTTCTACCTCATTGGCATTTGTTCATTTAAGGTTTTATAATTTTTTCATTATCTCTTACTTTTATAGCTAGGTAATAACCCTTCATGGATCATAACTCCTTTTGTTACTAGCTGATGGGGCGTCATCCATCAATTATAACGCAAGACTTGAGACCAATCCAGTCTATATAAATATCATAGTCATAGTACTATAATCCATGAATATCGGGTACTAACCTAGCATACACATATGTATATATATATATATATGAGAACACAACCGACCAGGTAGATAACTAGGTCCAAAGTCTATCTCATAAATAACTAGGCATACCGCCTACCGTATAGATAACTAAGTGCACAACCTATATCTCGCATAACTAGACATACGGCCCATCCTATAAAATATACAGTCTATCACATAGACATGAGTTTCTAATCTTAGTCAACCATTATATCAAACAATCACATACTCTCAGTTAATCGGGAAATCAAGTATAGTGCATACCCGTGCACACCTACGCAATATGTGCACATAAAACATACCACCCAAACTAGCCCCAAATAACTTAAGGTCTAAACTTCTCCCATTGTTCCTAGGTATTCGAACCTATGCTCTGATACCACATTGTCATGCCCTAAATTTTCACTAACCCAGGGAGTGAGCGGAAAAAAATAAGATTGGATCTAGAATGCAAAGTACGGAGTCAGGTCCTAGGGGAGTTCACCGCCAAAGACGACAGAATAATCAGATATGCAAAACTGGTAGATTTGCTGAAGAAATCTTTCTCGACGTTTACTATCCACAAAATCGAAAGAGGTTAGAATATGGGAGTCAATGCCTTAGCAAACATGGCCTTTCACCTCAAACCGGAAGGAGATTCTGAGGTAGGGATCTCTTACCAAGCTAAGCCAAGTATCGAGGAGGTTCAGTCCACACAATCCTCAGAGCAGCGTCAGGACTAGAGGTCGCCTATCCTCCTGTACTTGAAAGATGGGCAACTTCTAGAGGACAAAAATCAAGCTCGGAATATACGAATCAGAGCAACGCGGTATCTTATCTTAAATGAAAAGCTCTATCGTAGGTCTTACACCCAGCCTCTCCTAAGATGCTTATCCCTAGAAGAATCCGAGTACGTCCTAGCCAAAATTCATGAAGGAATATGTGGAAATCACAATGGTGGTAGAACCATCGCCCACTGGGCTCTAACTCAGGGCTGCTACTAGCCAAGCATGCTCAGACATGCCAAAAAGTACGTATAGAGGTGTGATAAATGCCAGCGTTTTGCCTCGTATCGGCATCAGTCTCATCATGAGTCTATCCCCATTGCCAATCTTTGGCCCTTCGCCCAATGGGGAATGGACATTGTAGGGCCCCTGCCAAGGCCCCACAGAATAAAAGATATTTGTTCATCGCCATAGATTACTTCTCGAAGTAGGCAGAAGCAGAACCCTTAACTCACATTATTGAAGCAGAGGTAAAAAATTTCACATGGAAAAACATCATCTGCAGGTTCGGTATTCCCCGCGTTATCATTTCTGACAATGGTACGCAATTCGTGGGAAAGGTGTTCGGAAAGTTCTGTAGTGACCTGCATATCAACCATCACTTCTCCTCGCTAAGGCATCCCCAGTCTAATGGGTAGGCCGAGGTCACTAACCGCATGATTCTCAACGCCATTAAAAAAAGACTAGAACAAGCCAAAGGAAAGTGGGTCGAGGAGCTCCTAGGGGTACTATCGGCCTACCGAACCACCAGAAGAATACCAACTGCATAGACGCCATTCTCACTAGCTTATGGTACTAAAGCAGTCATTCCAATCGAGATCAGCATGCCCACACTAAGATCAGAGGCCTTTGACCAAGGAACCAATGATCACCAATTAGCAGAAAACCTTTACCTATTAGAAGAGAGAAGAAAGTAGGCCGAGATCAGGACGGAGGAATATCGATGCAGAATGGCCAAGAGCTTTAATGAGAAAATGAAACCCCTAAATTTCCAACTCAATGATCTTGTCCTAAGAAGGGTTTTTCCCAATACCAAGGATCCCACCATGGGGAAGCTCTCCCCGAATTGGGAAGGGACTTACAAAGTCGTCAAAGTTATCAGACCCACAACCTATTGGTTAGAGGATATGTCTAGCAAACCTGTTCCTAGACCTTGGAATACCGAGCACTTGAGAAAATACTATCAATAAAATTTCACTTTTTCCTTAAAAGTACTCTTCACTTTAATCAATGCACAGATCCCTAGATTTGGTCCATTTTAAAAGACTCCTACAGCCCTTGTATCTACTACAAGTACTATTGGCATGGTCTCAATTTAAATGCATAGATCCCCAGATCTGGTCCATTTCAGAAGACTCCTACAGGCCTTGTATCTACTACAAGTACTGTCAGCATAGTCTTAATTTAATGCACAGATCCCCAGATCTGGTCTATTTCAAATGACTCCTACAGGCCTTGTATCTACTACAAGTACTATCACGACCCGAAACCCACCCTATGCAGATCTCGTGTTGCGGGGCCGACCCTAAGGTCGTCCCTACTTTTCCATTCCTATATCATAGTACTAATATGCAAGGTACTAAAATTTCAAAACAATGATCAACGGAAGTCTTATCAATATAGTAGTCAGCGGAAATCTATAACATACATCATATGGTTTACAACATCAAGTCAAAAAATAAACATAACCAGCACCCGTGGGTGGTGAATACATGGGAGAACTAAAACATAGACTGGTAAAATTCTTTAAAATGTCCTCCTACGCTTTCAGACTCCTACTGGGGTCTTGCAGTGTCATTATCTGAAAAAGGGTAAGTAGGGTGGAATGAGCTACAAAAGCCCAGCAAGTAAATACAGATCTCTAACACAAGTATCGATGATCACAAAAGAATATGAATCCAATAATAAGAATATGATAGCCAATCATAAGAAGTAATATGCTGTGATAGCCAATGGGCACAATTGCCACGATGGCCAATGGACAGTGGGGTCACAATGTATAATCAGCAGTAATGGGCATAACATTGTCATGGAATTCTCAATGATAATATAACAACAAGAATGTACTGCCACTATAGTTGATTATAAACAAATTAATAAGGAAATATCTCTCAACACAAGATAATCACAAGAATAATGTAATTCAACAATTGTTGTCGAACAATCATATAAGAAATTCTTTTATTCTGTGTCAGGGCTTAACATGCCCTCGGCCCTTGGGGCCCGACATACCGCCCCCAGTGAATTCCAGTGTATGGCCATATGTCCATTCAAGGACTTGACCCGTAGGTCTCCAGTGTGTCAAAAAGCATCAGATGGATATTATGACTGAGCCTAAATCCGGTATACATAAACATATCATGATCATAAGTGATTCCACAAGAGTATAAAAGTGGAATATCAAATATACAATGGAACATAACAATAGGCTTATCAAAGCATGGTTCAACATGATAACAATGGTACAGCAGTCAATCAATGTCCACAAGATAGAACAATATCACATTATGGAAACAATAACATCAAATACGTTAAAGAGTACAAGTTTGGCAGTAAAAGAATAAACTTGGGTTGGAAACACCACATGGAAGAGAAAAGGTATCTACTTACTTCTAATGCGATCCTAAATCAGAAGTCCGTGAGTTTGCCCTTCCCTTCCAAGTTTCCTATATATCAATAAACGTGTGTCGGAATTAATACTATTCAACAAATTTAATGTCTTGTTATCTTAAGTGTCTTTAGTACTAATTTAGACTTTACCATTGAGTTTGGAAGGTTCAAAATAGTAAAAACTCACTAGTCATTTAATTCAATTAGAGTCCATTTGACTCACTTTTTAAATAGGGGTATTTCGATCATTTTTACATGTCTTCATTTTTTGGGACCCCGTCTTCTGAAACAGACCTCACCATCGGACTCAGGATGTCCAAGATAATAAAAATTGACTAATCATTTGCCTCATTTGGACTTCGTTTAACTCATATTTGAGTTAGGGGTATTTTTGTAAAAATTAATATTTTATTAATTTTCTGTTAGGCCCTTGTAATTTTCCAGAACTTCTGGATTTCAAATGAAATTTCCAACAACCCTGGTCTGAACCAGCGGGTTCACAATCAGAAACCCTAAACCGGTTCAATTTCTCACTGAACCGATCGGTTCAGTTAAATTTAGACAACCGGAACTCAATAACCCTCCCTTACCAACCGGTTCAGTTAAATTCAGAGAACCGGAACTCAATAACCCTCTTTTATCCTATCCATGGTTGGGATAACCCCCAACCTAATTTCACATTTTCTATCCCTGCAACCAAAAAACCCAATTCCAATTTAAATCTAACTCCTAAACGACACAATATAGCTTGCCCCTTCCGTTTACGGTCGCGTCCCGACCCTATCTGACCCAAACCCAGTTCCGTCTTGACCCAATATACCCTTCGATAATCCGATCATCTTCCCAAGTCATTTTTTCGGCCGCAATCACCGGAACAGTACCACCCTCACTGATTTCTCAAGTTTTTAACGTCCGATTCCCACTATTTTTGTATACAACCAAACCTCAAACATCAAGAAACTCATATAGATAGTTTTCAGTCCCTAACAGAGTCGGTTTCCAATACCCATAACCGGTTTTCTGATGTTGCACTGACGATTGGATAATTGGCCATAGAAAGGCCATTTCTTGACCATTTAAACTGATTCAAATTGCGTTGGGTTTCTGGAGGTGTCTCCTACTGATTTCCAATCTAAAAATCAAGGTTTGTAGGGTGGATATAATCCTTCCATGGTTGACCGAAGCTAAATTCTTGATTCTGGGTTTTCTTTTCTTACTTCGGGTTCTCATCAATTCCAACAGTAATGACACCATTTAAAATATAATTGAACATAATTTCAACCAAAAATACACCTGTTTGTAGGTTCTCTCAAGCCTCCTCCAAAATCAGTTTTCTCTTTCTATTCTCTTCCTTCTTCTTCCTCTATTTTCCTTTCTCTCTCTCTTTTACTTACCTTCCTGCCCTATTCTCTCCCTTTAGTCCTCTCAACTGACTCTATAGTAGGTGGCTTTTGCCACCTGTTCTAAGAAAATCTCACTCACACACACCTGTACACTTTTCCTCACCCTCCTTTGCATGCAACTGCCACCTTCACTCTTGGTATCCAATACACACAAAATATAAATGTATAATTTCCATGCACCGCCCTTCTATTCCGCAGTCCCTGATGTCCTCATATGCTCACACATAAATTCATACACTTTTAGTCTACTGCACCGCCACCTATCCACCTCTTTTATTTCTTTTCTTTTATATTACTTTACATTAATATATATATATATATACATATATTCTGACCGTACATATATTTATATATATTTGTATTGTGTATATAATATAAATTATTTATTTATACACGCATATATATGAATTTACATGCAATGGTAGATATATATTTACACATACTCCCTTGCACGTTTTTTCATAAAATTGGGCTTCCGGTGCAACGGCACTCGGACACCCATGACTGCCTGCCTCTCGTACCCATGTGTCGTAATTAACCATAACAGTCTAATATGCATCCAATTTTATTTATGTCATGTATTGGCTTACAGTTCAAGGTTACATTTCATGGTTCGGTCCAACCAGGTCAGGTACTGGTTAACTCGGGTCGGGGTATTACAAGTACTGTCGGCATGGTCTCAATTTAATGCATAGATCCCCATATCTGGTCCATTTCAGAAGACTCCTACAGGCCTTGTATCGATTACAGGTACTGTCGGTATGGTCTCAATTTAATGCACAGATCCCCAGATCTCGTTCATTTTAAAAGACTCCTACAACCTTTGTATCTACTACAAGTACTGTCGGCATGGTCTCAATTTAAATGCACAGATCCCTAGATCTGGTCCATTTCAGAAGACTCCTACAAGCCTTGTATCTACTACAAGTACTGTTGGCATGGTCTCAATTTAATGCACAGATCCCCAGATCTGGTCTATTTCAGAAGACTCTTACAGGCCTTGTATCTACTACAAGTACTGTTAGCACGGTCTCAATTTAATGCATAGATCCCTAGATCTGGTCCATTTTAAATGACTCCTACAAGCCTTGTATCTACTACAAGTGTTGTAGGCATAGGTCTTCATTTCATGCACAGACCTCCAGATCTAGTCGACTTTCAGGTCTAGAGTATTTTAGTTATTTTCCTGCTATAAACAAGTATTTTAGCTCTAGAACTCTAACATCGAGTTAATTACTGATATCTTCAGGTCTAAGTACGATTTTCTTTTTATTAATTATCACAAATGTTTCAGGTCTGAAGTATTATTCCTTCTGTTGTTTGTTACAAGTCTTTCAGGCCTAAGTTACTTGTTAGTCTTTTAGATCAAGAGTAATCTCAAAGTCAGTCATGCGTGAACAAATGATGAATAAAAAGTTTTTTTCATTAATAAAGCCCGAAAGGGCCAGGGATTAAAACAAAAAAAAAAAAAGCAAACAACAAAGTAAATGTCACGACCCGAAACCCACCCTATGCGGATCTCGTGTCGCGGGGCCGACCCGAAGGCCATCCCTACTTTTTCCATTCCTGTATCATAGTACTAATATCCAATGTACTAAAAATCTTAAACAATGAACAGCGGAAGTCTTTATCAATTACAGTAATCCAGCGGAAGTCTTTTAAATAATTTAAAACAGTGGAAGTCTATTAAATACATGACATAGTTCTACATAAGACAAAATGAGAACTAAACGTAACCAGCACCCGGGGGTGGTGAATACATGGGAGAACTAACATAGACTGATACCATACTTCAAAATGTCCCCCTACGCTCTCAGACTCCTACTGGGGTCTCGCAGCGTCATCACCTGAAATGGGGGTAAGTGGGGTGGAATGAGCTACAAAGCTCAGTAAGTAAATGCAAATCTCCAACACTGGTATCGATGATCAATGAATCCATGAATAGATTATGATAGCCAATCATAAGAATAAGATGTTGTGATAGCCAATGGAAACAATTGCCACGAGGGCCAATGGAAACTATTGCCACAAGGGCCAATGGAAACTATTGCCATAAGGGCCAATGAACAGTAATCACAATACACAATCAGAAGTATTGGGTGTAATGATAATATAATCAACAATGAAGTACTGCCACAATGAACCGATCACAATCAAATCAATCAATGTAAGTCCTTCGGGACTTGAAGAATCATAAGGAATAGTGTCATTCAACAATCAAGTTCTGTCAGTCATAAGAGATGCTTTTATTCTGTAACATGCCAGTGAATTTGCAAATGCAATGCCAGTGAAAATGCAATGAGATGCCAATGATCATGCCAGTCAATTGCCGGTGGAAAGCCTTCGAGGAATTCATTCCTGCCACCTGTCCATTCATGGACTTGACCCTTAGGTCTCCAGTCAATACAGAAGCATCAGATGGATGTTATGACTGAGCACAAATCTGGTATTCATAACATATCATGATCATTCGTAATTCCATAGAAGTATAAAATGGAATATCATAGATTCAATGAAAGCATAACAGTACGCCTTTCAAGGCATGGTTCAACATGATAACAATGATACGACAGTCAATCAATGTCCACAAGATAGAACAATATCACATTGTGGGTAGCAATAACATGAGGCGCTTTCAAAGCACAGTGAAGCATGATAACAATGATACATCAGTCAATCAAATGTCCATAAGACAGAAAATATCGAATTGTGGAACACAAGGATATCAATACATTCAAGAGTACGAGTTTGGCAGTAAAAGAATAAACTTGGCTTGTGGAAACACCACATGTAAGAGAAAGTGATCCACTTACCTCTATCGTGATTCAAGATCAGAAATCCGTGAGTGAACCCTTGCCTTTCGAGTTTCCTATATATCAATAAATACGTTTTAGAATAGATTCTATTCATCAAATTTTATGCCTTTCCATCATAAGTATTTCAAATACTAATTTAGACTTTACCATTGAGTTCGGAATGCCGAAGAAAGTCGGTTTAGGCTTTCGCGAAATTCCATTTGGACTTTTGTACTAAAAGGGCAAAATGGTCATTTTGCACTTTTACGGTATTTTATCCTTCGGGGTTTCGTCTTGTAAAATGGACCCCATCATTGGACTTAGAACGTTCGAGATAATAAGTTTTGACTATTCATTTGCCTCGTTTGGACTTCGTTTGACCCATATTTGATATAGGGGCATTTTTGTAAAAATTAATATTTTATTAATTTTTCTGTTTGGGCCTTAGTGGGATTTCTTAAAACATTTGGGGCCGGTTCATGATTTCCAAAAGCTACGGTCTGAACCAGTTGGTTCAGAACCCAAAACCCAAAACCGGTCTGCCCCTCCCCTGAACTAAACGGTTTAGTTAAATCCCAAGAACCGGATTCTAATATCCTGGTTCCTACCCTATCCCAAGTTCGGTTAAACTCAAAACCCAATTTCAATTTTGTATCCCTGCAACCAAACAGCCCAAAATCCATTTTAAACTTAAATGTAAACGACACAGTTTCATGACCCATTTCATATCCGGTCGGGTACCGACCCGACCCAAACCCAAACCTGGATCATCTTAACCCGGTAGCCCCACGACTTCACGGTCGTCTTCCCCGAGAGTCCGGTAGGGTTCCGGTGGTGAACAGTCACCTTCTCCGGCAACGGCCACCGAAATTCGACCACTTTTCAACCTGTTTTAAACTTCGTTTTTCTTCCTTTCTTCCCAAGGATCCCAACCCTAGCCTTAGTTTTCATCAAGACCCTCCCCATCTTTACGAATATGAGGTTTAAAGGCTCAGCTCGATTTTTCGGTGACCTGTATTTTTCCATTTTCGTGACTTTTTGAGTACTGTTTTGGCCCTAATCCGTTTCAAATGGATTTCTGCACTTCTAAGGATCATTTTCATAAACAAATTTCAAAGTTTTAAACGTAAAATCAGTGAAACCCCGATTATCCTCCCTTAACTGCAACTCGGATTTTCTCTATGGTTTCTTAGCCATTTTCTATCATTCTTTTTGCGTTTGGTTCCATATTTCATGCTAATCTAGACCCTATATTCAAAATAAATCGAATCATGCCATAACACTTCAAAACAGAAATAGTGGCTTACCTATACCTTCAGTTTTTCCTTTGTTCCGTGGGTCTTTTTCCCTTCCGTTCCTTCCTCAGATTCCACCAAAAGCTCTCTGAGTTCTCTCTTGACTCACCCGGATTTCCTTGGGCTTTCTCTCTCTGATTTCTTCACTCCCACACAAGGACACACTTTTATATAATATACACATATATTACTTTGCCCTAACCTCACTTCACCGATCTTGTCACAGCCATACCCCCTCCCATACCCTTTCTGATTTGCACCTTACTCCACCATACCTACTAGGTTAGGGTTGGTGGATGTATGTCACTTCATGAATATATGTATACATATATATTTATATAACATATATAATATATACACTCACTTAAACTCACACACTCACGGCTGGTAACAGCCCTTTTTACCTTTTTGTTTTCTTTCCTTTTGTTCTTTCATTTAATATACATATATATATATAATACATTTTATAATATATATATATACATGTATAACTCATAATTATACATATTTCATACGTACCTATACGCCCATACATATACGTATATACTTAAACTCTGGGCACGTACGCATATACTAATTTTCGGTATATTACGTGTCTGTGAAACATGGGCATGCATGGAAATACGTGCGTGCACGCTTTACGATGTGATGTCCCGGGGTGCTCGGGTGTTACCCAGCACCTGTTATACATTCCGATCATTTACCATTTCCAGTCATTCATTTCCATAAAATACCATGATATCCTTTCTTACCGTTCAAGTTACATATTTTAACCGACCTACCTCGGTATACGTGACGTATCCCGGGTCAGGATATTACATTCTTACCTCCTTAAAAATAAGTTTGTTCTCAAACTTAGCATATACTACTATGAAAATAAATGTGCGTACTTGGCGCACATATCATCTTCTCGCTCCCAAGTAGCCTCTTCCATCCGATGATTTCTCCACAGAACTTTGACTAATGGAATAGTCTTGTTCCGTAGTACCTGATCTCGACGGTCCAAAATCTGAACTGGATGCTCTATGTAACTCAGATTTTCCTGGACGTCTAACGGTTCGTGCTCGATCACTTGATCTGCACTCTATATACATTTCCTTAGCATCGAGACATGAAACACATTGTGAACATGCACTAACTCTGAAGGTAAGGCCAGCTAGTAAGCTACGGGTCCAACCCTCTTCGTGATCCTGAATGGCCCAATGTATCTGGGGCCAAGCTTTCCCCTCTTGCCAAACCTGACTACTCCTTTCATGGGTGATACTTTCAAGTACACAAAATCGTCTTTCGCAAACTCTAAGTCTCGTCGGTGAACATTCGCATAGCTTTTCTGTCGACTTTGAGTTGTTAATAACCGCTGTCGGATCAGTTGTATTTTTTCTGCGGTCTGTTCTACTATCTCTGGCCCATAGAGTTTCCTTTCTCCCACCTCTGTCCAACATAGTGGTGATCGGCACTTCCTGTCGTACAATGCCTCATATGGCGCCATACCAATACTAGCTTGATAGCTATTATTGTACGTGAACTCCACCAATGGCAACTGATCTTCCCAACTCCCTTCAAAGTCTATGACACAGAAACGCAGTAAGTCTTCTAAAGTCTGTATCGTCCTTTCCGACTGGCCGTCGGTCTCGGGGTGATACGCAGTGCTAAGACTTAGTTCCGTGCCCATAGCTTGTTGTAGTCCCTTCCAGAATTGTGATACGAACCGGGGGTCCCTATCAAAAACAATCGATACTGGAACTCCGTGAAGTCTAACAATCTCTCTGATGTATAGCTCAGCTAGTCACTGAAGAGATTGTGTCGTCTTAGTTGCCAGGAAGTGAGCTGTCTTAGTTAATCTGTCTACTATGACCCAGATAGAATCACTTCCCTTGACTGTCTTCGGCAATCCCGACACAAAGTCCATTGTGATGTGTTCCCACTTCCACTCAGGAATGGGCAGTGACTGCAGAAGTCCTCCAGGCTTCTGATGTTCCACCTTAATTTGCTGGCACTTGGCACATCGTGCTATGTACTCAGCTATATGACGTTTCATCCCAGACCACCAATAAGTATCCTTAACATTGTGATACATTTTGGTGCCCCCTGGATGTAAGGCAAATTTCGAACTGTGTGCCTCATCAAGAATCTCCTTCTTGATTTCGAGCACGTCGGGTACGCAGATCCTATCCTGATAATACAATATTCCATCTTTCACTGTGTACTTGGAATCTATGTCTGTCTCTATTCCTTGAAGAAGTTTAGCCAGTTTCTCATCCTGAGCCTGCTGCCCCCTGATCTTGTCCACAATCGACAAACCGACTGTGACGTTGGCACATAGTGCCTCGGAACTGGGCAGAACTATCTCTATTTCCATGTCCTCCAAATCTCTCAGTATCTCCTTCTGTGTCGTCAACAGGCAAGCTAAACTCCCCGATGACTTTCTACTAAGAGCGTCAGCTACCACATTTGCCTTTCCTGGGTGGTACTGTATGTTGACCTCGTAGTCTTTCAATAACTCTAACCAACGGCGTTGTCTCATGTTGAGCTCCTTCTGTGTAAACAGATACTTGAGGCTCTTATGGTCGGTGAAGATTTCGCACGTGGTCCCGTATAAATAATGCCTCCATATCTTCAATGCGAAGACAATGGCGGCTAGCTCAAGGTCGTGTGTCGGGTAGTTCCCTTCGTGGGGTCTCAACTGTCGTGAAGCATATGCTACCACTTTTCCGTTCTGCATTAACACACACCCCAAGCCTTTAAGTGAAGCATCACTATAAATCACAAACCCTTCGGTTCCATTTGGTACTGTCAATATAGGAGCTGTAACCAAACGCTCCTTCAATTCTTGGAAACTCTTTTCTTGTTCCTCCGTCCGAACAAAAGGAACGCCTTTCCGGGTCAATTTGGTAATAGGCGTAGCTATTTTGGAGAAGTCCTTGACAAATCTCCTATAGTAGCCTGCTAACCCCATGAAACTTCGCACTTCCGTGACACTCGTAGGTTGAGGCCAATTCGTGATTGCCTCGATCTTCTGGGAATCAACAGAGATTCCCTTCTTACTGATCACGTGTCCCAGAAATGCTATACTAGGAAGCCAGAATTCGCATTTCTTCAACTTGGCGTATAACTTCTGCTCCCCTAACTTCTATAGGACTCTCCTCAGATGTACCTCATGTTCTTCCTGGTTCTTAGAGTAAACCAAGATGTCGTCTATGAATACGACTACGAAGTCATCTAAGTACGGCTTGAACACACGGTTCATCATATCCATGAATGCAGCTGGGGCATTGGTCACCCCAAATGGCATAACGAGAAACTCGTAGTGTCCATACTGTGTCCTAAATGCTGTCTTCTGAATGTCAGTGGGTCGGACCTTCAACTGGTGATAGCCGGACCTCAGGTCGATCTTCGAGAACACCTGGGCCCCTTTCAATTGGTCGAACAGATCATCTACTCTGGGTAGTGGATATCTGTTCTTGATGGTAACATTGTTCAGCTCTCTATAGTCGATACACAACCTCATGGTTCCATCCTTTTTCTTTACAAACAATACAGGTGCACCCCATGGTGACGAGTTGGGTCATATAAAACCCTTGTCCAATAATTCTTGCAACTGGAGCTTCAACTCCTTCAGCTCTGCCGGTGCCATCCTATATGGAGTCTTAGATATCGGTGTAATGCCTGGCAGCACGTCGATGCAGAACTCGATCTCCCTGTCTATGGGCATTCATGGAAGGTCATCCAAGAATACTCCGGGAAATTCCCTAGCAATGGGAATCTTCTCTAACTCAGGCTGCTGGGAATCAGTGTCTTGAACACTACATAAGAATCCGTGACATCCCTTGCGAAGCAGACGCCTTGCCTGGATAGAGGAAACAAAGTAGGGTGGGGAAGCCACCCTTGTCCCTTCAAAGTTCACTGTTGGAAACTGGGGATTCTGTATGAGAACTCGTTTGGCCACACAGTTTATCGTAGCGTGATTGGCGGCCAGCCAATCCATTCCAAGGATAACATCGAATCCACAAATTTCCAAGGGTATAAGGTTAGCCAATAAGTGTGTATCCCCAATCTGTATCCCACAATTCCTATACATGGTATCCCCCAACAATGATTTCCCCGATGGTATAGAAACATTCAGTAAATATCCTAAGGGTTCCGTCACTAGGTTCAATCTAGCAGCATATGTAGGGGATACAAATGAATGTGTAGATCCAGTGTCAAATAACACATGAGCAGGCTATGAGCATACTAAGAGAGTACCTGCGACTACAGAGGTTGTAGCCTGCACATCTCCTGGTAAAAGGGAGAAAACTCGTCCTACCTGCTGCTGGACGTTCCCCTGTCCATTCCTTTGGGTTGGAGGTCTAGGCGGTGCTATTCCGGTTGTTGGTGCTTTAACCGGAGCAGTGCTGGGCGTGGCCTGATCCTTCTGAGGGCATTCTCTTGCATAATGTCCCTCCTGGCCACAGTAGTAGCAAGCGTTGCTGTCCTTGAGACATTGGCCTTTATGGATCTTATTGCAACGAGAGCACTTGGCTGCTCCCTTTTTAGTGTTGCTCTGTTTCTTCTGACCGGACCCTGTCGCTTGTGATGCGGCTCCAGGTCTGGTAAATGTAGGTCCATGTCCCGAAGTAGAAGGCCCTTGCCTCTTATTCTGGTTGCCTCCATGCTTCTGGTTCCCTTTCCTCTTGGCGAATTCCTCGCCACTCCTTTCTATGACTCGAGCTGTCTCCACTACATCATCATAGGTAGCCAGTCGATGGGGTACCAGTCTATCCTTGATAGCCCATCTCAATCCTTCCTCGAACTTGCGGGCTTTCAGATCCTCGGTATTGACAGCACTGGGAGCAAACCTGGCCAACTCAGTAAATTTGGCCTCATATTGCTCTACCGTCATTGCTCCCTGTTGCAATACCATAAACTCTGCAACTCTTCGGTTTCGTACTTCTTGGGAGAAGTACTTCTTGTTGAAGATATCGGTAAATCGTTGCCAGTTCATGCCTGGCTCTTTATCTTCCTCTATCATCCACCATTTATGTGCCATCCCTTTGAGCATATAAGTGGCGTATGCCACTTTTTGGACCTTAGTGCATATCAGGATTTTGAAGATCCTGTTCATCTCTAATAACCACTCCTCAGCTATAGTGGCCCCTCTCGTACCGTCGAATGTCGGGGGTTTCATTTTCTGAAACCGCTCATACAAGTATGCAGCGTCTCGCTCGTTTTCTTGACGATTTCCTACATTGTCGCCTGCATTGACAGGCTGCTCCTGTTGTACTGGCTGTGCTGGTTGGCTAGCACTAGCCTGAATCTGTGGTAGGCTTTCAATGATAGTCCGCATCATTCTTTCCAATTGTTCTAAACGATCTATAGGTAATAGACCTTGCCTTGTGTTAACCATGGCTGTGAATAGAACCAATGAAGATAACCAATGAGGTAACCAGTGAGATAACCAATGAAGTAACCAATGAGATGACCAGTCAATGTGTAAGACGATTTGTCCATGACTGTAAAATATAAAATGTCAGTCATATCTAACAGTCTTAACTCTAGTCCTATCTCCCATGACTCACTATCGAACCTAAAGCTCTGATACCAAGCTGTCACAACCCGAAACCCACCCTATGCAGATCTCGTGTCGCGGGGCCGACCCGAAGGCCGTCCCTACTTTTTCCATTCCTGTATCATAGTACTAATATGCAATGTACTAAAAATCTTAAACAATGAACAGCGGAAGTCTTTATCAATTACAGTAATCCAGCGGAAGTCTTTTAAATAATTTAAAACAGTGGAAGTCTATTAAATACATGACATAGTTCTACATAAGACAAAATGAGAACTAAACGTAACCAGCACCCGGGGGTGGTGAATACATGGGAGAACTAACATAGACTGATACCATACTTCAAAATGTCCCCCTACGCTCTCAGACTCCTACTGGGGTCTCGCAGCGTCATCACCTGAAATGGGGGTAAGTGGGGTGGAATGAGCTACAAAGCTCAGTAAGTAAATGCAAATCTCCAACACTGGTATCGATGATCAATGAATCCATGAATAGATTATGATAGCCAATCATAAGAATAAGATGCTCTGATAGCCAATGGAAACAATTGCCACGAGGGCCAATGGAAACTATTGCCACAAGGGCCAATGAACAGTAATCACAATACACAATCAGAAGTATTGGGTGTAATGATAATATAATCAACAATGAAGTACTGCCACAATGAACCGATCACAATCAAATCAATCAATGTAAGTCCTTCGGGACTTGAAGAATCATAAGGAATAGTGCCATTCAACAATCAAGTTCTGTCAGTCATAAAAGATGCTTTTATTCTATAACATGCCAGTGAATTTGCAACTGCAATGCCAGTGAAAATGCAATGAGATGCCAATGATCATGCCAGTCAATTGCCGGTGGAAAGCCTTCGAGGAATTCATTCCTGCCACCTGTCCATTCATGGACTTGACCCTTAGGTCTCCAGTCAATACAGAAGCATCGGATGGATGTTGTGACTGAGCACAAATCCGGTATTCATAGCATATCATGATCATTCGTAATTCCATAGAAGTATAAAATGGAATATCATAGATTCAATGAAAGCATAACAGTACGCCTTTCAAGGCATGGTTCAACATGATAACAATGATACGACAGTCAATCAATGTCCACAAGATAGAACAAAATCACATTGTGGATAGCAATAACATGAGGCGCTTTCAAAGCACAGTGAAGCATGATAACAATGATACATCAGTCAATCAAATGTCCACAAGATAGAAAATATCGAATTGTGGAACACAAGGATATCAATACATTCAAGAGTACGAGTTTGGCAGTAAAAGAATAAACTTGGCTTGTGGAAACACCACATGTAAGAGAAAGTGATCCACTTACCTCTATCGTGATTCAAGATCAGAAATCCGTGAGTGTACCCTTGCCTTTCGAGTTTCCTATATATCAATGAATACGTTTTAGAATAGATTTTATTCATCAAATTTTATGCCTTTCCATCATAAGTATTTCAAATACTAATTTAGACTTTACCATTGAGTCCGGAATGCCGAAAAAACTCGGTTTAGGCTTTCACAGAATTCCATTTGGACTTTTGTACTAAAAGGGCAAAATGGTCATTTTGCACTTTTACGGTATTTTATCCTTTGGGGTTTCGTCTCGTAAAACGGACCCCACCATTGGACTTAGAACGTCCGAGATAATAAGTTTTGACTATTCATTTGCCTCGTTTGGACTTCGTTTGACCCATATTTGAGATAGGGGCATTTTTGTAAAAATTAATATTTTATTAATTTTTCTGTTTGGGCCTTAGTGGGATTGCTTAAAACATTTAGGGCCGGTTCATGATTTCCAAAAGCTACGGTCTGAACCAGTTGGTTCATAACCCAAAACCCTAAACCGGTCTACCCCTCTCTTGAACCAAACGGTTCAGTTAAATCCCAAGAACCGGATTCCATTATCCTGGTTCCTACCCTATCCCAGGTTCGGTTAAACTCAAAACCCAATTTCAATTTTGTATCCCTGCAACCAAACAGCCCAAAATCCATTTTAAACTTAAATGTAAACGACACAGTTTCATGCCCCATTTCATATCTGGTCGGGTACCGACCCGACCCAAACCCAAACCCGAATCATCTTAACCCGGTAGCCCCACGACTTCACGGTCGTCTTCCCTGAGAGTTCGGTAAGGTTCCGGTGGTGAACAGTCACCTTCTCCGGCGACGGCCACCGGAATCCGACCACTTTTCAACCTGTTTTAAACGCCGTTTTCTTCCTTTCTTCCCAAGGATCCCAACCCTAGCCTTAGTTTTCATCAAGACCCTCCCCATCTTTACGAATATGAGGTTTAAAGGCTCAGCCCGATTTTTCGGTGACTTGTATTTTTCCATTTTTGTGACTTTTTGAGTACTGTTTTGGCCCTAATCTGTTTCAAATGGTTTTCTGCCCTTCTAAGGATCATTTTCATAAACAAATTTCAAAGTTTTAAACGTAAAATCTGTGAAACCCTGATTATCCTCCCTTAACTGCAACTCGGATTTTCTCTATGGTTTCTTAGCCATTTTCTATCATTCTTTTTGCGTTTGGTTCTATATTTCATGCTAATCTAGACCCTATATTCAAAATAAATCGAATCATGCTATAACACTTCAAAACAGAAACAGTGGCTTACCTATACCTTCAGTTTTTCCTTTGTTTTGTGGGTCTTTTTCTCTTCCGTTCCTTCCTCCGATTCCACCAAAAGCTCTCTGAGTTCTCTCTTGACTCACTCGGATTTCCTTGGGCTTTCTCTCTCTGATTTCTTCACTCCCACACAAGGACACACTTTTATATAATATACACATATATTACTTTGCCCCAACCTCACTTCACCGATCTTGTCATAGCCATACCCCTTCCCATACCCTTTCTGATTTGCACCTTACTCCACCATACCTACTAGGTTAGGGTTGGTGGAGGTATGTCACTTCATGAATATATGTATATATATATATATATTTATATAACATATATAATATATACACTCACTTAAACTCACACACTCACGGCTGGTAACAGCCCTTTTTACCTTTTTGTTTTCTTTCCTTTTGTTCTTTCATTTAATATACATATATATAATACATTTTATAATATATATATACATGTATAACTCATAATTATACATATTTCATTCGTACCTATACGCCCATACATATACGTATATACTTAAACTCTGGGCACGTACGCATATACTAATTTTCGGTATACTACGTGTCTGTGAAACATGGGCATGCATGGAAATACGTGCGTGCACGCTTTACGATGTGATGTCCCGGGGTGTTCGGGTGTTACCCAGCACCTGTTATACATTCCAATCATTTACCATTTCCAGTCATTCATTTCCATGAAATACCATGATATCCTTTCTTACCGTTCAAGTTACATATTTTAACCGACCTACCTCGGTATACGTGACGTATCCCGGGTCGGGATATTACAGTAAAAGACCCTATTCTATGGTGACAGGGGCAATCACGGAGATGGGCACGACATCCATAATAGGCGAAACTGGGGCAGTTTCTAGCAAAGTCGGTTCTGAACCTTCTAGTTCCACCTCGTCCACCCTAGAGATGTCCAGGTCGGGGTGGAGCTTCTAGATCTTCCTCTTGAAGAGATGGTATCCAGAGTCCACGAACTCGCCCCCCAACTTGTTCACCTCATTCATCAACTCCTTTTCGGCCTCCTCCTTGGCCGCTGCCTTGGCCGCCTCCACGTTGGACGCCAATGTCAGAGCTGCCACCACCTCTACCTCTTTCTTTTCCTTCTTCATAGCTTCAAGGAGGAGAGCAAGCTTGTTCCTCTGGGACTACAGGACACCCAAGCCATTCATCGCCTCCTTATACTTCCCTTTGAGAGAAAGGAAGGTGGATCAGGATGTTTGAAGCTCGGTACGGGTTGCCTCAAGCTCAGCCTGAAGCTGGCTCACCCAATCAGAATCTTCAGGATAGTCCAGAATGGCGGCCATCGAGTGGGCGGCTTATAAACAAACACGGGAGAGTTAGTAAAAAAAAAAGAGATCTTTAAAAAAGAGCACTTACCTTTACGTGGCCTACCAAGAGGTCCCTGGCAATCTGGCGAGGGCTTAGACCCTTGAAGTACGAGGACCAGGGCCCCTCAAAAGCAAGCCTCACTGCCTCATCCCCCGAGGCTGCGCTGGCGATTTCGGGAGGAATGTGGTACAGCCTCCCGATACTGCGGGACGCCGAACCAACTTCTGAAGTTGATGGTGGAAGAGGCTCATGAGAAGAAGCTAGAGCCCCCTTTTTCGGAGTGACCTCTGGAGCCGAAGGTAGAGGGCTTTTTCAGTCCTCATTTTCTTTTGAGGAGGAGCAGCAGAGGTGGAAGGTGATGGGCCTATGGCTTTCCTCGCGCTGGGGGAGTAGTTAGACAGCACCGACTTCTTTAGTGCGGTAGCCCTATTCTTCACCAGGTTCGCCTCCATCAGGTTCTACAGAGAAATGATCTGGTCGTGAGGTTAGTTGAGGGGCTACAGTAGTCTTTGGTACTTCTCTTGAAGTTCGAGAGTAAAATTTGACCTCTTCCAAGCCTTCTTATCTGCAAAATAACACGAAAAAAATAGAGGACAATAGCGAGTCAGTCAAAAAAGAAGGGAATGAAGAAAAGTTAACCATCACAGGTCTGAGGTCTCACCCTTAAAGCCGGTGTCTCGAGGAAAGAGACTCAACCAGTTTTCAAAATATTCGTGCTCCCAACCTCCACTAACGAAGAAGTACCACTTCTTCAATGTTTTGTTTGAAGTGGGTACTGAGGTTAGGGGCCTGAACCGTTTATCAAACGACATGTAATAAAGTCCCTTTGACCTGAGGTACTTCATGTCCATGTTGCTTCGAATGAGGTCTAAATCCACCTTGACCCCATTTTTATGGCCTATCACTAAAAAGGCCATGAACTGCCTCCAGCTGTTGATGTTCAGCTCTGTAGGATAGATCTTGAACCAATTAAAAAATTGATTTAAAAGGGGGTGCAAGGGAAACTGTACACTGATCTCAAACCATTCGAGATAAGCACAGATCTCCCCCCTCATGATAGTCGAGGGACAATTAAGTTTTTTGGGAACCCTACATGACACATTTTTTAGAAATCCAAAGTTCTTCCTGAGGGATTTTAACATCTCCTCAGTCACTGCACTTTCCCTTTCCTCTCTCTGAGATCGGCCGGAGGTGCCAACCTCCTTATTCCTAGACTTGAGGTGGGCTTTCACAAGCACCACACCAGAGTCACTATCAGAATCATCACTTAATCCCCTACTAGGGGGAGTCCTATCGCTACCCATCTCTACGTCCTCCCTAAATTCCCTATCGTTAGAATGGGTTTCAGAATCCGACATGACAAAAAGAAAATGTAGAAAAAGAAATGGAAATGGAGAAGAAGTATAGAAGAGGAAAAATAAACAAACAGTAGGGGAAGAAGAAATTACCGACTTACTGGAGAAAGAAGGGTCGGACGACGGACACGATTGAAGGGATGCTGAAAATTGCACAAAATGTCATAAATCGCTCACAAACACCTCAAGGATATATGAAAATTGTAAAAGAAATTCAAACAACCACTCCCACTATTTATAAGAAACGTCAGAAACATCATTAAATGCTTCAAAAACTGAATGACGACTGAATAATAATATCCTCGATTAGTGAAACGACAGCACGCGCTATAATTACGCTATGACGGCTACTGTCCCCTCAAAATACAGAACGACGCACTAAGTAGTAAATGCACGACCCTTTAAAAACCCTAGCCTAAGTTCTGTAGGCATCCCAAGAGCTAAGGCTCAGGGGGGAGTAGCTGATGTACCAAAAAGTAACGGACTAATCCAAACATGACACGTGTCTAGCTTCTTTGTGTGGGGGTCATGAAGTAACTTACTATACAAATCTGACATCGAATCAACAAGCTTAGAAACATCAGTTCTCGGTTGTACCAACCTCATCATCATCGTAATCTTGGCCTACCGACCTCGGAACAGGGAAACAGAATGCAATACAGAAGTTGCCATTCCTGATATATTCCAATCCCTACCCTACCGGAAGTTGAAAGGGAAACTACCATCTCTAGATAGCTACGAATCCCGAATTTCATGGCTCCTAATCTTACTCACCTTAGGAGACGAACAACCTATAAATACAACCCTCAAGGTATGCCTAAAAAGAAAATTTTCAATTATCGCTCTCAGTTTATTCTTTACTGATTTAACCACCAGAGTGGCTACCACCGGAGCCATCCCGGCGGCCCTTTGATTCCCCTTTTTTAGGGTTCGTGATAAAAGACGTGGAGAGGAGCCCCGACCGGTCAGAAAATTGCAACATCAATATATATCTATATATATATATATCGAGAGATAGATAGAGAGAGAGAGAAAAGAGAGAGAGAGAGAGAGAGAACCTAATAGACTAGCAACAGCACTAGAGAGTGGAAAAAGACTAGGAAAGGATGTGTGAACGCTGATGCTTGGAGCACGATTTAGTATGTCGGTGGCAAGCATCAAGAGGTATGGCTAACCCTACAATTCGAACCACAAAAAGGGGAAAAGAGAATTGGACACTGGATTCGGACATCCCATGTGAAAAACATGCACAATGTTCAAGACGAAAAAATACAGTGGTTGGATAATAAGCAAAAACTCTATATTATGTATATTAAAATATTACTATCATATTACTGATACTATAATTATGCTTTAATATAAAAAAAAAATGTCACATGTTAAAGTTCGATCTCTATGATTAAAATTTTTTTCTATATCACTTTACCGTAAGATGTTTTCCCTTCTTCAATGGTTATATTCCCATATTGCAATGGCATTATTGCCAAAAAGATAGAAATTGCATTTGACAGAGGCCACCACACTGGATGCCCCACATGGTGGCTCACACCGACACATTTTCGCCACTTAAGTCTATTAGGTAACAAATGATAAGCTAATAAAGAAGACGACCGAAAAACAACTGTCGAAAAAGAGTCAGGACAATGGGAAAAATTATGACTGTTGCAAATGTCGCGAGCAATCAATTTATTATGACATAGCACTTTGTCGGTAATAAAAATTTCTACCGATACTAAGTTCTATCACAATAATAGATAATGTTATGACGCATGAAACTGTCGTAACACAAATATTTGTGACGCATAACAATGCCGCAAAAGAGCAATTTATTACAACCAACTAATATATCGGTAATGTTCAATTTTTACGACTTTTTATTTGGTCCTTAATTTTCTCTGTATTACGGCATTGTTTTTCGTCAGTTATTGTCCTACTAAATAAATGCTTTATATTGTCGGAGATAATGATAAATTCCAACACTATTTTTCATCGGTAATAGTTTTGTTATTACCGATGTTTCCTATTTGTTCGTTGATTTTGTTTGTTTCAACATCATTATTACCTACCTTTTATCCGACATTTTTTATTCCTCAGCATTAGTTTATTGTGATTAGTTTTTGATTTCTTCTGATATTTTTGGCATTACTATAAGGAAATTTCCATGTTGCATTTCTATGCTTTAATTTTAATTATTTATGAAAATATACAAAAAAATTTATGAAATTATACAAGATGTTTTAATGAAGGGTAATGTTATTGTAAACTTGAATGCATATGAGACATGGTATCTTAACTATTAGATGACCTAGGAACTAGAAATAAAGTATTTCAGATAAATGAAAACTCAATTCCTAAGTCATCCAATAATTAAAATACTCTATTTCATATGAATTCGAATTTATAATAACACCATATTTTATGAATTTATATTAAAAAATTTACCTATACATTTATTGATCTCTCATTATTTATTATTTGTTACAATAATTATTATTAGTTATTAGTAATGCATTTATATATATATATATATTAAAATTTTATTATCTTAATACATGATTACATGAGAGAACTTTGAACGAAGAGGCAGAAAAATTAAATTAGTCAAGAGAGGAGGTTAATGGAGAGAGAAGCAAATTAAATGAAAAGAGAGAGAAAGTAGTTAAGACTATTGCTACACAAGCACATGATGAGAAAATTAAATGAAGAAAATTGTATCTCAAATTCAAGTTTGGATTGTCTCCATTTCAAGTGAAATGGAGTGTTTTCATTTCTCTCATAAGCATATGAGATTCATATGGTAAAATTATAATATTTTTAAAGTTTTGACACTGGTCTTTACTTGTTTGTGAGAGAAATGAAGTATCTCCATTTCAGTTGAAATGGAGACATTCCCAATCTCTAAATTCTATCTCAAATATTGTGGCATTGTATTGGTGGTAATATTTTAAATCATGTAATTAATGTGATTTTAACATATCAGTACTACATCATTTGAGATATAAAATTGAAATATAAATTTAAGATATAAATTTTAGAAGCCTAGCATTTTCCTAAAGGTATTGTCTTCCCTTCTTCTCCTTTCGTCTTCTTTAGTTTATCATTTGTTGTATGACAGACTTAAGTGACAAAAATTTATTGACGTGACCATATAGGACACCCAGCGTGGTGCACATAACCCAATACAGTGCACATGAGTTGGGTTTAAGCAGTTTCAAAAATTTAGAAACATAATCGAAGCACAAGCTTAGTGGAATCGACCCGATCCAATTCAAAAAAATTTGAGTTAAGTGGGTTCGGGTTGGCCGTTATTTATTTATTTTTTTGGCTTCAAACTAATTCCAAAAAAGTATGTATGCATACAATGTATATATAATCTTTGTAAATCTAAATTAAAAATGAACAATTTTTGCATGTAACACACACACACACACGCACACACACATATATATCGACATTTATACTACCTAAATATGCATTATAAGTGAAATCTATTAAAATGATAAACTATATTGCCATGGTAATTGGCGAGCACTTCCTAAATAATTTGGTAATTGTCAAAAACTAAAAATTAATTCTCTCTTTTTTAAAAACTTGATAAACTCTTAACTATTTAAAAATATTAATAAGTGGTTTCATGAAATTAAAATTTAAAAGGCCTAAAAAATATGTTTAATTTTTTCAAAATTTTAACCGTGTTACCAAGAGAGTTGGTATAACTGTATACAGTGATCATATATATATATATATAGATATGTTTGAAACAACAGAACATCCAATCCTGTATTTTAAGATCATATATATTAACACGCACAATCAACATATTAAGATCATATATATATATATATATATATATGATGCTGCACTTTTTCGATCAATAGGGCTCTGACCTTCGTCCGCCTGAGGACACTCAAAAACGAGATTAGAGGGCCACCGGTTTGGCTCCGGCGGTAGCCACTCCGATGATAAAGTTAATAAACTGAATTGATAGACTGTAATTGAAAATAATTAAATGAGCATCAATATAAAAGCGCACCTTAGGGCCTTATTTATAGGCTACAGATCTCCTAAGTTGATTAGGATTTAGAGCCGTGAAAGTTGAGATTTGATCATTGGAGAAAGGCAGTTACCATATTGAACATTGCGTTCCATGAATGGCAGTTTCCTTGTTGAATACTATTTCCTTATCTTGAGCTCGGTGGGATGCGTAAGGCGGCCATGAGCTTGGAACCCTTTTGCGTGTGACCTCTGAATTGAAGGTGAGTCATGGGTTCCGATCTGGGAGCTCTAAAGGTTAAGTGTTCAAGCCTGCTCTAGATGGATGAGCCTTGGCTGATCTGTAGTTACATGTGTCATGCAGAGACTGATTTGTCACTTTGTGGTATATTAGCTACTCCCTCCCGATCCTTAGTTATAGCTCAACGCGTAAATAGGGCTACGAGCTCTCGAAAAGTCACACGTCTTTTCTTTCCATTTCTCGAGATGATCCTTGATGTGATATTTATTACGCAGGTCGTCGTTTGGGCTTTCGAGGCCATCATTGCCTATAACCGTCATGATGGTTCGGCTTGGTGGGCCCCTCTTTCTGAAAACGTATATAATGAGGTGGAGAGGCTTGGTACGCCTTTTTCCTCACCATTTTCATTACCTTCAAGAGAAATATACTATCATTCGCCGAATCAGAGCAACCAGAGAACTTTGAGAAGTCCTCCGTCGTCTAAAGCTCCCATTTTCGGTTATCTCCAGGTTCGATTTACTTCTTCCCTCTCATTTCATTTTCCTCTTCATTTTTCTTCTTCTCTTTCTATTTTTGTTCTCTTCGTAATGTCAGCCTCAAATGCCATGTCGGGCACTGGCCATGGCACAGGAAGCTCTCCGAAGTCAACTGTGCCACCCCAAACCTATACAACATCCCGTAGTTCCTCCGGTGATGCTGGAAATAGGTTGGGAGAGTCCCCCTCTAGTTCGGGGGTTAGGATTGTAGAGGCATTCGTAGAGTCGAGGAATAGAATTGGGGAGGCCTCTGGCCGGTCTTCCCAAATGGAGGAAGGGCAAAGTGTCGTGACTCAAACCATGTTAGATGGCCCGAGGTCTTCTTTTAATTTTCCAAATAATATAACCTGTAGGGCCCCTGGTTCCTTAGATCGCCCCTCTGACGTCCAAGAGGGTGAAATTTGTGTTTATGTTGCCTGGTTTGAAATGGGGCCGAGGTTCCCCCTACCTCCTTTAGTTATAGAGTTCTTTAAATGGTTTAACATCTGCCCTGCCGACCTTAACCTTAATAGCTGGAGGCACCTGTTAGGGTTTATAGTGCTTGGTCATCTGAATGGTGCCGAAGTGGACATCAATCTGATCCGTAGCAATATGGATCTGAAATATATGAGATCGGAAGACTTATTTTATATGTCTTTTGTCAAGGGGTTCAGTCCCCTCTCTTTTGTACCGACTTCCAACAAGACTTGGAAGAAGTGGTACTTCTTCGTAGGAGGAGGGTGGGAGATGGAGGACTTCTAGGACCAGACTTCAATATTCCCCCAGAGTATGGGGTTCAACGGTGAGACCCCTTTCTGTTTACCGTAGTTCTGTTTTGCTTATATTTCTACTTCTGAATGGCTGGTCTGACCACTGTGTTCATGTCTTCTCTACAGATAAAAGTGTTTGAAAGAGGTCAATCTTCATAGTTGACCTCCAGGACAAATATCGTAGGCTCCTCCAAACCAGCAATCGAGACTACCGAGCTATCCTTATGCCAGAGAATCTGATAGCGGCCAATCAGGGCAATACTCACTCGGGGAATCTCAAGAAGTCCCTGCTGACCAAAAAGGTCCCGTTGCCTCTGAAGAAGACGGTGGGGGAGACCTCTTCCTCTACCAAGCAACCTCTTCAAGTAAAAAGGAGGAGGTTGCTTTCCTACTCTCCTAACTGAACTCTGTCTAAGGACGAAAGGGAGGTTCCAACCCTTGTGGCAGTAGTCCCCCCTGCCCTTGTGGTCCTGAGCAAGTGAAGGGGGAAGGGGAAGGCGGTTGCCGAAGCCCCTCAAAAGCCTAATGATTCCAACTACCGAGCCACGAAGAAGGCCTTCAAAGATTTCTGGGCTTCGGGCCCTCAGAAGTATAGGGGGCAGAAGCTAGAAAAATTGATGACCGAGCTAATGAACCTTCAGATCAAGGTAACTTTCGAATTTTTCTTGTTTTTCTCTTTTCCTTTTTATCATTTTATTTATTCTGACTTGCTTATTTTATACGTTGCAGACCATGCACAGCCTTATCACTCTGATGGAGACTTCCCTAGAGTCGGAAGTGGTAGACAAGCTCTAGTCTGAGCTAGACGAAGTTAGACTGCAGTTAGGAACAGCTCAGTCTGCCGCCTCTGCTGCTGAGGAGAGGCTGAAGGAGATGGAAAATTCCTTGGCAATCATGGAGTCAATACAACAAAATCCATTTTTTGCGACGCGCGTTATTAGCGACGCTCAGTCGTATGTCGCGAATAGTTGGGGAACAGCGAAAAAAAAAGTTGAGTCTGGCGTGAAAAATTAGGCGCGAAACTTTTAGCGACGCGCACTTGACAATTGGCGACGCACATAGGCGTCGCTAATAGGTAAAATTATTGCCGAAGCTCACATAGGCGTCGTAAATTGTGCTACTTTAGAATTAGCAATGCGCATGGACTTATTAGCAACGCTCGTTGCGCGTCGCTAATAAGTCCCCCCATTTTTATAACCTAGCGATCGACCATTTTTTTATTCTTCTCACTTTGTCTCTCTAATTTTTCTCACTCACTCTCTGTCACTCCCTAGTTGAAAGCTCGAATCGGACGGCGGTGGACGGCCCATTCGGTGACGGCAATTGTATTCGGTGACGGTAGATTTCATATTCGTTCTTTTTTTTTTTGCAAAGATCTGTCAAATCTGCATCATTCTTTTGTGGTTCAGTTTAGATTTGTTTTTTATACCACCAGAGACCAATCTACGACCAATCTATTCTCAGTTCTTGCAGGTTGGGTTTATTTGGAGTGGAGTTCCTTTACTCACCGTAGCTATTTCTCTCTTCTCTCCATCTCAGACTATCATCATCTCCATTTTTGTGCTTGTTCTTTTGCTGTTAAGCATCCTCTCTCTCTTTCTTTATGTGAGTACTGTATATTTATATATATATATATATGGGCATGTAAGGGTTTTTTTTTTTTTTTTAATTCTTTGACAACAGAACAGAAAATTAGATATATATAGCTAGATAGATATAGATATAGATATATAAATTTGCTGTTGAACCGCTCAACTATTCCTGAAACTCGAAATCTGCCACATATTCTTTGATTATTTTTTGGGGAATTTTTTTTTTTCTATACTTTGGATTCTGTGATGAAATGTTAGATTTGCATTGGATATGCATATATACGTGTGTTTATTAAAAAGCCTCTATTGTTGTTTCAATTACTTATCAAATCAATAAATAGTAAAAATATTTTAATGTTTTATATTCTGGCCATTTATATGGATATGCAATTTGAATTCTGTCTATTTGTTTTTGTTTTTGTGTTGATTAGCCATGACCGAATTCTGTCTATTTTTGATTTTAATTTATTATAAATATAGCTCATAAAATTCTTTATTTTTTTTCAATTATACAAATTTATCCCATTATTTATATGAAATGAATAAAATCTTAAATATTTCTCAAATATTTTGACAAATTTCAAACTATTTCCAAAAATCCTAACCACCACAAATAAGTTTTTATTTTTTATTTTTATTTATGAAATTCTTAATTTATTGCAAATAATTATAAAACAAAACCTCTTTCTTTTAACTTATGTAACTACATAACTTTTCTTATTTAAAAATTTATCTTGAATATTTTTTAGTTATTAATAATAATTTCCCAAACAACTCTCAAATTTTAAATTGTTATTCAATGATGTATAATTTCGAAATGATAAATTTGTCACTAGCTCTTCTATGGACTTCCAAGTATTGTTTTCATAAATGCCATCATGAAATTCTACGTACAACCTATTGGTAAAAATGAAAATAAAATATGTTAGCGATGTTCAAGGTCCATAAATTCTTAATCAAACACAACACCAGTTGAAAAATCTATCAATCTTTTTAAATTAAAACCAAACGAGGTTAGCTCATATAAGAAAGATTCAAATATTAATAAGTCAATATTACAAACTTAAGTCTCTTCTTTCAATGATGCGTGGGTTATGAAGTGTTTACGTATATTCTGAATTTATATTTTAATAACTTGTCCAAAATTAGTTGATAGTTAAAAGAGTTTTTTGTCATTAAAAAAAAATTATCAAGCTAAACTATTGTTTTATTCTCTCTAGTTTTGTGAATTCCTTTTTGTTTTCCAATGAGGAGACCAAAAACATTTTGTTAACTTTAAGATGATTAGATGCCCATATTTGGTATCATTTAGTTAAATCTAACAAGGTGGTGGGGCCTTGTTTGGGTATTACCCTAAATCAATGATGTATTACCCTAATTTCCACTTGTGGGTCCCATTAAAAGATAATGTTTGATTGGATTGATCCATTGATTAAGGAATTTACTAATTAGGTGTTAAGATTTGGCTTTAATTTAGTAAGTCTTCTGGTATACAAATAATGTCATGTCAACTTGAAATTATGGGAAACTACTAAATCATTTTAGTGTTAAAATTGATGCTATCATGAAGGGCTCTTATGTAACACCCCGATCCTGTATAATTAATAATTAAATATTAATTATTAATTAATACCGGCTCAGAGAATAATCAAGGGAATTAACCCTAATCTCCCGACGGTTATGATAGGCCGATAAAATAATTAGAACATGTCCGAGAATAGGGTACAATACCCGAACCTAATTATCATTTAATTAGGTGAAAAAATGTCAATTGAACATTGACGGAACTCGAATTAATTAACCACGGAAATCCCAAATAATTAATTAATGACACGGAACCTCTGACACTGTAGATAACTGAAATATGAAACTCTCGGAACAAACCGCATCGAAAAAGGAGTTACGGAATGAAAGTTATGAGGCAAACATCAGAAACTGAATTAATGCGCAGCCAAACAGGGCCTTAACCAAAAATGGTGAAAAATGGCCAAAATGGTGGTTAAGGGAATTGAACCCTTCACCTTTGAGGGAATGACTTTTTCTCAAAAAATTTACCAACTGGGCTGCCATTACTTTGTGCATATATATACAACTAAATTGTATATATATTCAAAGTTGCCCCAAGCTACCACCCAAATGGACCAATGGGGTTTCATGCAACCATATATGATATATAAAATATGTAATATATATATATATATAGGCAGACTAAATCTGATTGGACCACCATTCCACCCAATGAGAGACCATGCAACAACATAATTTATAAAATATATACATATACTTGTATATGTTGTGATGGTGTGTCTCAGAATTGGAGAACAAATTCTCTATATGTGTGGGCTCGGTTAGAGAGGGCGGCCATGGTGAGCTTGCCATGCAAGTGTGTGTGTGTACCCATGGTATATGTGTGTGTATCTTCATGGAGATACACCAATGGAGGGTGGAGCTGTGCATTATGTGGCTGCACTGAGGGGCACGACTGCACTGGAGCAGCATGCATGAAGCCACAGTCGAGCCAAAAGAGAGCAGCCACTGTCCGGAGGTAAGACACCTCTAACTGCCAATTTTCTGTTTTGATTGTTGGTGCTGTTCTAATAGTTTTGGCCATATAAATTATACACATAAGTTCCTGTGAGGGTTAGAACTGTTCTAGAACAACTGAGAGGGTCGAATAGCCATGAAAACCATTGAACTGTAACACGGCCACCATGGATGACCTTGATGCAACCAATCTAAAATGACCAAAACCAAACCATGTTTGGATGGTCGAGACTTGATCTATAGGTCACGAGAGTTTCCAAAACACCAACCCGCGACCCTAGAGCACTGATTTGGACCCTCAAAACCGAACCTATAGCTTTCGGCCATGGAACCCAAATCGTGTAATCGGCTTCTAGATTGAAATTTATAAATGGGGAATTGAAGCCCCTGTTCTAAGGGTCACAAAGAACCAAACCGTGTGCGATTTGGTTGAGGAACAAGGCCACATGGCCGAACTGAAATAATGCACAATAATCGGTTCTACCGAGCTTAATCCTTGGATTCGAGGCACCAAATCGATGCCAAGTTGTTGGAATCACTCCTAGGGACAATTTGGGACCAAGACATGTGGAAATCCGTGCTTGAAATGGCACGAAAATGGAGCAAAACCGGACCTGCACTTACGACAACAGCGCCCTGCGCGTTGGAGAAGATGGAGTTGACTCGCCAACTCGTTCGAGTTGGGCCGAGTCGACTCATACACATGTCGCCTGAAGACCGTGCCACTGTTTTAACAAAACTGCACCGTTTTGGTGTTGGGGTGTTAAATTTAAAATCTGATCCTACCTGTTTGGTTACGGGTTTTAAAAATTGAAATAGGGGAAATTGGAATAAGCTATCCATGAATTAAGGGCCAATTAGGGGATAACAGGAATATTTAATTCCGGTTCACTGAGGGTTAGTGAACCGGTTGGTTCACTGGAGTTCTGGACCGGTTCAAATTTTGAACCTAAACCCAATGGGTTTGAACCCCTAATTTATGTAATTACATTTTGACCCTTGAAGTTTCCTGAAATTTCGGAATTAACCCCAACTGTTTTGGGGAATTACACAGTGGCCCAGATTTTGGGAAATTCCTTCATTTAAGCCCCTGGTAATTAATTAAATAATAAAATAATTATTTAATTAAATAGGTAAAATTACAATTTTACCCCTGGACATTAAATATGTCAAACGAAGTCCAAATAAATTAAATAAATAGTGTATTTTCACTAGTTCAAGCATTCTGGACTCAATGGTACAGTCCGATTTTGGAAATACAGTCCCGAAAAATACAGACCCGTAAGTGATAAATTACTGTACTGCCCCTGATGGCACCAGACCTAAATAAAAATAAAAAACAGTCTATTTTGACTATATCGGGCATTCTGAACTCAACGGTGAGGTCCGTTTAACGAACTGGAGTCCCGAAAAATACAGACACATAAAGTGTAAATGACCGTACTGCCCCTAATGATTCTCAGGGTCAATTAAACATAACAGATAGTCCAACTTAATTATGTCGGACACTCTGGACCCAATGGTGAGGTCCGTTTTATGAACTGACGTGCCGAAAAATATGACACGTGAAATTACCAAATTACCCCTGATACCGTACGAGACCTAAACAAAGTCCGATTGGGACGAAACTGATACCGGTAGGAGCCCAGACACTGGTGAGACTGTATACTTGATTAGATGACGAATCGGGATCAGAATTACACAAAACGTAAAATGACCAAAATACCCCTGAGCACTGTAAGTGCAAAGTAGAGGTCGAATAAAGGTCAAACTGATCTGATAAATTATCACAGGGATAATTATGAACACTGAAGGGCTAAATAAGACTCTGAGACAGTCAACGCGTAAAACGAGAAATGACCGATGTGTCCCGACGATCTAAAGCAGATACCAAATGAAGTCCAAGGGACTTACAAATTTATACATGACATATATGGGACGTTCTGAGGACCATGATAGGGTCCGGGGCAAAAATGACAAAATTACCATTTTACCCCTAAGACTAAATAAGTACCCAACTGATACTGATTAAAGTCTAAAAGACTTAAAACTTCATATATACGATATATGGGATATTCTGAGGACCAGAACAGGGTCCGAGATAGAATGGCAAAATTACCATTTTGCCCCTATGGTTAAAATGAGAACCTAACTGATACCGATTGGAGTCCAAAGGACGTAGAACTTTGTACTTAAGATATAAAGACTATTCCGAAGACCACGATAGGGTCCGGGACAAGAATGATAAAATTACCATTTTGCCCCTAAGGTTGAATGGGTGCCTGACTGATAACAATTGAAGTCTAAATGACTTAGGATATAATCCTAATAACTGCTAAGCCTAATTAAAGAATGAAATAGCCTCGGGTGAGACCCAATGGAAGGGCGATAGGCTACTAGGCTATCTTAGGTAATCCGATAGATACCTAAGATGACGAATGAGACCTGAATGGATGAGTTCTGATCTGTCTGTGATTGATGATTATTATTCAGGATATACATGGAGATGCCTGACGTACCTGGAGGTTATCGGATTATTTATGTAAGGAAATAAGCGTAAAGTTTGTGAGTAACTTCTGACACTGTTTTGATATTGTCCCTTGATTTACTGATCTGTTTTGAATGCAATTATTTAAGTGCAATTATTTAAATGCATGCTTTTCGTACTATATCACTTATGACATGGTTTTAGTCTTTTTAAATAATTGACTATATTCCTGATCCCTGTGCTAGCATCCCGTACTGTTTTGCCCGTTTTGAACTGTTGAGATAAAATGGATATATTGAACCATTATTTCTGAAACGATTAAATAAACCATGTGATATAGGCAAAGAACAACATTTTGTTGTATCGTACCGCTTTGTATAGTATACTGTTTGAATGCTATATTGTTCAAATGTATGTACTTATTGTACACCCTTTGTACTACATTCCACGTGATGTGCTTGTGTCCTTCGAATTAGGAATTCTGTTTAGTTCTGTTGTGTGCTGTCCGTTAATGATATGTCTGCCTCGGTTGTTATGTTCCGTCCGGTTCTGACATGTTCCGTCCGTTGATGATCTGTCTGTCTTGATTGATATATGGTCCAATTCCGTCATGATCTATCCGTTAATGATATGTCTTTGTTTTGACTGATGTATTGTTCCGTTCAATTCTGTTATGTTCCGTCTGTTGATGATCTGTCCGTCTTGATTGATATATGGTCCAGTTCCGTTATGATCTGTCCGTTGATGATATGTCTTTGCTTTGACTAATGTTTTGTTCCGTTCGATTCTGCTATATTCCGTTCATTGATAATGTGTCTGCCTTGATTGATATATGGTCCAGTTCCGTTGTGTACTGTCCGTTGATGATACGTCTGTCTTGATTGAAACATTGTTCAGTCCAGTTATGATTAGTTCCGACAGTGATGTGTCCCTGACCTGATTGTTATATTGTTTCTACCCAGTTCTGTTATGTTGTGTCCTGTTCATGATTGCCTGTGTCTTGATTAGTGCATTGTTTCCGTTTAGTTCCGTTATAATTTTATCCGTTCGCGATATGCCTTTGCTTGACTGATGTATTGTTACCGTTCGATTCCGTTATATTATGTCCGTTAATGTTATGTCTGCCTCGATTGATATGTTTCGTCCGGTTCTGACATGTTCCGTCCGTTGATGATCTGTCTGTCTTGATTGATATATGGTCCAATTCCGTTATGATTCGTTCCGTTAATGAAGAGTCTGTGTCTTGACCGATATATTAGCAATAGTTATTGTTTTGACCGATTGGTTATGTTATGTTCCGACCCGTTTGTATTGTTTATTCGATTCTGTTTTATTGTACTAGACTGCTTATGAAATGGACTTATAAAAATAGTTATTTTTGAAATGACTAAATTATCCATGTGCCATGGAAGCACAAAACTGGTTTTGAAACCCATGATAGGGAATCTGTGTTACTCACTGGGCTTATTTAAGCTCAACCCATTATTCTGACATTTTTCAGGGATTATCTTTGGTGATTTAGAAGACACCATGATATGACATGATAGGCCGAGTGGCACTTCAAGTAAAGGATCTGACGGCACTGATCTGTAGAGACTGGATTCTTGTGGACTGATTCTGTTATTCAGGTGAGTGATATGATACGGCTAACCTGATTTACATGTACTGGATAGATAATTATGGCTCATGGAAATAAACGGTGCTCTAAAGATATTAGATCTGCTCTGTACTATATGCCTGATTTTAGATATGCTCTGAACTTAGAACTGTTAACTGTTTTGGATTTAGACTTGCTCTGTGGTACATACCTGTATGGTGGATAAGTGAGTTGCATTCCTGTGACACAAAGAAAAAGTTTTAAATTCCGCTGCATCTGACCCTACAGTTGGAGTGCAATTCGTCGGAAAGTTCAGAATTTGCCTTTGGTTGGTCGCGTCGCGACCGACTGGCAGTCACGTCCTCGACATCCGCGTAGGGTGGGGTTCGGGATGTGACATCTTATAACTGTTATCTGATTGCTTATAAGCAAAACATACACATTCAACACTACAAGAAATTCTAGTTCTTGAAATAGACATTTGAAATGGGCCTCAATAAATTGTTCTAATTAATAACTATTGGAAACTTGGAAAGTCATCCTAAAATTGTTTTCATAACTAATGCTATAATTTCAACATTAATTATATTCAAATAATCATAATTACCAAATAATAATAATAATATTACTCAAGTTTAGTTTTTGCTTTAAATGATATGTTGGTTTGGTATGATTAGATTAGTTAACAATTTTTTTAAGCTTCTTTTTGGTTTCATTTTGATAGGATTTTTTTTGTTGATTTTTATGGCCAAACATTGGTGAGAACATTGGGTTTAGGGCTTTTAGCAGGTGTAAAAAAAGGTTAGAGTTTAAAGCTCTAGGTAAGCATGGAAAGGGGGACTTTATGGGCTATTTAGTAGAACAGTAACTAGGGGTTGCTTGGGTTTCTTTTGTGGGGAAGCTTTGAATGATTAAAAGAGAGAAGAAGACTAGGATTTGAAAGATAGGATTTATAAGGCTAATAAAAGGGTTAAATATTGTTTAATTATAGAATTTTGGAGTTAAGAGAAAGTGCAGAAGTCTAAGAGAAATGATTTTATATTTAATATGCAATTCAAGATGGTTTTTTTTTTTTTTTTCTCTCTCTCTCTCTGTCTTCTTTTTAATGTATTTGATATGCATAGTCTACTACCTCGTCAAAGAAAAATATCACATAGAATCTCTTTTTTCTTTTTTTTTTTATTTGTTGTCAATTTCATCTGGAAGCATGTTACCTTGCTAGTGAGTCCGACAACTCAAGCATTTGATTGTATTAGATCAAATGAGTTTTGGCTAGAAGAGCATCCAGTTCTCGTTTCTCCTATATTGCGTGCTCATGCGCCTTTTCAGCAGGGCCATTGTGAGCGTGGCCCAATTTTTTTTTTTTTAGGAATTACTTCGTGAAAAAAAAATTGTGGTGATTGTTTTGTAAGTTGGCAATTGCATTCATGTAAGCCTAGCCCCGTTCGGGAGTCATTTTCATCACATGTGAATCTTGTCGCGAAATTTATTCGTGATTGGGCTCGTGTGTATGAAAATTGATTCTTGAATTGTCCAGAGAGGACAGTTCGGGAATGCATAAATGTAACACCCCGACCCTGTTTAATTAATAATTAAATTATTAATTATTAATCAGTACCGATTTAAGGAATGATTAAGAGAATTAATCATAATCTCAGCGGTCACGATAGACCAAAAATAATTAAACATGTCTGAGAATAGGGTACAATGCCCGAACCTAATTATCAATTAATTAGGTGAAATAATGCCATTTTAACACTGACGGAACTCGAATTAGCTAACTACGGAAATCCAAAATAAATGATAAACGACACGGATCCTCTGACATTGAAGATAACTGAAATACGAAACTCTCGGAACAAACCGCGTTGAAAACAGAGCTCCGAATAAGGAGATATCACAGAAATAGCCAAAACAGAATTTGGTGTCAACCAAACAGGGCCTTAGCCCAAAATGTGGAAAAAATGGCCAAATGGGAGGCCAAGGGAATTGAACCCTTGACCTTTGAGTGGAAAGAAATCTCATCCAAAAACTTAACCAAGTGGCCACCAGCACCTTTGTGCCTATATACAAAACTTAATTGTATATAACACTGAATTGCCCCAAGCTGCCACCCAAATTGGCCAATGGCCAAGCATGCAACACATCACTCCTGCATCACCCCTATGAACCCTAGCCCATCATCACTCTCTGCCTTATACTTGGACCCTACAAGTGTAGGCACATTATGTATAGGTGAGTAATTGCGTATGAAGCTACACATCTTTGAAATGTATGTACTAGGTGTGCTGTCTATTCAGAGTTCAGAGATCAGATTCTCTGTAAGCTGTGTGAGGCTAAGTTAGAGAGAGAAATAGTGTGTGAGCTTGTGTGTGTATCCAAGTGTGTGTGCATGCTTGATGATGATCCACATGGAGATGCACCATGAAAAAGGAGGACTGAGAGGCATGACCGAACTGAGGCACTATAGAGGACCCCATACTAAGCCATGAATGAGGGAGCCGTGGTCGACCAAGGTAAATGCCATGAAAACCCAGAAAATTTCCTTTTCTTTTTCTTACTGTTTTCAGTCATTTGAGGCCATATAAGCTGTATATACGAACTACTGTGAGGTCTAGGAACTAATATAAGTTAACTGGGAGGGTCGGATAGGCCCCAAAACCGTGAGCCACACACAAACTACCATGGATGACCTCCATAGATACAGGTCTGAAACAACCTTGACCAAACCAAGATTGGTTGGTTAAGACATGATCTAGACCTCAAGAGGGTTTTAAAATGCCTAAGCCGCGACCCCAAAGACCTAGGATCGACCCTCTAATCACGAGTTGTAGGTTCGGGTTTCAAACCCAACCTCACCGAAAACACGACTAAACTGGATTTTGGAAATGAGGGATGAAGCCCCACCATCAGTAGGTTGTAACAAACAAAATCCCATGGACTTTGGGCCAAAAATAGCCATTTACGAACCAGTTGCAGGTTCGGCTATCTCTTAATGGACCGAGCCTTTGAGCTTGATTCGAGGCTCAAAAAGAATGCCAAAATGTTGGCATAACTCCCAGAAACGATTTGGGATGGATGGCAGAGGAAATCAGACCTTGAAACTCTACGAAAATGGAGAAGAAGAAAACTGGAAATTAGGGCAAACGAGGGAAAGACGATGAGGAAGATGGAGTTGACTCACAAACTCGTTCGAGTTAGGCCGAGTCGACTCGGACACGTGTCGACTTGCGAGCGTCCCATCCCATTAATGAAACTACACCGTTTTGATGTTGGGATGTTTTAATTAAAAAAAAAAAAACTGAATTCGGCCTGTTTGGATACGGGTATAAAAAATTAAAATCAGGAAATTTGTTAACCTGAATACGGATAGGGGCCAAATTAAGGTTGACTAGGATATCTTATCCCGATTTTCTGAGGGACAGTGAACCGGTTGGTTCACAATGTTTTGGACCTGTTCAAATTCTTGAACCCTAAAACCAATGGGTCTGAACCCTAAATTTATAAAATTCTGTTTTGACCCCCAAATGTTTTCTGATATTACGGTTTAACCCCAATAGTTCTGAATATTATACAGTGGCCCAGATTTTGGGAAAATTGTGCAATTAAGCCCCTGGAAAAAATAATAAAATAATTATTTTATTATTTTATTAAATAGAAAAAATTAAAATTTTACCCCTAGACATTAAATATGTCAAACAGAGTCCAAATAAATTAAATGAATAGGGTATTTTCACTATTTCGGGCATTCCGGACTCAATGGCGGAGTCCGATTTTAGAAATACAGTACCGAAAAATATAGAGCCATAAGTGACAAATGACTGTATTGCCCCTGATGGTACCCAGACCCAAAAAAGAATAAAAGACAGTCTATTTTGACTATGTCAGGCAATCTGGACTCAACGGTGAGGTCTGTTTAATGAACTGAAGTCCCGAAAAATACAGACACATAAATTATAAATGACCGAATTGCCTTGATGATACCCAGGGCCAATTAAACATAACGGATAGTCCAATTTAATTATTTCAGACACTCTGGACCCAATGGTGGGGTCCATTTTATGAACTGAGGTCCTGAAAAATTTAGCCATGGCATGTGAAATTACCAAAATGCCCCTGATGCTATACGAAGCCTAAATGACGTCCGATTGGGATGAAACTGATACCGATAAGAGCCCAAATACCTGTGAAACTGTACACATGGTTAAATAATGAATTGGGGTCAGAATCTTACAAAACATAAAATGATCAAAATACCCCTGAGCACTGTAAGTGCAAAGTAGAGGCCAAATAAAGGTCAATCCGATCTGATAAATTATCATAAGCATAGTTATGAAAATGGAAGGGCTAAATAAGACTCTGGAACAGTCAACTTGAAAAATGAGAAATGACCGACGTGTCCCGATGACCTAAAGCAAATACCAAATGAAGTCCAAAGGACTTAGGAATTTATATATATGATATATGGGACATTCTGACAACCATGACGGGGTTCGGGGCAAGAATGATAAAATTATCATTTTGCCCCTAAGGGTAAATAAGTACCTAACTGATAACGATTTAAGTCTAAAAGACTTAGAACATCATATTTAAGATATATGAGATATTCTGAGGACCATGACGAGGTCCGGGGCAAGAATGATAAAATTACCATTTTGCCCCTAACGTTAAAAAGGTACTTAACTAATAACGATTTGTGTCTAAAAGACCTAGAACTTTGCATATACGATATATGGACTATTCTGAAGACCCCGATAGGGTCCGGGGAAAAAATGACAAAATTATCATTTTGCCCCTAAGGCTTAATAAGTACTTAATTAATAACGATTGAAGTCTAAATGACTTAGATTATGACCCTGATAACTGATAAGCCTAATTAAAGAATGAAATAGCCTCGTGTGAGACCCAAAGAAAGGGCGATGGCTACTAGGCTATCTTAGGTAACCCGACAGATACCTAAGATGACGAATAAGACCGGAATGGATGAATTCTGATTTGTCTATGATTGATGATTATTATTCAGGATATACATGGAGATGCCTGACGTACCTGGAGGTTATCAGATTATCTATGCACGGAAATAAGCGTAAAGTTTGTGAGTAACTACTGACACTGTCTAGATACTGTCCTTTGATCCACTATAATGTTTTGAATGCCATACCGTTTAAATGCAAATATTTATATGCATGTTTTTCGTACTATATCACACATGATACGATTTTAGTCTTCTTTAAACTATTGACTATACTCCTGATCGATATGCTAGCATTCTATGCTGTTCTGTCGGTGTTGATCGATTGTTTCAATTAGATTGATTCTTGACACATAAGTTACACGGTATGGATACTGTATTTTGTTACACGGCACCGTTATAAACGCTATATTGTTCAAATGCACATACTTAGTGTATGCCCCTTTGCACTACATTCCACATGATGTGATTGCGTCATTTGAATTAGGGATTCCGTTCAGTTCGGTTATCTGCTATCCGTTAATGTTGTGTCTATGTCCCTGATTGATACGTTCGACTCCGTTGTGTTCCGTCCGTTGATGATATGTCTGTCTTAATTAAAACGTTGTTTAGTTCGGTTATGATTTGTTCCGTCAGTGATATACTTCTGACTTGATTGTTATATTGTTTCTACTCAGTTCCGTTATGTTTCGTTCCGTTCATGATATGCATGTGTCTTGATATGCCTTTGTTTCGATTGATGTATTGTTCCGTTCGATTCTGTTATGTTTCGTTCCATTGATGATGTGCCTGAGCTTTGATTGATATATGGTTTTCACTCAGTTCCGTCAAGTTTCGTTCCGTAAATGGTGTACCTGTGTCTCCGCTTGATAGGGAAAACATCGTTTATTGTTTTGCTTTAACTTGGTGTATAAGTTACACTATCTAGACATTGTATTTTGATGCATTGTATCGTTTTGTATGTTATACTGTCTAAATGCGTATATTTAAATGCTTACTTTTGTACTGCATTACACGTGGCACGATTTTGTCCCGTCCTACTCTATTGTTTTGTTCGGTCTGTCTTGTTCCGTTGTATGGTCCGTCTGGTTTTGTTTTGCTATGTTGGGTCTTACCCTTGGTACCATTCTAGTTATGAGCGGTATGACATAAGTAGGCTTGATTATGTGCCTAATTAACATCTTGTTTGTTATGCTCTGTTATGTTCCACTCAGTACTGATCTATTCTATTATTGATTTAATTGCCTATACTCTTGTTGATATATTGACATCACGTATTGATCCGTCCGTCCTGATTTGTTGTTCCGTTTAGTTCAGTCTCGTTTTATTCTACTTAAACTGTATTTAAAGGAGATCTATAAACTGTTATTCTAAAGTGATTGAACTATCGTTGTGATTTATAAACAAGAACGGGTTTGAAACCCATGACAGGGAACCTGTGTTACTCACTGGGCTTATTTAAGCTCACCCCATTCCCTAACATTTTTTAGGAATTATCTCCATTGGATTAGAAGGCACTATGATATGACATGGATAGGCCGAGTGACATTGCAAGTAAGGATCTGACGGCACTGATTCGTAAAGACTGGATTATTGTGGACTGAATCTGGTTATTCAGGTGAGTGATATGGCACGACTGACTTGATTGATATGCACTAGATATAGACATGACTCATGCAAATAAGTGGTACTCTAGAGATATTAGATATGCTCTGTGTTATATGTCTGATTATAGATATGCTCTAAGGTTAGAATTATTAGCTGTTCGATTTTTAGACTTGCTCTGTGGTACATACCCTTACGCTGGATAAACGAGTTGCATTCCCGTGATAAAAAATTTTTTTTTTCCGCTGCATCTAACCCTACAGTCGAAATGCAATTCATCGGTAAGTTCAGAATTTGCCTTCGGTTGGTCGCGTGGCGACTGACTGGCATCATGTCCTCGATATCCGTGTAGGGTGGGGTTTAGAATGTGATAATAAATCTGCATTGCAATCAATAACGCATATGCTTGAATATTTCACTATGATAAAATTTCAGTACAGTCTCCTATTGTTCTCTGGGTATATATTTAGGCGTGCTAACGTCTATCTCGTATACTTGGAGAACCGTGGGGAGATGCTGCCGAAATTTTGTCCGAGTGGAATCAAGCATTTGCTTTGCTGCTGATTGCAATGTAGATTGTGCATTCACGAATGGGATAGGTTCACCTTATCCTTTAGAGAAAAGTTGGAGGTGATAGGATTCATGTTTCATATTTATAACAAGTATCATTTTTGACTTGTATTAGGTAGAAAAAAAATGTTTAAGAGTTGGATGGAGTTGAGGGGCAGGCATTTGCCAGGGTATGTGAAGGGGATCAAAGATTTTATTGAGTTTGCTCATGCATCTGCATATGGGAGAAATAGGATAAGATGTCCATCTAGGAGGTGCAATAATAGGGGTTATATGCACATAGATGAGGCCAAAGAGCACCTACTTGAACACGGGATGGACAAGAGGTATACGTGTTAGGAATTTCACGGGGAACGCCGTGACGTACGAGTGGTATTTGATGATGAAGAAGAAGACGACGATGATGACTTTGGTGATAATGTTGGGGTTGGCTACGAAGGCTTGCCACAAATGCTGGCAGACTTGCAAGGGGCTACAACTGGGCCGAGTAGTCACAAGAGTGACACGGGACCATCGACCGCATTTGAGTCATTATTGAGGGAAGCGAGGCAGCCGTTATACCCAGGTTGTGATAAGTTTTCGAAACTGGACTTTCTCCTGAAACTCCTTCATCTTAAGACCATTAACCGTTGGAGTAACAAATCAGTTAATATGGCCATTGAATTGATTAAAGCAGCGCTTCCTACTGGGGAGACCCTTTCAAAATCATATTACGAGGTGAAAAGAATATTAAGAGATTTGGGCCTCGGGTATATTCCCATATATGCTTGCAAAAACGATTGCATGTTATTTTGGAAGGAGACTGAACAATGTAAGGAGTGTACGGTGTACCACGAACCCAGGTACAAGCTGAATGAAGGAAAGAACAAGACAATTCCGCACAAGGTGCTGAGATATATCCCTTAAAACCGAGGCTACAAAGGTTGTACATGTCTCAAAAGACGGCAGAAGATATGCGGTGGCATAAGGAGAAGCATGTTGCCGAGGAAAATGTATGTAGGCATCCGGCAGATTCACAAGCTTGGGTTGAGTTTGATACAAATCACCCATGGTTTGCAAATAAGCCTCGTAATGTACGACTTGGGCTGGCTAGCGACGGTTTCAACCCGTTCCGTGACATGAGTAATGCCTACAGCATGTGGCCGGTGTTGCTTGTGCCGTATAACTTGCCACCGTGAAAATGTATGAAAGAACCATTTATCTACATATCGTTGCTTATTCCAGGGCCGAAGTCTCCTGGTAATGAAATTGATGTGTACTTACGTCCTTTAGCGGACGAGTTGAAGGAATTGTGGGAGGTGGGAGTGGAGGCATACGACGTCTCTAAGAATGAGACATTTCAATTGCATGCCACGTTACTGTGGACCATAAATGACTTTTCAGCATACGAGAACTTGTCTGGGTGGAGCACTAAGGGGTATCTAGCATGTCCAGTTTGCAATAAGGATGCATGTTCCCTACATTTGTCAAATGGGAGGAAGATATGTTACATGTGCCATCGTCGTTTTCTACCGCCATCACATGGCTGGCGAAATCGGCAAAAGCATCTATTTGATGGACAAATTGAGATCAGATTGTCACCTCCATTGTTGTCTGGCAAAGACGTGTTGGCGCAATTAGCAGTCATCCAACCAGTGAGGTTTGGGAAGATACCGGGTAGTAAGAAGAGGAAGCGTAATGATGTGGACTTAAATTGGAAAAAGAAGAGCATATTTTTTGATTTTCTGTACTGGGAGACCCTTAAGTTGAGGCACAATTGGGATGTGATGCACATTGAGAAAAACATATGTGATAATGTGCTGGGAACTGTAATGAACATTGAAGGGGAGACAAAAGATAGTGTTAAAGCCCGGTTGGACTTGCAGGAGCTGGGAATAAGGAAAGAGCTGCACCTAATACCTAGCGGTGATAAATATATCGTGCCTCCTACACAGTATACGTTATCATTCGTAGAGAGAATGAAGATTTGCGAGTGGTTTAAATTGGTGAAGTTCCCAGATGGATACACATCGAATATATCTCGGTGTGTAAATGTTATAGATGGGAAAATATTCGGATTGAAGAGCCATGACTGCCATGTCCTTTTACAACGACTTCTTTCGGTTGCACTACGTGGGTATCTCACCGATGACATATCGACCACATTAACTGAGTTGAGTTGCTTCTTTAGAGAATTATGTGCGAAGATGTTGAATGTGGAAGTACTTGACAAGCTCAAAAGGGATGTTGTCGTGATCCTCTGTAAGTTGGAACAGATTTTCCCTCCAGCTTTCTTTGATATAATGGTCCACTTAATTGTGCATTTGCCTCATGAGGCAAAAATTGGCGGACTTGTCCAATACCTTTGGATGTATCCAATAGAAAGATACATTTAATTTTGTGAAATGTGTTATCTATCCATCATAACTATTTTAATCTATAACTGATTAATTATCAAAACAGATATTTGCACACATTGAAGCAATATGTGCATAACAAAGCACGACAGGAAGGGTCAATTGCTGAGGCTTACATTGATGCTGAATGTCTCACCTTCTGCTCTATGCATCTTGAAGATATTGAGACAAAGTTTAATCGTCAAGAGCGAAATTCTGATAGATGTCCAGGGCAACAACGAACTGGCCTTGCGGTGTTTAATCAGGATGTGCGGCCAATAGGTGCCCGTATATATGAATGGTGTCATCCTCAAGAGTTGGCAAGAGCCCACTACACCGTGCTCAACAACTGCGAGGAGACATTGCCATATTTTAAGTAAGTTTATCGAAATTATTGCAATACTACGTTAGTATACAAATGTAAGTTACATCTAACATATCTCATCTTATGCAGTAAGCATACGCTCGAGCTTCAGAGTAAACATGTATCAACTTCTGATCTGGAGCAAAGACAACAAAATTTGTTTCCAAAGTGGTTTGGAGAACGTGTAAGAATAGGTTTCAATTAATTGTAATTGTATTAGTTAATGCATTTGTATTCAATTAATTTTGTACTTGTACTGAATTAATAGATAAAGCTATTACGCCACCAACAATCTCCTGAGGCGTACGATCAATTATATTCCTTGGCATGTGGTCCTGATCAAAGGATATCCCGCTACACCGGTTTAATTGTTGATGGTGTTCGATTTCACACGAGGGAACGTGAGGTCAGTCGGCGAACATAGAATAGCGGGGTCCTTGTTGAAGGAAATGGTGACGGAGGACAAACTGTAGAGTACTATGGTGTTTTACAAGACATCATACAGTTACATTATTGCTACGGTCATTCTGTGTATATTTTTAAATGTGATTGGTGGGATGTAAGTAATAAGAAGACTAGAATGCAAATTGATAAGCACTTCATAAGTGTTAATACGTCACGTACTGCATTTAAAGATGATCCGTATGTTTTGGCATCGGTTGCAAAAAAAGTTTTCTATTTGAAAGACACAAAAATAAGAGGTGATTGGCATGTTGTCCAAAAAATAAAAACTAGAAATGTTTATGATGTCCTAGAAGTTGGTGAGGGAGATGAAGAGTTGGAGAGGATTGAGGAGGCACTACAACAAGAGTCTCAAATTGCCCACGATGGTGTTGTCCGGCATGATCAGGGAGATGTTAGTTCGTATCGGTTGAATAGAACTAATGTAGAACCAGTTCATGTCGTAGCTTCCGAAGTCACCAATACCACAAAATTAGATCCGAGGGATGCAATGTTCATTAATAATGATGATGACGAGGAAAGTGATTTTGATGATGACACATTGTTAGAGTATTGTACCGAGAATGAAGAAAATTCAAGTTCAGATAATGATACAGACTCAAATGAATAATTGTAATAGGTGTTACATGTGTTAGTATCAAGTGTAATGGTTTTCGGCTTTTATAATGTAATGGATATTCAATTTTATGATGTAATGGGTAATCATTTTTACTTCGATAAGGATTTTAATTTTTATGATTAAATAGAAACAATTTTATTTTTAAACTTTATTTGTAGATATGGTTGGACCAGGTTCACGCAGACGCTCAGTTATGCAGGACGCATCGACCCCTTCCTCCTCATCTGCAGGGTCGACCGATCCTGCCGTCGATGGTATGCATAATTTCTATTTTTATTAATGATTATATAAATATGGTGCTAATTGTTTCTATTTTGTTTCTTCTAAAGCTTCGGCCACCAACCCTAGACAAGGGCGTGGTAGGTCGAAGAATCACAGTTTACAGGTTCAGATGGAGGCAGCGGGGGGTGCGCCCTTTCGGATTGAGATACCTCCGGGCTTGCTGAAGCCCGTTGCTGGGTGGGCCCAGCAGTTCATTACGGAGGTCGGCATCATTTGCCGGCTACGCGCCCCACTCCATGTTAGTGACTAGAGTCAGGTCACTGACGCAGAGAGAAGGGATATTCATGTGCATATCCAGGTATGTCTTTTATTATTGTGTTCAACTAAATTTTAACATATGTTATGCCGTAATGTTTTGACAATGACATGCTTTTACAGGAGAAATTTGACATCGATCTCCACCTGCCTCATGTCGTGAAGGCAGTCGACCGTTACTTGGGAACCCGTTTCAGGGACTACCGACATAAGCTCCACATGCACTACGAGGCAGAGGTGGCAGCCGGTAGAGAGCCTCGCGATAGACCCTACAGAGGGGTGGCGGTGGAGGATTGGATGTTACTATGCGACCGGTTCGCTAGTGACGCATTCAAGGTAAAAATTATCAAAATTACTTTTGTTGTATGATGAATCATTGTCATTTATAATAACCTTCTTTGTTTTGGCCAAGTGTAGGAACTTAGTAAGAAAAATAGCGAGAGTTGAAGCAAGCAAAAGGTGACCCACTGTGGTGGATCACGTTCTTTTGTTAGGTATAGGCATGAGATGGTAAGTTAATAAATGTATCAATTTCTCATTGTATAATGTATTCATGAAATCAATCTTCACAAGCTACTATTTATTTGTTGCAGCGAGACCAGGAGATCGGTGCACCACTCAGCCCCATTGAGTTGTGGCACAAGACGCACTACAATCCCGAGAAGGGTTGGACTGGGCCTGAAGCTCAGCAACTTTATGTAAGTTAGAAAAGATTTATATACCACTATTTACGAATTTAATATTAATATAAAATGTTTAAAAGTAGTAACAAATATTTATGTTTTTTTAGGTCGAGATGGTCGAGATGCGTGTTCGGTCGACCCCTGAGGGTGAGCAACCGCCGACCGATGACCAGATAGGAGAGACTGTTCTGGGCAAGAGGCGCGGATATGTGCGTGGCTTTGGGAATGGGATGGAGCCGATGGCATCATCCTCTACGGTCGAGAGCAATGCTAGGTTTCACGCAGCCACCCAGAAAGTTGAGGCAGCTGAGAGACTGAATGCAGAGATGAGGGTTGAGATGACAGAGCTCAAGGAGCGGCAGGCCCAGATAGAGACTCTTATGAAGACCATACTCAGCCGGCAGGGAGGCTCTAATTAGCCTTGGTAAGTTTTTAAAAATATTTACTTTGGTACATTTATTATTTATAGAAAATGTTACGTAAAACCCCTTAAAAGATTTCGGCCAAACGGCCTACAAACCACATGACACTTCACATACGAAAATAGACTTGCATGAATTTATTTAATTATATAAGGATGCAAGTTTCAGGTCCAAAAAGGCCCATTTTAGGGTTTTGACAGACCAAAATGCCGGATATCGGCCTACCTACACTGAAACCCCATCACACACCTCACAAATGATAAAATAGACTTGCACGAATGTACGGTAATCGGTTCGGATGCCCGGTTTGAAACTTATGCAAGTTTTAGGTCCAAAAAGGCCCATTTTGGGGTTTTGACAAACCAAAACCCTGGATATCAGGCCAACCACCCCAAAACCCCATCAAACACCTCAAAAATGATAAAATACACTTGCACGAATTTACGACACTCGGTTCAGATGCCCGGTTTGAAACTTATGCAAGTTTCAGCTCCAAAAAGGCCCATTTTAGGGTTTTGACAACCAAAATGCTAGATATCGGCCTAACTACACTGAAACCCCATCACACACCTCAAAAATGATAAAATAGACTTGCACAAACTTACGGTAATCGGTTCGGATGCCCGGTTTGAAACTTATGCAAGTTTTAGGTCCAAAAAGGCCCATTTTGGGGTTTTGACAGACCAAAATGCTGGATATCTGGCTAAACACATTAAAACATCATCACACACCTCACAAATGATAAAATACACTTGCACGAACTCACGGCACTCGGTCCGGATACCCGGTTTGAAACTTATGCAAGTTTCAGCTCCAAAAAGGCCCATTTTGGGGTTTTGATAGACCAAAATTCCGGATATCAGCCTAACTACAGCAAAACCCCATCACACACCTCAAAAATGATAAAATAGACTTGCACGAACTTACGGTAATCGGTTCGGATGCCCGGTTTGAAACTTATGCAAGTTTTAGGTCCAAAAAGGCCCATTTTGGGGTTTTGACAGACCAAAATGCTGGATATCGGGCTAACCACACCGAAACCTCATCACACACCTCAAAAATGATAAAATACACTTGCACGAACTTAAGGCACTCGGTCTGGATACCCGGTTTGAAACTTATGCAAGTTTCAGCTCCAAAAAGGCCCATTTTGGGGTTTTGACAGACCAAAATGTCGAATTTCGGCCTAACTACATCAAAACTGCATCACACACCTCAAAAATAATAAAATAGACTTGCACGAACTTACGATAATCGGTTCGGATGCCCGGTTTGAAACTTATGCAAGTTTTTAGGTCCAAAAAGGCCCATTTTGGGGTTTTGACAGACCAAAACCCCAGATATTGGGCTAACCACCCCAAAACCCCATCAAACACCTCAAAAATGATAAAATACACTTGCACAAACTTACGGCACTCGGTTCGGATACCTGGTTTGAAACTTATGCAAGTTTCAGCTCCAAAAAGGCCCATTTTGGGGTTTTGACAGACCAAAACTTTGGATATTGGCCTAACCACCCCAAAACCCCATCACAAAGCTCCCAAATGATAAAATAGACTTGCACAAACTTACGGCACTCGGTTCGGATGCCCGGTTTGAAACTTATGCAAGTTTCAGCTCCAAAAAGGCCTTTTTTGGGGTTTTGATGGACCAAAATACCAGATATCAACCAAACGAGCCCAAAATCCCATCAAACACCTCACAAATGATAAAATTGACTTGCACGAACTTACAGCACTCAGTTCGGATGCCCGGTTTGAAACTTATGCAAGTTTTTGCTCCGGAAAGGCCCATTTTGGAGTTTTGACGGACCAAAATGCCAGATATCGGCCTAACTATCCCGAAACCCCATCAAACACCTCACAAATGACAAAATAGACTTGCACAAACTTACAAATATTATTTCGGATAAGTGGTTTATAACTTATGCTACTTTATGTCGTTCTTATTATTTATGCATGCAAAAAAAAAAAAAAAACTATTCACATTCTATATTTCATAAATATTTAATAATTGTTTTAATATACACCATTTGATCTTTATTTCAGATTGATCGGGATTATTGCGCCGCCATCTTTATGTTTTGCATCGGGATTTATTATTTTTATTTGTTTTTTTTTTTCTTTTCATGGACATTTGTAGTTATATGTTTTGAGACAATTTTTTATTTTTCTATTTATTGTTAAATTGTACTTTTACAAATGTACACAATTAGTATAATATATATATATATATGAATGTATTTTTCTTTTTTAATATATTTATTTCAGAATTTTTGAATTTTATTGTATATCAGGATGATTGATACAGGATTAAACAGGAATAAAACAACAAAGAAAACAAAGCAAACATGGTTGGAAAATAGGCAAAAAAAAAAAAAACTTTAGCGACGCACAGAAAGGCGTCGCTAAAAGTGAAGAAATAAAATCAAATTCACTATTAGCGACGCACTATGTGTGTCGCTAATAGTACCTTTTAGCGATACACATCTTGAGCGTCGCTAAAAGATAGTATTAGCGACGCACAAGTGGGCGTCGCTAATAATGAATTTTAGCGACGCTCAATGTGTGCATCGCTAAAAGGTACTATTAGCGACACACACAGTGTGTCGCTAATAGTATCTTTTAGCGACGCTCTTTGCCTCTATTTATAATATTTGCGACACCTATTCCCAATTATTAGTGACACCGTTTGTGCGTCGCTAATAGTTTCTTTTAGCGACGCACAGGGGTGTGTGCGTCGCCAATACTATTAGCGACGCCAATATTTGCGGCGACTTTAACGACGCTCAGTGTGCGTCGCAAAAAACTCATTAGCGACACATTTTCCCACTATTAGCGACGCACGTGTGTCGCTAATAGTGCCTTTTCTTGTAGTGAGTCTGAGAGGGATTTCATGCTCGAAAGTCAGAAGAGCTTCTGAAGAAGTTCAAGGACTTTCAATCTGGCTCTATCCAGAAACTTCAAGACGCAGTCAAATCTGCCAAGTCTCAGACCGAGGCAGAGATGAAGGCTGAGGTTGAGGCAATGGGTGGAGAGCTGATCCAACATGGGTATGACACCTTCAGATCCATGTTTCTTTCCAGGCATCCGAACTTTGATCTGTGAGGGATTGAAGGTGCTGAGGTCCCTCCAACCGAGGCTGAAGCCTTGATTGAAGGTGACGAGGTGGCCCCTCCCGAGCTTCCCTCGGCAGAGATGCCTGCCCTTGCTAACTCTGAGGCTGTAGAATGGGATCAATTGTACTTCGTTGCATTTTTTTTTTGAACTGATGTAATCATTTTTTATCATCAATGAAAGAGAACCTTTTCTGATTTTTTGCATTTTCAGCATTCTTGAGCACTTCTGCTAACTATCTATTTAGAGTAGCTTTACTTCTAAATTTTGATAATATACTAAGTAAACTTCAACACTGTTCCAATTTGTTACTGCTTTGTAATGCTAGCTTGGGCTTCAGCCCTTTAAGTTTTCCAAGGAGAGTGTTTCAGGAGTTGAACGTACTTCAGACCTTCTCATCAAATTTTTAAACTGAGAATGCACTAAACAAGATCTTTCGAATAGAAAAACTTGTGTAACTAATCAATCACCGTAATTTAGACAAATCTTTGAGCTTTGATCACTAGGATTGATACTAACTAGGAAGAAAGGTCTGTATAGATATCTGAACCAAAACTGGATCTGATAATTGGAGTAATTGAGTGAAAACTAGTGCTGAATGTCTGGGGCAAGGAAACTTGTAATGATGCTTGAGTACGTCCGTCATGATCCGTTTGAAAGACCTGTGATGATAATCAAACAAATTCTTCATAACCCAAGCTTCTATTATTATGACTGATAAGGATTGAACACAAAGCTTTGTAATAATTGGACCAGAAATTGTATTGACTGATCATAAACATTAGTAACTTGAGTAGTAGAGCAATCCTGTCATATCTTCTACCCCTAGTATGGGGGGTTACCGAGTAGGTTGAAAAATTGTAGATATTCTTGTATGGAGGTGGTCCAGACCTATAACACTTGCATAGGCTACAAGGTTTTTTAGGGGTCTGTACATTGAGATGGACCAGACCTACAACACTTGCATAGGCTGCAAGGTTTTTGGGGGTCTGTACATTGAGATGGACCAGACTTGTAACACTTGCATGGGCTGTAAGGTTTTTAGGGGTCTGTACATTGAGATAGATCAGACCTGTAACACTTGCATGGGCTGCAAGGTTTTTAGGGGTCTCTGCATTGAGATGGATCAGACTTGTAACACTTGCATGGGCTGCAAGGTTTTTAGGGGTCTGTATATTAAGGTGGACCAGACTTGTAACACTTACATGGGCTGCAAGGTTTTTAGGGGTCTGTACATTGAGATGTGAATGCTCGGTAGAGATGAAGAAAAGGAAAAAATCTTTATTGATAATACTTTTGTAAGTGTTGTACATTCTATGGTCTAAGCACGGGTTTCCCAAATATGTCTTCCAACCAGTATGTGGTAGGTTTGACAATTTTTGTTACTCGGTATGGGCCTTCCCAGTTGGGTGACAGCTTTCCCATAGTAGGATCAATGGTGTTTGGGAACACTCTTTTTAGGACGAAGTCTCCAACTTGAAAGCTAAGGGGTTTTAGCCTTTGTTTGGAATGATTGGCTATCTTGTGTTGATATGCCTCCATTCTGATTCTGGCCTGGTCTCGCTTTTCTTCAAGGAGGTCTAGGTTTTTTGCAAGTTGCTGATTATTAGTTTCTGGGTCGAATGCTTCTGTCTTCAAGGGAGATATACCAATCTCAACAGGAATTATTGCTTCTCAGCCATAGGCAAGCAAGAATGGGGTTTTAGAAGTCGATGTTCTTCTTGTGGTCCTATAGCCCCATAACACACCAAGGAGTTCTTCAACCCATCTTCCCTTGGCTTCCTCCAACCTATTCTTAAGAGCATCAAGGATCGTTCGGTTGGTGACTTTTGCTTGACCGTTGGCTTGAGAGTGCCCTGGTGAAACGAAGTGATGACTTATGTGTAGGTTTTGACAAATTTTCTTGAAAATTTTCCCTACGAACTGTGTACCATTGTCTGTAATAATAACACGTAGTATACCGAACCAGTAGACAATGTTCTTCCAAGTGAAGTTTTTGACTTCCGTCTTTGTGATAAGTGTCAGGGGCTCAGCCTCTGCTCACTTGGAGAAGTAGTCAATGATGACCAAAAGATATCTCCTATTTGGGGTGGCCTTTGGTAGTGGCCCTACGATGTCCATTCCCCACTGAGCAAAGGGCCATGGGCTGGCTATAGGAATGAGCTCATGGTGGGGTGGTGCTAATACGGGGCAAATTATTGACATTTGTCGCACTTCCGAACGTACTCCTTGGCTTGTTTTAGCATCCTAGGCCAGTAGTAGCCTTGTGTTAGAGCTCGGTGGGCTAGGGTTCTGCCACCGTTGTGGTTCCCACAGATTTCTTCATGTATTTCAGCCAGAACATAGTGTGACTCCTCCGGAGCCAGGCACCGCAACAAGGGTTGAGAGTAGGATCTGCGATAGAGCTTTCCATTTATAATCAAGTACCGAGCTGCCCTGATTCAGACTCTTCTAGCCTTGTTCCTATCCTTTGGGGGGAGTCCTCCTTCGATCTATTGGAGGATAGGAGTCATCCAATTTTGGGTCTATTCGATAACCTGGGCGACCTGAACCTCCTCTATGCTTGGCCTTGGCTGGTGGGAAATCTTCAAAGTGGAATGTCCTCCTACTTTGATATGTGAGGCCATGTTTGCCAATTCATCGGCCCTTGTGTTCTGACTTCTTTCAATTTTTTGTATAGTAAATTCATGGAAGGAGCGCTTTAGTGAATTCACCGGCTTTGAGTACTGAAGCATTCTGTCGTCTTTGATGGAAAATTCTCCCAGAACTTGGCTTACTACCAATTGGGAATCAGATAAGACTTCGAGGTTTTGGGCCTCGCATTAAGCAGCCAACTTCATTCCAAAAATGAGGGCTTCATATTCAGCTTCATTGTTAGAGGCTATGAATCCCAAACTTATTGCCTTTTCAACTACAAGTCCCTCAGAGGATCGTAGTACTATGCCTATGCTAGAACCTCGGCCGGTAGAGGATCCATTAGTGTAAAGCTGCCATGTGGCTGAGCTCTTACAAGTCTGTGCCAAGATATGTCAAATTCTCCTAATTCCACAAACGATTTGACTAACAGCCCCGAGACTTCGGGCTTCCTTAGGATTGATTTCAGTGGATGTGTTGTTAGAATTTTTATGAGATGTGCCTGGAAGTAAGGTCGGAGCTTCCGTGCAAAAACTATTAGGGCCAAAGCCAGCTTTTCGATCTCGGGGTACCTTTTCTCTGTATCTACCAGTGCTTTGCTTACATAAAATATAGGTTTCTAAACTCCCCTGCCTTGTCTGATCAAAGCAGAACTGACTGCATTCTCTAAGACTTTAAGATAGAGAAGCAGTTTCTCCCCTTGGATTGGCTTCGATAGGAGCTCGGGGGAAGCCAGATATTCCTTCAACTCTTGAAAGGCCTTTTCACATTCTTCGGACCATTGTAAGGCTCTGTTACCCTTTAAAGCTTTGAAGAACGATAGGTAACAATCTGTAGATTTGGAGATGAATCTGTTCAGAGCCGCAACTCTCCCATTTAGAGCCTGAATGTCCTTCTTGGTCTTTGGTGATTCTAGCTCAATCAAGGCTTTGATTTGAGTAGGGTCTGCTTCAATACCTTTCTGAGAGGCAATGTATCCCGAAAACTTCCCCTTGGTAACCCCAAAGGTACACTTCAAGGGATTCAGCTTCATCTTGTATTGCTTCAGGATGTCAAATGTTTGACCCAAGTGTTGGAGGTGGCTACTTTTTCGTAGGCTTTTGACTAGTATGTCATCAATGTAAACCTCCATTGTAGTGTCGATCAGAGGATTGAACATTTTGTTGACCAAACGTTGATATGTTACCCCAGCATTCTTTAGACCGAACGACATCACTCTATAGCAATGGAGACCTCGCTCGGTAATGAAAGTTGTTTTCTCTTTATCTGGAGGGTACATCTGGATCTGGTTGTATCCGGAGTAGGCATCCATGAAACTCATAAGTTCATACCCCGCCATTGCATCGACTAATTGGTTAATCCTCAGAAGAGGAAAGCTATCTTTGGGGCAGGCTTTGCTGAGGTCAGTGTAATCGAAAACTCTCCACTTGCCATTCTTCTTCTTAACCAGAATGGTATTGGTTAGCCACTCTAAATAGAATACCTCTCTTATCATCTTGGCATCTAGCAACCTCCGTACTTCTTCGTTAATGATACGATGCCACTCTAGAGTGAGCGTCCTCCTCTTCTGTCTCACCGAAGGGTGGTCAGGATCTGTCATCAGCTTGTGGGTGATGAGGTCTGGATCTATCCCCTCCATATCCTTAGTTTCCCAAGTGAATACTGAGACGTTGTCCTTTAGGAATTTTTCCATCTCTTCTTGCTCAGATGGTGTTAGGTCTGGTCCAATTTGCAAGTACCGTCCTTGTTCTTAAGAGCTGACTAGCACCTTAATGGGTTCCTCTACGAGCTTGGCCCTACTGTCTCTTCCTCTTGGACATAGAGGTTCATCAATTTGGGATGGGTAGTCCTCAATCTCATGTTAGTGGGAAAGATCTGGATCCCTACCCTCATGAGAGTGTAGTAATTGCTATTTGGGGGCCTTCTCCTTGACTACTAGAGCATGGCATTCTCGAGCGGTAGGCTGGCACCCTTTGATAGAATGGACTGCATTGTTATGCACATATTTCAAGCACTGGTGAAGGGTCGAGGTGACCGTACCCATCTAGTAGAGCCAAGGTCTTCCAATTATAACATTATAGGAGGACTTGGCATTCAAGACCATGCACTCTGAGATTGTGGTCTTTTGTCCGTCTCCTTCTCCTGCCTTGGTGGGAAGGTCAATACTCCCCAATAGGGTACTGAGGTTCCTATCAAATCCTGCCATTATTGCAGCAGTAGGCTTGACGTCATTGGAGCTGAGCTTTATTCGTTGAAGGGGCTCGTAGAATAACACATTGACAGACCTCTCTGTGTCCACTAAAACTTTTCGGATCTCAAAGTTAGCAACCTTGAGGGAGATAACTAGGGCGTCACTGTGAGGGCAGTTCACCCTAGTAAGATCTTGATCCGTAAACTAGATTTCAGATACTGGCTTCAGTCTTTTCTCAATAGTGGAGATCTAAAGGATGCTAGGAGTAGTTCTGGCCTCCCGAGCATTACGCTTTCTTGCTCGGTCTGATGTCCCTATAGTCGGGGTGTCTACATGGAGGATGAATATAACCTGATTGTTTTGCTGTTGGGGTCCATTCTGCCCATCCCTCTACTCTGGCCTCTGCTCTTGCCTCCTCTGCGGCATCCTGTCATTTCGGGGGTTTTGCCTCATGTCCTGCCTAACAAACTCCATCAGTCGCCCTCTTTTCATGAGCTGCTCAATCTGATGCTTTAAGGCAATACATCCGTCAGTTGTATGCCCATGGTCTTTATGGAAATCACAATACTTGTTTTGGTCCCTATTGTTGGGGTTGCTCCTTAACAGCTCCGGCCACTTCAAGTTCTCACGTGCTCGGATCTGCCGAAGTATGTGAGCCAAAGAGGAGTTTTAGGGAGTGAAAGTAACAAACCCTCCGGGGCCAGTATTGCTCGAAGCCTTGGGTGTCGTTCTTTTGTTAGGGCTTCTCACCCTCTTCTTGGTAGCACTGGAGTCTTTCTTCTGCTCATCTTTTTGGGCTTCCTCCTTAATCTTTTGGGAGGCATTTTTTGCTTCCTCCAGATTAATGTACTTTCTGGCACACTCCATTAAAGCAGCCATGTCGACAGGAGGGCTCTTTGTTAAAAAATCTCGAAAACCTCCCTAAGCCAGACCAGAAGTCAGGGCAGCAACTAAAAAGCTCAGACTACAATCCGTGATCTCAATAAGCTCGGTGTTGAACCACGTAATGTATTCTTTGAGAGATTCTTCTTTGGTTTGCTTTTTGTTTAGCAAGAACTCTGGGCCCTTCCTCAATCTTTTGCTGGTCATGAACCAGTCAAGGAATCATTTGCCGAGCTCGTAGAAACTGGCGACTGAGCTTGGAGGGAGGTGGTGGAACCACTTCAAAGCAGTCCCTTTGAGGCTGGTGACAAATGTTCGGCACATGAAGGCATCAGTGGTCCCGTGTAGTGCCATGGTATGCTGATAATGAGAAAGATGGTCCCTTAGGTCACCAGTCCCATCACAAAGAGTGAACTTTGGGACGACAAATTTCTTTGGTTACTCGTCAGCCATGATAGCGGGGGTGAATGGTGTGGAGAGCCTTCCGAGTAGCCTGGCTAGCTCGTCTTGCTCGGAAGGGATGTGAACTCCTCTCGCAACAGCAGTGTGGTCCATAGAGTCTGCGACTTCTTCAACCCTCCGTGGGTCCCTAGGTGGCAATGGTTGTTGTGAGTCTTGCCTCGCAGCTTCAGCGCCTGTGTGGATGGGGCGGTCCTGACCCATGGAAGGAAGATGATTCTAGTCTTCCTGAACTAGGGGAACTGGTGCTGCTTGAGGTTAGAACTCTTGTGGCACTGGATTTGCCCCCGAAGCCATCGAGGTTGGAGCCCTTGTAGTACTCCGGTAGTGGACGTCCGGAATAAAGGCTGTATACCCCTACCTACGGCCATCGACGGCTAGGGGTCTCTACCAACGTGGGTGGTACCTTGGGGGTATACCGGTTGCTCATTGGGAGTCTCTTCATGGGATCCTCCATCCTTGGTGGTGGTGGGAGGCTGTGTCCATGGATCAAGCGCATTGACAGGCGGATGCAAGGGATTGTTTCCATGGCTTTGGGTAAGCATCGCCAGAGTTTTGGAGATGGGAAAAATTTGTTCCTGCATTACTTCATTCTATCGCTTAACTTGATCAAGCTGCTGCTCTAAGGGATCAAATGATTTTCCCCTTCCTCTTTCGGCGGATGGCCGGTTTGAGGGATTTTAAGCATTCTTCCTTGGACGGAGATTAGGAGCCGTGATCCTCTGGCAAGAAGGATTATTAGTTCGTTTACAAAGAAAGGAACTTTTGGTGAGAAATGATTGTCGTTCCCACAGATGGCGCCAAACTGATGCTGCACTTTTTCGATCACCGTAGGCTCCTTAGCCCGATATTGTCCACTTTGGGCCTGGACGGCCTGCACAGCTTTGTTCCTCCCCTTAGGTAGGGGAAAAGGCCTCGTTCCAAGAAAAGAGAGCCTGGGTGCTTATGTGCGACACCAATCCTCGACTTCTAGGCGATGTGGGACAAAGTGGGCACATCAGTTGCTCCCCCAGTCAGGCCTGGTGGAGCATGGGTAGAGCGGTACGTGACCAGGCCTCGTTCCCACAGATGACCCCAAACTGATGCTACACTTTTTTTATCAATAGGGCTCTGACCTTCGTCCGCTTAAGAACACTCAAAAAATGATATCAGAGGGCCACCAGATTGGCTCCGGCGGTAGCCGCTCCAATGATAAATTCAATAAATTGAATTGAAAGACTGTCACGACTCGAAACCCACCCTATGCGGATCTCGTGTCGCAGGGCCGACCCGAAGGTCGTCCCTACTTTTTCCATTCCTGTATCATAGTACTAATATGCAAAGTACTAAAATCTTAAAACAATAACAGCGGAAGTCTTATCAATGACCATAATCAGTGGAAGTCTTTTTAGTAACAGTAATTCAACGGAAGTCTTTACAGTACACAATGTCAGTGGAAGTTTTATCAATACATAATATGGTTCTACATAAACAAAATAAGAACCAAACGTAACCAGCACCCGAGGGTGGTGAATACATGGGAGAACTAAAACATAGACTGATACAGTTCCTCAAAAATGTCCTCCTACGCTCTCAGACTCCTACTGGGGTCTTGCAGCGTCATTACCTGAAGTGGGGGTAAGTAGGGTGGAATGAGCTATGAGAGCTCAGCAAGTAAAAACAGATCTCCGACACTGGTATCGGTGAAATATGAATCCATGAATAAGATAATGATAGCCAATCATAAGAAAAGAGATGTTGTGATAGCCAATGAGAACAGTTGCCTTGATGGCCAATGAATCATAGGTCACAATGTTCAATTTGGAGTGATGGATACAACATCAACATGAATCTCTCAACAACAATATAACAACAAGAAGTACTGCCACAATAAACCGATCACAATCAATTCAATGAAGAGTGTCTTCTCAGTTTAAGATAAGTCATAAGGAATAGTGTCATTCAATAACGTAATCATATCAATTCTTAAGAGATGCATTTACTCTGTTCTCAGGTAAAATGCCAATGCAAATGTAAATGAAATGCCAATGGAAATGCAATGAAAATGCCAGTCAATTGCCGATGGAAAGCCTTCGAGGAATTCATTCCTGCCACCTGTCCATTCATGTACTTGACCCTTAGGTCTCCACTCAAGTCAGAAAGCATCGGATGGATATTGTGACTGAGCACAAATCCCATATTCATAACATATCATGATTATTCATAAGTCCATAGAAGTATAAAATGGAATATCATATATTCAATAAAGACATAGCAGTAAGCCTTTCAAGGCATGGTTCAACATGATAACAATGACATAGCAGTCAATCAATGTCCACAAGATAGAACAATATCGCATTGTGGACAACAATAACGTGAGGTACTTTCAAGAGTACAAGCTTGGTAGTAAAGAGAATAAACTTGGCTTGGAAACACCATATGGAAGACAAGGTGAATTTACTTACCTCTATCGTGATTCTATATCAAAAATCCGTGAGTATACCCTTGCCTTTCGAGTTCCCTATATATCAGTGAATACGTTTTAGAATAAATTCTATTCATCAAATTTTATGCCTTTCTATCATAAGTATCTCAAATACTAATTTAGACCTTACCATTGAGTCCGGAACGCCGAAGAAAGTCGGTTTAGGCTTTCGCGGAATTCCATTTGGACTTTTGTACTAAAAAGGGCAAAATGGTCATTTTGCACTTTTATGTGTATTTTATTTTTCGGGGCCTCGTCTCGTGACGAGGACCTCACCATTGGATTCAGTAGGTCCCAGAAAGTCAAAATGCACTAATGACTTGTCTCCATCGGACATCGGATCATTTTCCATTTATTTAATTTAATTAATCAAATTAATCAAATTATATAATTAAGTATATTATATATACATTTTATTTGCACCCAATGGACGGGTGCGTACTTGTGGCACGTTGGACGCGTGCCACCTCCCCTCTAAAAACAACTCAGGTTCGATTCCTCACAGGTGCAAACGCACCTTTTATTTCCCATGTTTTATTTAATATATTTTATATATATAATATCTCTATAATTCAGCACACGCGTATGCGTGGCCGAGTGGTTAGAGCTTGGGCGTTTCCTTGGGGTCACTGGTTCAATTCACGGGGACGGCAGTCCCCCTATTTTTTTCTTCAGGTTTGGAAACCAAACAGCGATCAGTGGCTCTAAACCGAAATAGCGTGTCCCTAGACAGTGTTAATTCCCAATTCAATTTCTGAAACTCGTAACCAAACAGTCTTGATTTCATTTGAATTTAAAATACTTACGCCCAAACGACGCAGTATTGAGACACCCAGCCCCAACACGTCGACGTTTCAGTCACCCATTTAACCCCTTCTTCCCCGATAATCCGATAGAGGATCAGTAGGGTTCCGGCGTCCCTTCCGACGCCGGTGACTGTCCCAGTTCGTTTTCTTTGTCTGTTTTCGATGCAGTTTCACTCCCCATCACATGGGGATCATGAATCTATCCTCCGTTTTGATCAAGACCTTCTTGATCTTCACGAATATGGGTTTGACCATCTCCGGCCAATTTTTCGGTCAAAGTTTCATTTCCGTTTTTGTGACGTTTAGGCCACGGTTTCCACTCAAATCTCATCCTAAATGTTTTTTGCACTATTAGGATTTATTTCTATACTATTTAGGTCAAGTTTCATACATAAAATGTAAGGAAACCCGAATCATGCATACAACCTGTAACTCGACCTTGCTTACTGTTTTCTCAACCGTTTTGAATGATTTTTTTTGCATTCGTTTACATTTTTCATGCTCTTGTAGGCCATCTTATTTAAATATACCATTCATGCTAAAATTTTTCATAAACAGAAGCGAGACTGACTTACCTATTTTGGAGTAACCCTAGGTTCCTCTTCTGTTCTTGCTTGCTCCACCTCAAAATCCTTCCCTTCTTCTTGCCCTTTTCCTTTTCTGCTTCTCCTGTAAGCTTTAAGCATGCAGTGCATGCATCTGCTTCTTAAAGCAGTTTCCACCGCCTCTTCTCTCTCTCTACTTTCTCTCTCTACACGACTCCTTGAGCCTCCAAACTTCCCATCTCATAAACCCCTTTCAAATCTCATAAATTCTGCTTTTTAATTTGGTTGCTTTCCATTAATTGCTTAGGAGATATTTGGGGTGTTCTATGTATATTATATGTATCACACACATAAAGCACTCACTTACACACACAGTGATGCACACACTCACTGCCAAATGCAACCTTGCATTTATGGCTTGGGACACTTGTGTGTGTGTGTGTATATATATATATTATATTACATACACCACACACACATACACACACACTTCACCCTACCGACACACACATTTGGTATACAACCATACACACGGTCACACAGTGATACACACTGTTACCCCCTTTTCCTCTCCTTTTTCCCTTTTCATTTTCCTTTACATTTCAACACATATATATATATATTATATATTAAATACATGTATTTATACATACACATATATACTTAATATCTTATACATAGAAATATGTATACGTACATACTTATATACATTAATCTTATACGTCCATATATATCCATTAATACACATGTATGTGTATTTTTAAAGGCATTTACATACATTTATTTTGTTCAAGCTACGCATGCATGCAACATTCATGTGCATGGAAATACGTGTAGGCACACATTACGATACTGTGTCCTAAGGTACTCAGGTATTGCCCGACTCTGGCTACACTAAGCAAACCATTCACATACTTCAGTTGTTTGGTCTCATGAAATACCCTAACATAGAGCTTAAAACCGCTCACATTATACTATTCAGTCGATTTATCTTGGTACACGTGTCGTATCCCGGGTCGGGATATTACAAAGACTGTAATTGAAAATAATTGAATGAGCATTAATATAAAAGCCCACCTTAGGGCCTTGTTTATAGGCTACGGATCTATTAAGTTGATTACGATTTGGAGGTGTGAAAGTTGGGATTTAATCATCGGATAATGGCAGTTACCATGTTGAACAAAGCGTTCCATGAATGGCAGTTTCCTTGTTGAATATTGTTTCCTTATCTTCAGCTCGGTGGGATGCGTAAGGCAGCCATGAGCTCGGAACCCTTTTGCGTGTGACCTCTGAACTGAAGGTGAGTCATGGGTTCCGATCTAAGAGCTCTGAAGGTTAAGTATTCAAGCCTACTCTGGATGGATGAGCCTTGACTGATCTGTAGTTACACGTGTCATGCAGAGACTGGTCTGTCACTTTGTAGTATATCAATATATATGAATATGTATATATATATATATTGTATAAAATACATATACTTGTGTTGACTCGTGCTATACACGGGTGTTACAAAAAATAAAGGAAAAAGTACTAAAAAATTCTTAAAATAATTTTTTTAATAAAAAAAGTCCAATATATTTTTTATATCTAAAGGATCCAAAAAAGAAATTTTTAATACAAAAAAGTTTCATTGTTAACTTCCATCTTAACACCGTTAGAAAATATTATTAATTAGACCAAAATAACCTTCAAAATACATTTTAAAATATACTAAATAACAGATACAACAAATTCCTCAATCCACAAAAAATATTATTTATCTAAAATGCCTAAAAATTAAAATTTTACTTCATGAAATGTTATTATTTTTTGGGATTAAAAAATTTATTTTATATATTTTTTAGTCTTTTTTTTCTAAAATGTATCTTGAATGCTATTTTAGTATAATCAGTAATATTTTTTAACAGTGTTAAGATGAAAGTTGACAATTGGACTTTTATGTATTAAAAGTTTCTTTTCTAGACTTTTTAGATAGAAAAAATGTATTATGAATTATTTGGATTGAAAAAATTATTTTAGAGACTTTCTAGTATTTTAAATTTCAATGAGTTAAATTACAATAATTTAGACTTATAATGTATCATGAATATAGGTGTTTGCTTGAATAGTATTTCATGACTATATACTAGGGCATGGGAGTTTAGGCTATAACATTGATGAATATGTTTGTTGTTGGTGCTTGTGTTAATATTTGACAACTTGAGCATGAATTAATATGTGAAATATATATGTATTACTTATGGAGATTGTTGGAATAATTTGTTTACCATTTAGGCAAGGACTGGCACTATGTATGTATGTTAAGCATATGAGTTTGCAATTAATGAATGGCGCACCTAGTGCCTTATGATGTAAGTGTGTGGAGCACTACAAGTATGGTGTGCAATAATTTTGATTGTTAGAATTTGAATTATTAGAGAAGAACTAGGTCATGGTGTGCAATGATTATTATTGTTTGAATTTGAATTATTATATCTTCTACCATGTGTTAAAAATTGTATTGTTGAATGCTTGTTAAATCATAATGCTTATTGAAATTGTTTGGAATGACACTTCTCATTAAATTGTGAATAAAAGCAACGTAGTATATTTCTAATGCTTGAATGTTAGCATTGCATGTAGGGAAGAAATCAACAATATTAATAAGACTAAGACAACATCACACTAAATCTAGTGATGAACCCTTAAGTACAAATTGCTGACATGGTCCTAGTAATGAGAGGAATATAATTTGATTATCATGGGTTAAAGACTAAATATGAAATATAAAATGAGCTATATGGTGAAAATGTATGTGAATGATATAGATGACCTTTAAGAGAGAAAAAAACTTGAAATGTTGAGATTGGATTGTTTACATATTTACATAAAGTTGAACATGAAAATAACTACATTTTGGAATTGTAATAAAAAATTACTATAACAAATGATGCTTGCCAATGTACCAAAGGGAACATATTTATAAATAGTGATTTTATGGTGAATTTTATGACCAGGATAAAAATTCATAAAATGTGCAATGAGAAAATTAAAAAAGGGAAAAGAAGGATACGAAATCTAAAATGAGATATGTCTTGAATGATTGAATAAAATAACTTTGATATACAATTGTGCCATACCAAGTTTGAAAAGTTAGAGTTAGGATGTAAGCTGAACAAGTAAAAAGATATGTAAAACATAATATGATGAATATTATGAAATAAGTGAAATAATTAAAATTATATTATATGTCAAGTTGGATGTGAGAAATTAGAAAGAAATGAATTCCTACGAGAATAGAGGGTAAAAGCCAAAGTGAGAGAATTGAAGAGAGAAAACGTGAACATATAAGATATTCTAAATGAATAATGACTAAGACATAGTGAGGAATGGTGTAAGAATGGGAGTAAGTTCAAACGATCAAAATGCTTAAATTATAGGTTTTATCAGGTGTTAGTGCAAATGTTATCTCAACTAAAGGGATAGAGTAGTAATAGTGACCTTGACTACGGGAGTGAAATAGTGAGGCTAATTTAGAATCAAGATGAAGAAAAAATAAATGTGCTAACTGTCTAAAATATGTCACGCCCCGAATTTCCCAAAAACCCGGGGCGCGAGTAACGAGACAGAAAGTAAAATAAATAAAAGGACAAAAGTAATTAAATTCAATAAACATGCGTCCATCATCATCCATACATAAAGTAACATCGAATACATTGTTCATCAGTCATTCGGGCTTAAGCCCTTACATAACAAAATACAAGTCTCATGGATCACAAATACATCACGTGCTTCGCCCTCTTAGGGCATCACTAAGTCTCATGTGGCTGGAGGATCCTCATCTGAAAATGTTGCCCACGAATGGGTCAGCACAACTGCTGGTATGATGAAATGCTAATGCCAGAAATAAAGCTAAGGCGTGGCATGTGCAAAGTGTACATTTATTTCTAAATGACATTCAAGCATCGCAGTAATATATATGAATGGTATGCATGACACACCCATGCACAACTCTATGCCACACCCATGTCTCATTTACGGGTACTCCCCGATGGCACGAAGTACCAATGCAATGGCCAATTTTGGGTTTTTCACCACAGGATCTACACCCTCATAATGCAAAGCACCATGTGCTTACCCACGCCATGTTCTCAAGGAATTCATCATATGCCAATATGCCAATGCAATCTCAATGAACATGAATCTCAATAATATAACATGCTCGGACAATAAGAAATAAATCACCAATCAGTTTCATATACATGCATATCTCATATGTTCGTACATCATGATTCATGTTCTTCACTTTATCAACTTACAAATAACACATAACATGTGAACAACCAATTCCAAATAAACAGGTAAACACATTACAGATAAACACATACAGCATTCCAGTCATTCACAAATATTCCTAACTCAACTTCATTTCTAACACTAGCAAAACACCATACCTGATGGGTTGGTATCAACCCTAGAAGATCGAGCACTATAAGTAACTGAACCGACGGATGAAAATGTAGAAGATCAGATCGCCCTCTCCTGTCCTGTCAATGTCCCTAAAAGTAGAAATTACAACTCAGTCTATTGTTACTTGAATCTAAGCTATTCATCAAATTTTATGTCTTTAATTCATAAGTTTCCATTCTGCTAAATTAAACCCTACCATTGGTTTTAGAACGTTTAAGGAAGTAAGTCTAGGTTCTCGTAGAACTCAATTTGGACACTGGGGTTCAAAAGGGCAAAACAGTCATTTTGCACTTTACACGTGTCCTTACATTTCGTGACCTCTTTTCACAATTCGGACTCCACGGTTGAGTCCGAAATGTTCGAGATAATAAAATTTCACTATTTGTTTACCTAATTCGGAGTTCGTCTGACAGTGTTTCAAGTTAGGGGCATTTTGGTAATTTTAAGGGTTACTACGGGTCTTTTATTTTTCGGGACCTCGTCTCGTAAAACGGACCTCACCATTGGTCTCAGAATGGTCGAGATAGTCAAAATACACCTATGACTTGTCCCATTTGGACTCCGGGATGTTTTTGAATATTTAATTAATTAAATTAATTTAATTAAATAATTAATTAATTAATTTAATTAATATTTTATTAATAATTTAATCAGGTGGGTCAAAGTGTAATTTCTAACAGTTGGGGGGTCAATTCGTAATTTCTGAAAGTTCAGGTTAAGGTTCAAATTCAAAAGGTTCAAGTTCAAAGGGTTCAAATTCCAAAAGGTTCAAATTAAAACTAGTTTAATTTGTTATTCTAATTCAGGTTAACCAAACAGGGGATAGGGCTAAAACCGGGATAGGATATCCCTGTCTCTATTCAATTTCAAATTTTTAGATTTCCTACCCTTGCAACCAAACGGGCCAAGTTCCCTTTTAATTTAAAACAACCACGCGACACGTGGCAGGGGCGGTCCACTCCTGACCCGAACCGGACCCGACCCGACCCGACCCGACCCGACCCGGATAGACCCCCCTTCTTCCACTGATTTCCCGGCGAACCTCCGGTAGGGTTCCGGCGCCTTCTCCGGCGCCGGTGACCGGAATTTCAGAAAAATCAAGTTTTTAAACTTGATTTTTATGGTGTTTTCGAAGCCCCTTTCGATCCCAAACTATTCTAAAACATTTTTGGAGTCTTTTAATACCGTTTTGAAGCTTCCAATCACGATGAAAACCCAGATTTTTTTCCCCCACGGCCGTGACCTGCACCTCCATTTTTCTCCCTCATTTCTCAACCGTTTCTTCTCATTCTTTTTGCAAATTAATCCCTACATTATGCTCTACAAGGTTCTACAATTTAAATCAACTGAAATGCTCTAATACAAATCGAAACAGAAGTGACCCACTTACAAATTTCTCGGCCGTTTCTCTCTCTAGCCGTGCCCTCCTTCTCCCTCTTGCTCCGAGCTCGAACCAGGTCTCTAACTCTCCTTCAGAGCTCTGTTTCTCTCCCTCTTTTCTGCTTCTTTCCTTCTCTTCTTTTCCACCCGAGACCACTCTCCTTTTCTCTTTATTTTCTCTCTTTCTATATCTCTCTCTCTCTCTCTCTCTCTCTCTCTCCCCAAGACCAACCTACTCTCTGCCCACTTCTGCACTCTCCCACTCCCTGAATCCTACTTACACACTCAACCTTACCCCATACCCCTTTGAGTGTGTAACACTCAAAGTCACACACACACACAACCGGCACACACACAATACACACACTGTTCTACACCCATATATACATATATATATTCACTTTTAAATATACACTCACATGTATACACATATACTAAATAAATACCTTAAATTTATACATATATATATACACATATATATATATATACATATATGCATACATCCAATAATTGTTATAATAATAATAATAATAAAAATAATTAATTAACAATTGCAAGAATAAATAATAATAATAATAAAAAAAAAAAATTTTCATGTTATAACATCCTTCCCTCCTTACAAAAATTTCGTCCCGAAATTTAAAATAACATAAAACCAAAAGAAAATACATCACTGATCAAACAACTCAGGGTACCTAACTCGAACCTCGGCCTCACGCTCCCACGTAGCCTCCTCAACCCCATGGTGGTTCCAACGAACCTTGACCAAAGGGATGGTCCTGCCTCGCAAAACCTGGTCCCTCGAGTCCAATATCTCTACGGGTCTCTGGTCATAGGAAGCGTCCCCCTCTAACTGAAGATCTACCCAGTCAAGTACATGTGAGGGGTCGGGATGGTACTTCCTCAGCATAGATACATGGAAGACGTCATGAACCCCTGATAGTTGTGGTGGTAAGGCTAGCTTATAAGCCACCTTACCAACCCTCCCAAGAATCTCAAAGGGACCTATAAATCGTGGCGATAGCTTCCCACTGCGCCCAAATCTCCTCAAGCCTCGTCTGGGAGATACCTTGAGGAACACATGGTCCCCCACCTCAAATGCTAAGGGCCGTCGCCTCCTATCAGCATAACTCCTCTGGCGGCTCTGAGCTGTCAACAACCGCTGTCTGATCACCTGTATCTTGTCCGTGGTCTCACGAACAATATCAGGTCCTAAGGCAGCTGTCTCTCCCACCTCAGTCCAACATACCGGGGAACGGCACGGCCTACCATATAATGCCTCAAATGGTGCCATCTCAATGCTGGACTGGTAGCTGTTGTTGTAGGCAAACTCAACTAAGGCAAGGTGGTCCTCCCAGCTACCTCTAAAGTCCATGACGCAGGCCTTGAGCATATCCTCCAAGGTCTGAATAGTACGCTCTGACTGGCCATCTGTCTGTGGGTGGAAGGCAGTACTGAACTGCAGCTGGGTCCCTAAGGCTGTCTGGAAACTCTGCCAGAACCGTGCAGTGAAACGTGGGTCCCTGTCAGAAACTATGGATACCGGTACCCCATGTAGTCGTACTATCTCTCGAATGTACAACCTACTGAGGACGTCTGATGAGTCAGTCACTCTGATCGGTAAGAAATGGGCGGACTTCGTCAGTCTGTCCACAATAACCCAAATCGCATCATGGCCCCTAGGTGACCTCGGAAGACCCATCACGAAATCCATGGTAACGTGCTCCCACTTCCACTCGGCTACCGGTAGTGGCTGTAGCAAACCTCCAGGCCTCTGGTGCTCAGCCTTCACCTGCTGGCACGTGAGACACCTAGCCACAAACTGTGCCACATCTGACTTCATCCCAGTCCACCAATACTGACGGCGTAGATCATGATACATCTTGGTGCCCCCTGGGTGCACCGCCAAGCGTGAATGGTGGAAATCCCTAAGGACATCAGTCCTAAGAGACTCAGGAACGAAGACTCTACCCCTGTATCTCAGACCAAGGTCAGAATGGACTGTCCATCCCTCAAATCCCTCAGAGCTAGCAATCCGTGCCCTGATCTGCTCGGCCTCAGCATCCAGCAACTGTGCCTCTATAACTCTGGTCAGAAGGGTAGGCTATACACACAAGCTGAATAAAGTGGCGTGTCCCTCAGACTCGGTCAGCTCTAAGTCAAACTCCCCAATAACTCCCATCATCTCCCACTCTCTGATGGCTAGGCTGGCTAAGGTGCTGCTCGGTCTCCGACTGAGTGCATCAGCTACGACGTTGGCCTTCCCAGGATGGTACTGAAGGTCAAAGTCGTAGTCCTCTAGGTACTCCATCCATCTCCTCTGTCGAAGGTTCAGATCCTTCTGTGTAAAGATATATCTGAGGCTCTTGTGGTCCGAGAACACCTCAAATCTCATCCCATATAAATAGTGTCGCCAGCTCTTAAGAGCAAAGATGACGGCAGCCAACTCTAGATCGTGGGTGGGGTAGTTCTTCTCATGGCTCTTCAACTGGCGAGAACCATAAGCTACTACCCGGCCTTCCTGCATCAATACACAACCCAGTCCCTCTCGGGAAGCATCACAGTACACTGTATAGCCCAGGCCTCCCTCGGGGATAATCAGGACGGGAGCTGAAGTCAATCTCCTCTTCAGCAACTGAAATGACTGCTCACAGTCGTCGGTCCACTGAAATCTGACGCCCTTGCGCGTCAGCCGGGTCATCGGTGCGGCAAGTCGGGAAAATCCCTCTACAAAACGGCGGTAGTACCCTGCTAACCCCAAGAAACTCCGTATCTCAAATACATTCCTCGGCCTCTCCCAGCTCATAACAGAGTCGACCTTCGAAGGGTCAACAGATAATCCACTCCCAGATACCACGTGACCCAAGAACTGTACCTCCTGGAGCCAGAACTCGCACTTAGAGAGCTTGGCAAACAGCCTATGCTCTCTCAAGATCTGTAACACAGTCCGTAGGTGGAAAGCATGCTCATCCTCAGAAGGTGAGTAAATCAAGATATCGTCCACAAACACCACCACGAACTGATCTATGTACTGACCGAAGACACGGTGCATCAGATCCATGAATGCCGCTGGGGCATTCGTCACACCAAATGGCATCACCACGAACTCAAAGTGACCATAGCGAGTGCGGAAGGCTGTCTTCGCTATGTCCTCCTCTCGCACTCTCAACTGATGATACCCAGATCGAAGATCAATCTTCGAGAAGCATCTCGAACCTCTCAACTGATCAAACAAGTCATCGATCCTGGGTAACGGGTACTTGTTCTTGATAGTCACCCGGTTCAGCCTCCGGTAGTCCACACACAACCGCAATGTCCCGTCCTTCTTCTTCGCAAAGAGTGCTGAGGCACCCCAAGGAGAAGTGCTAGGACGGATGAACCCCTTACCCTGAAGGTCAGTCAGCTGCTCTCTCAGCTCTCTCAGCTCTGCTGGAGCCATGCGGTATGGTGGAATAGATATGGGTACAGTACCGGGGATAAGCTCAATGGTAAACTCCACCTCCCGCCTCGGGGGTAAACTAGTCAAACTGTCAGGAAATACGTCAGGAAACTCCTCTAACACTGGTGGTAACACAACCCCTGTAGCCTCACTATCCCCTGCAATCATACTAGCCAACATATAGCTATGGGCTCCCCAACTCCTAGAGTCATACAAGGGTGGTATCAAGAAGTCTCCACGATCTCCCGTGAAATAAAAACAATCCCCCTCAGGAGTACACACTGTAACTCTCCCCCTGAAACAATCGATGCTAGCCCGGAAGGTAAACAACCAATCCATACCCAAGATAACGTCGAAGCTAGTCATGTCAAGCACAATAAAATCAAAACAAAGAGTACGGTCAGCTATCTCAAGTGAACAACCCCTACAGATCCTGGTCAATGTCACACTACCCCCAACAGGAGTATCAACACGTAGTGGTGGATCCATCCGATCTATAGTCAACCCCAAAGACATGGCAAATGCAGTGGATATAAAAGAATGCGATGCACCAGAGTCTATCAACACGCTAGCCCATGAACTGAACATAAGAAAGGTACCTCGTACTACTGATGGCCCAGCAGTAGAAGCCTCTGGGGTAGTAACTGCGTACACTCTGCCCTGTACGATCTGACCCTGTCTGCCTCCCCCTCTCTGCCCCTGCTGTCCTCCCCCTCTCGGGGCTGGAGCTCTAACACTCAATGCAGAAGACGCTGGCTGGTAGTAAGGTGCTGGGGGTCTATAGCCTGACTGTGTCTGGGGTAAAGGCACCTGGGTGGGCTGGAAATAGTGGGACCTCGGGGCGCTCTGGGAAGTCTGCCCCTGAGGACAGTGGGCCTTGACATGGCCCGGCTGATGACATGTATAGAACACTGGTGTGGCCCTCCAGGCCTGACTCTGAGACTGGGATGGAAGTGGTAGCTGGCTCGGTCCTGTCCCTGATCCCTGACTAGGATCTCTCTGTGGGCAATCAGCCATCCTGTGGCCAGGCTGTCCACACTGATAGCATGTGAGGGTCAGCTGTGGTGCCCCCCCTCGAGGAGTAATAGACACAGTGGGCTGGGGAGCTAAAAGCTGCATAGGTCTCTGGGATGTAGATGGAGAAGAGGTACCGCCTCGGAACCTCTTCGGCGGTCTCCTACCAGAATGAGCTGGGACGGTCACAGTAGGCTGAACTGGTGTAAGTGCTAGTGCTGTGGCTGGCCTGGTCTGAGTCCGGGACTCCCTAATCCCTCTGAGAGCTGTCAACTCCCTCTCTACCCTCGTGGCCCTGATCACAGCCTCCTCGTAAGTGTCAATGATGTGACCCGCCAGTCTATCCCTGATAGAGGTCTTCAGCCCCTCTAGAAAATGATAAACTCTTAGCTCCTCCACCCCAACAATGTGCGGGGCAAACCTGCCCAATGCGGTAAACTGGGACTCATACTGTGTCACAGTCATGTCCCTCTGTAGTAAGGTCTCAAACTCTCTCCTGAACCCGACCCTAGCAGTCGCTGGAAAGTAGTGGTCATTGAACATGGCCACAAATGCATCCCACCCCTCTCCGAACCTGCTAATCCTGCCGGCAGATACCTTCCACCACTGGCTCGCTAGCCCTGTAAACTGGAAGGTGGCACATCGTATCCTCAGGTGTGGCTCAACAATCCCTAGTGAGTCCAGGATCCTCACAATCTGGTCTAACCACTCCTCGGCCACCAAAGGATCAGGCTGTCCTGCAAACGACGGTGGCCTCATATGCTGAAACGCCTTCATGACGAAGGTGTCTCTGGTCTACCCACCGGCCGCTCTGGCCGTGGCACCGGCAGCCCTGGCCTCGGCCTCAGTAGCTCTGGCCTCAGCATCAGTGGTCCTCGCCTCCTGCATGGCACGGAAGCACTCCTGTATAATGGTCGCCAAATCCCTGGCGCCAATAGTCTGCCCCACCTCCTCCACAGGGGCTGGAGCAACATCCTCCTCAGCTGTACTATGCTCAGGAACGTCAGCTGGGGCAACTACCTCCTCAACCACGTCAGGAATAGGGGCAGCAGCTCTGGGTCTGCCACGACGAGGCTGGGCGGCACCTCGAGGCGCACCCCTACCCCTACCCCCTCTGGGTGGTCTGCCTCTCGTAGGAGCTCGTCTAGGAGGCATATCTACAAGTCCAAAAGAAAAATTCAATATCACTTTTTCACGTAATCACAATAAGGCATGCATTAAGACACATAATCACGTAGCACATAAGATCCTATCACATGCTGCTAACAGTTCACACTAAGTCTCATTCTCTTCTCTAGGGTCTCATGGTGTTAAACAACACCCCACAGTCTCTAGGTATTCGAACCTATGCTCTGATACCACGTTGTCACGCCCCGAATTTCCCACGAACCCGGGGCGCGAGTAACGAGACAGAAAGTAAAATAAATAAAAGGACAAAAGTAATTAAATTCAATAAACATGCGTCCATCATCATCCATACATAAAGTAACATCGAATACATTGTTCATCAGTCATTCGGGCTTAAGCCCTTACATAACAAAATACAAGTCTCATGGATCACAAATACATCACGTGCTTCGCCCTCTCAGGGCATCACTAAGTCTCATGTGGCTAGAGGATCCTCATCTGAAAATGTTGCCCACGAATGGGTCAGCACAACTGCTGGTATGATGAAATGCTAATGCCAGAAATAAAGCTAAGGCGTGGCATGTGCAAAGTGTACATTTATTTCTAAATGACATTCAAGCATCGCAGTAATATATATGAATGGTATGCATGACACACCCATGCACAACTCTATGCCACACCCATGTCTCATTTACGGGTACTCCCTGATGGCACGAAGTACCAATGCAATGGCCAATTTTGGGTTTTTCACCACAGGATCTACACCCTCATAATGCAAAGCACCATGTGCTTACCCACGCCATGTTCTCAAGGAATTCATCATATGCCAATATGCCAATGCAATCTCAATGAACATGAATCTCAATAATATAACATGCTCGGACAATAAGAAATAAATCACCAATCAGTTTCATATACATGCATATCTCATATGTTCGTACATCATGATTCATGTTCTTCACTTTATCAACTTACAAATAACACATAACATGTGAACAACCAATTCCAAATAAACAGGTAAACACATTACAGATAAACACATACAGCATTCCAGTCATTCACAAATATTCTTAACTCAACTTCATTTCTAACACTAGCAAAACACCATACCTGATGGGTTGGTATCAACCCTAGAAGATCGAGCACTATAAGTAACTGAACCGACGGATGAAAATGTAGAAGATCAGATCGCCCTCTCCTGTCCTGTCAATGTCCCTAAAAGTAGAAATTACAACTCAGTCTATTGTTACTTGAATCTAAGCTATTCATCAAATTTTATGTCTTTAATTCATAAGTTTCCATTCTGCTAAATTAAACCCTACCATTGGTTTTAGAACGTTTAAGGAAGTAAGTCTAGGTTCTCGTAGAACTCAATTTGGACACTGGGGTTCAAAAGGGCAAAACAGTCATTTTGCACTTTACACGTGTCCTTACATTTCGTGACCTCTTTTCACAATTCGGACTCCACGGTTGAGTCCGAAATGTTCGAGATAATAAAATTTCACTATTTGTTTACCTAATTCGGAGTTCGTCTGACAGTGTTTCAAGTTAGGGGCATTTTGGTAATTTTAAGGGTTACTACGGGTCTTTTATTTTTCGGGACCTCGTCTCGTAAAACAGACCTCACCATTGGTCTCAGAATGGTCGAGATAGTCAAAATACACCTATGACTTGTCCCATTTGGACTCCGGGATGTTTTTGAATATTTAATTAATTAAATTAATTTAATTAAATAATTAATTAATTAATTTAATTAATATTTTATTAATAATTTAATCAGGTGGGTCAAAGTGTAATTTCTAACAGTTGGGGGGTCAATTCGTAATTTCTGAAAGTTCAGGTTAAGGTTCAAATTCAAAAGGTTCAAGTTCAAAGGGTTCAAATTCCAAAAGGTTCAAATTAAAACTAGTTTAATTTGTTATTCTAATTCAGGTTAACCAAACAGGGGATAGGGCTAAAACCGGGATAGGATATCCCTGTCTCTATTCAATTTCAAATTTTTAGATTTCCTACCCTTGCAACCAAACGGGCCAAGTTCTCTTTTAATTTAAAACAACCACGCGACACGTGGCAGGGGCGGTCCACGCCCGACCCGAACCGGACCCGAACCGACCCGACCCGACCCGGACAGACCCCCCTTCTTCCCCCGATTTCCCGGCGAACCTCCGGTAGGGTTCCGGCGCCTTCTCCGGCGCCGGTGACCGGAATTTCAGAAAAATCAAGTTTTTAAACTTGATTTTTATGGTGTTTTCGAAGCCCCTTTCGATCCCAAACTATTCTAAAACATTTTTGGAGTCTTTTAATACCGTTTTGAAGCTTCCAATCACGATGAAAACCCAGATTTTTTTCCCCCACGGTCGTGACCTGCACCTCCATTTTTCTCCCTCATTTCTCAACCGTTTCTTCTTATTCTTTTTGCAAATTAATCCCTACATTATGCTCTACAAGGTTCTACAATTTAAATCAACTGAAATGCTCTAATACAAATCGAAACAGAAGTGACCCACTTACAAATTTCTCGGCCGTTTCTCTCTCTAGCCGTGCCCTCCTTCTCCCTCTTGCTCCGAGCTCGAACCAGGTCTCTAACTCTCCTTCAGAGCTCTGTTTCTCTCCCTCTTTTCTGCTTCTTTCCTTCTCTTCTTTTCCACCCGAGACCACTCTCCTTTTCTCTTTATTTTCTCTCTTTCTATATATCTCTCTCTCTCTCTCTCTCTCTCTCTCCCCAAGACCAACCTACTCTCTACCCACTTCTGCACTCTCCCACTCCCTGAATCCTACTTACACACTCAACCTTACCCCATACCCCTTTGAGTGTGTAACACTCAAAGTCACACACACACACAACCGGCACACACACAATACACACACTGTTCTACACCCATATATACATATATATATTCACTTTTAAATATACACTCACATGTATACACATATACTAAATAAATACCTTAAATTTATACATATATATATACACATATATATATACATATATACATACATCCAATAATTGTTATAATAATAATAATAATAATAAAAAAAATAATTAATTAACAATTGCAAGAATAAATAATAATAATAATAATAAAAAAAAAAAAATTTCATGTTATAACAAAATATGTGCAATAATAGTATAAATCGTGTTATAACTTGATTTCCTAAGAAAACAAAAATGATAAGGTATATAAGTACATGTGAAACTGGTAAAGGAAAACGTAAGGAAAGAGAAAACAAAAGGCAAAAAGAAAAATTTAATAAGGAAACTCATAGGATAGAGTGAGAATGTACAAAGTTAAAGAAGTTGATCATGGTGATCATAAGGATAGAAATATGTGAGTTTTATAACATTGAAGAGGTTGGTGGGAAATAAAATTATATTTTTCAAAACTGTTGGAGGATGACTACCTTGGTTCAATTGTGTAGAATTGACAAGACTTTCTGGATATTCATAAAGAGATTAATTTGGGGGACTAAGTAGTGAAAACGTGATTGTGGTTGTAGAATTATTGATTAGAATGAGGAGGGATGGGACTTTCTCACCTCAAAGGGAATAAGTGTAAACTAATATGACGAGTAAAAAAGATTTCGTGGGCGAAATTCCAATAGTTAACAATAGGGCAGACTTAGTGATCATAACTAATTAAGGTGAAAAACTTCAAGTGCATTGGAGATTTCTCTATGGAAACAAGTGACACATGAGAATTACACATTAAATTCAATTAAGATGAAATTTTAGGCACTGAGCAAAGGTTAAGAAAGACTAAAATTCTAAGACATTGATTTTTCAATGTTGTGATTAATAGTATTATTTTGAATAAAATTATATCAATGATAAGGTGAACATTAATGGGTATAGAGGTAAAGAAGATAATGAGTAAAAGTAACATGAATGAATAATATAAAAGACTTCATGGCTGAGGGCATGGTTAGTGTTCGATGGGTATCAGGTCCTGCGTTACAAGTGATAGACAAGCCCTAACAAAGGGAGCTGTGATCGTTAAGGATGCTACCGGTCACCATAAGTGGGTTTGTCTAGAATGAGACTGTAGAGACCTAAAAAAATGAGGGTAAATTTTTCATTTTTGCCGATAGGGCACTATTCATGCACTATTTGCTGGTAGGGCACTATACATGCATCATTTAGGCATAATTCATGTTTAGAAACATATTTTGAGTATACCATAGAAGAGGAATATGCTTAGAATATTAGAATACACCTCCTGTAAAAATTTGAGCCTATTCGGAGATAGTTTTAAAAACTAAACCATAGAAGGAATTCGGGTGGCCCAGGTGGATCCAGCCAAACCCGGCCACAGGTGAAAATAAAAGTTTTTTGAAAATTTCATTTAAAATAATTTTAAGAACTTTGACTAAAACAAAATATCGAATTAAGGCATTTTGGGACAGGTTGTAGTGTAACGGGGCCTCGAACTCATTAAGGGCAAAAGGGTCTTTTTGCCCCTTGGCCCTTTTATTATAAATAGGACCCCTTAGTGATATAATTTCATTATTTTTGTCTGAGATACAAAAGCTGCACGTTCATGGAGAAAAGGGAGAAAGATCTAACTTTCAAGCCTCTAAAACACATCTCTAGCCTTGGAATCTCACAAGGCTTCCTTCTAGGAAGTTGTTCCCCACGTCAAGGGCTACATTCTCACTGATTGGTTCAGCTGCACAGTGAACAGAACTCCCTAGGGTTGAGAAAAACCCATTTAGGTATGATATCTTGCTAAGTAAAGAATATAGTTAAGTTTATGAGTGTTTTACATGTTGATTGAGTGATTTATATGTTTACTTGTTGTTAGAAAATCACTTAGGAGGTAGTTGCTTTGAAAAACCTAGAGTTGGTAATTTGTATACTTTTGTGTTTTTTGAGTTCTTTGAGAATTTATCAAATTGATGAACATGTAGCTTGAAAATATGTTTGATTTATTACATTGTGACTTATGTTCATGTGAATAAACCTTGTGTTTTGGAAGATATGGTTGTTTAATGAATTGATGCTTTGTGTAATTATGTATTCTTTGAGAATTTGGTAAAGTGATAAACATAAACCATGACTACATGTATAATTTATGGTATTCTAACTTAAGTTCATGTAGACAAAACCTTGTAGTTTGAAAGTTATGATTCATTCAATGTAGTGGTACTTTATCTATTTTGTAATTTTTGAGAATTTGTTAAGGTTGTGTATATGTAATATGTTTATATGTGTAATTGATTGAATTACATGTTAGGTTCATGTAGACAAAGTGTTATGGTTCAAAAGTTATAGTTGTTTTAAAGTATAATGCATTATTTAAGCCATATACCATGTGTTTGATAAAATGCTTCATTGAGATTGCATTATTGCATAGTGAAATCAAGGCATATTGGCATATAGTGAATCCTTTGAAAACATAATGTGAGTTGAGCACTTAGGTGCTATGCATTATGAGGGTGTCGATATTGTGGTGAAAAACCCAAAATTTGGCTAATTTCAATACCCGCGGGCTGATGGGAGGACCGTGAAGCGAGACATGTGTTGGGCATAGAGTTTGCATGGGTGTGTCACGTATATTGTCATTGCATTGTATTGATGAATTGGAAGGCATGTAGATTATAAATGTACACTTGCACATGCCACGTCTTAACTTTGTTCCTTGCATTAGCACTATGTCATACCAACAGTTGAGCTGACCCCTCGTGGGATATTATATTACAGATGAGGCTCTTGGTACTTGAGACTTGATGAAGTCTTGAAGAGTGGAGGAGAAATAGGCCATGGAGGATATTTGGCCCTTGGGACGTATTTTGAGTTGTATAAGGACATAAGCCCTAAGCCATATGAAATGAACTTGTATAAATTTTATATGTTATGAAAGCAATGGACAAGACCTTATATTTGTAATGAACATGAAGTTTGTAACGTTGAAAGTTCAAGTACATGAGTACATATGGTGGATTATATATTTAAATGATGTATGTTTAATTTCTATGAAATTGTGACCATCGAGTGAGGATGGAATGTATAAATCCTTATTTATATGAAGCATTACGAATATTAGGAGGGAAAAAGACTTAGAAAACAAAGGGGGCTATGTTAAAATTTTGGGGAAATTAAAGGATTTGTTAGGTGTGTAAAACACCTTTTAAATAAGTGGGAAATGTGTCAAAATGGGGGTTAAAAACCTTGAAGAAATAGGCTAAAAGTGGGAAAAAAATAGCTTGGAAAAATTTAGAAAAAAATTTTGTAAAATAGAGAAAATCAACTGCTGGACAAAGAAATTTAGCCTGTACTGCTACAGTAAACCTACAGGAAAAACAAAAAAATCAGTCTCTATCGCTATAGTGAAACTGCCCAAACTAGCCCCAACCAGCGCCCAGCCGTGCACGCCTGCGCGTGCCACGCACCTGCGCCCTGCCTGTCGCCCACTGCGTGCCTGCCCTGCGCGGCCCCTGCCAGCCTGCCCCCCTTGCACGTGCGCATGCACGCCCAGCACCCCCCTGTGCACTAGCCTGTTGCACCTCTATGACACCTGCCCCTTTGGCCACCTTTTTAAGCCATGTTTGGCCACCCTATTGGGCCATGTTTGGCCACTTCCTTAAACCAATTTTGGTGGACCTTATGGCTTATTCTTAGCCCATGCCTTAGGGCATTTGGGACCCATTTGCGTCATTATTCCAAGACATTTTTAGAGATATTTTGGGGCTGTTTTGAAAGTCATTTTTTAACATGACTTAAACTATTTCGAATATTAATTGGGAGGGATATTTGATTGACATTAGAAGACCATTTTGGTTAAGTCTAATAACATGTTTTCATTTCAAACCTTGGGGAAACATGGGGGAATAAATGCAAAACCAACTAAATCCATCTTAATGGCCTTTCATTTATTTTTCTTATTTCATTTCACTCACTCCCCAGGTTTGTGAAAATTCGGGGCGTGACAACGTGGTATCAGAGCTTAAGTTTGGGAAAATCCATTTAATTATCTTTCTTTTATTTTTCTTAGTTCATTTCACTCACTCCCCGTGTTTGTGAAAATTCGGGGCGTGACAACGTGGTATCAGAGCTTAAGTTTGGGAAAATCCATTTAATTATCTTTCTTTTATTTTTCTTAGTTCATTTCACTCACTCCCCAGGTTTGTGAAAATTTGAGGCGTGACAGACTATGGGAATTAGGCTCTGGCGACCTAATTGATAATGGTATGATAAGTTTGGTATTGAATATTGATTAAATATGAGGCATGTTTTGGGGACTATTGATCTTGTGTAGACAAGAATATTTAGAGACTTGATGTGAATGTGAAAATGACCAAAATTTTGATAATTAGGAGGATAAGATGTCTATAATCAGACCGAATCTTTGACTTGGCCTTGAGGTATTACATTTTGGGAAGCTATGGAAGATGATGATATCGTGAGGTGAAGAGGCTACCACTGAAGGACAATAAAGAGCTTTTGGCTTAGCATTTGAGGATAAGGAGCTGGCCCTTATAATACTTGGACAGGGAACAGACCCTTATAATGCCAGGACATGGTACAGGTCTTTATAATTCATAGATAGGGAGTAGCTCCTTGTAATGCCTAGGCAGGGAGCAGGCCTTTATAATGCCTAGAGAGGGAGCAGACCCTTATAATACTTGGACAAGGGGTAGGCCCTTATAGTACCTATCCTTTTATGTTAGGGATTGTGTCTCCTTATGATTTCAAAAATCCGCACGAGAGAAAAGCTAAGCCTCTAGGTCAGTAGCCCAAGAATAGTGAAGGACCTTCGGAATTTTGGCCAGTCCTAGGTGGGTTTGATATCGGATGTTAACTGATCCCACGTGAGATAGGGTGCGGGCCCTTGATACCCAAGATTATTATGATTTAAAAAAAGGTTCGGGCCCTTAAAACCCGGAATGTACTACTACAGACATACTCTGGGATGAGACTTGGGATAAGATATGGGTTGTGTGAGACGAGATGGTGAATAGTTACATTCTTTGGCATGTGAAAAATGAGAAATGGACTATGGTAGGATATGTGAAAGCCTGAGTTCCTATGATGTAAATTAAGGATTATGTATGTGTGCTTGCATCTCTCAACTTGTAGAAAATAATGATTTGAGATCATGAGATATTCTTTTGTGGGACCGTGTACTTATGATATGAATTAAGGATATTAATCATATTGATGTGATGTCACTTGATAGGGTGATGCGATGATTCTAATGATGATTGTCATACGATTTATGAGTACTTTGTGGATATACGAAGTAAATGTGAGGTTATTGAGGAAAGACTCATTAGTACTTTATAAGTCACAAGATGATGACTTTGAGAATTTTGCTATGGCCTTGATGTATTCCTTAGGTCATGATATGACATGATAGAGTTGACCATTGGAATCTTTAGCTTAGGTGTAGGTGAAGCACCATGATGGGCATTTGAGGATTGGATTTTCAAATATACATATAATGGTTTTCAAATACAATTAAATGATTAAACAAAATAGTAAAAGCATAAGTAGGGGTACAAAAGTAAATCTATGTTAGGAATGCCTTGAAATTATAAAGAGAATATGGTAGCGAGTATCTTTTTCTTAGAAACTCAATTTAAGAAACTACATTGAGATCCTTAAGGAGTATTGGAGTATTTGAATGTTTGAAGTGATGAACGCTTGTAACAATGTTGGTAATCTTATTGGTGGTGAAATAGTTACATATAAGATTGGATAAAAATGTGATTGATGAATTGATTTATTTTTTATTGGCAGATAAACCTGTGGACTTGTTTCTAGAAAACAATGAAAGGGGATGTGAAGTAGATATATGTGTGTGCTTGTTCTTAAGAGAGTGTGTTACACTCCGATATGACTGCTTACCTATGAAATCTATACACCAAGAGACACTGACAGCACGGTGAGGTCTAGTTAGCCAATATTTTCCTATTTTGGTGAGGACACGTATTCCAATACCCTATGGGCCAAAGGGTTGAGGTGTAGAGATGGTCATGGGGATGCAGCTTGACTCGTGTGGCACTTAGGTAGACAGTTAGTAGGTTTGCACTTGAAGAACAGGATGGAGCGACGTTATGAATACATTGTGAGTTAATAAAGTAAGAAAATTTAAAAGAAATAATATTAATAACGAGATAGCTAAATAACATGGACAGAAATACAGTAATAGAATAAGGTGTATGCTAGAACATCTAAGGTCTTCATAACCTGGGGATAAATTATCAAACCCAGTTTCGGACATTTATATGGGAAAAACTTTAAGAAACCTATAAATGCCTGGTGGCATGTGAACTTCTATGAACAATCAAAAATAGATAAATGAAAGAAAAAAAATTGGTGAGATTCTTAGTATAATTATCTTTGAAAATAAGTAAAGATGCCCACATAAATGATTAACCAATCACAACTAGAGATTAGGAAATAGTTGAATGAAGGCATTGTAACGCATGTGCATGCTCTAGATTATATTTACTCAGATTTGTTAAAGTTGGGATTGTATTTAGGCACCTTAAAAGGGGGAACCTCGATACAGATATAAATGGTGAGGGGTAAAATTTCTTATGTTTAGAAAACAAAGCAAATAAGAACATGGAAGATTAATAAGCGTAAGGATTCGTAAGCAACCTTGAGGACTTTTTAGAGGATAGTAGATTTTATGGTAGCCTAAATATAGAGACCTGAAAAATCAGGGTAAATTTTTCATTTTGCCGGTAGGACGCTATTCATGCACTATTTGCCGGTAGGACACTACACATGCATCATTTAGATATAAGTCATATTTAGAAGCATATTTTGAGTATTCCATAGAAGGAAAATATGCTTAGAATCTTAAAATACACCTCCTGTGAAAATGTGAGCCTAATCAGAGATAGTTTCAAAAATGGACCATAAAGGGCGTCCCGGGTAGCCCGAGTGGACCCGGCCATACCCGCCAACAAGCGAAAATAATATTTTCAGAAAAATATCATTTAAAATAATTTTAAGAACTTTGGTTAAAGCAGAATATCGAATTGAGGCATTTCGGGACGGGTTGTAATGTAACGGGGTCCCGAACTCAATAAGGGCAAAAGAGTCTTTTTACTCCTTGGCCCCTTTACTATAAATAGGACCCCTTAGTGTAAAATTTATACAATTTGTTCTGAGGAAACTACAGCAGGTCGTGCATGGAGAGAAAGATGAAGAGAAACCTAGGTTTTCCAACTTTCCACCTACCAAAACTCATTTTAGGCTTGGAATTTTATAAGACTTCCTTCTAGGAAGTTGTTCCCCACATCAAGGATTATGTTCTTACCTATTGGTTTTGCTGCATAGCGAGTACAACTGCTTAGTGTCACGACCTAAAACCCACCATCTACGGATCTCGCATCGCGACTGCCACCCTCAGGCCTAAAGACCCTTAGGCGAAGGCTCACATAAGCAGCGGTATCGAATAGATGTGCAACATGCATTTTGCGAAAGCGTGAAAAAAATTTTCTTTTCTTTTCTTATTTTTAAATTATGCACATTCATCCGATACTGTCGTTCTATACATAGCATACATGGTTACACATTCAGAGTATAACTAAAACTTAAAGACTTATAACATTTCATATTCAGTTGCCTCGTGGGCTTAATACATATTCTTACAATGTCTATAAATACAAAACGTATCACTAGAGTTCATAAGTTTCCAAAAGAAACTACTTAAACGTATCTTCCCAAAATGGCAGAAGTATCATCCTCGTCTTCCAATCACAACTGTCGTTAATCACCCGAAAGGGGGATTCGAACAAAGTCCGAGTAAGCTAATCTAAGCTTGTGAGCAATTCCAGTATTCGTCATGGGGTTTTCAATTAGCAGTGATTTTTAGTACGTAAGAGTTTGTAAAACATTCACTACCAATTGCTCGTATACTTGAACATAGAACATATGCATTTCTTAAAACAGATGCCTTTGAAACATTTAAAGTATTCAAGCTATACTTATACTTATGAACTTCAAAACATATAACATAACATGCATTTCTTAAATAGGGTATATCAAACTCAAAACATATGCATATTGAAAATGAGGGTAAAAACCTACTTCCATTTTCAAACATAACATCATATATACGTATTCCTTTAAAACATAAACTTGAAACATTTAAAGTATTCAAGTTAATCTTGTACTTCTTAAATAGAGTATAAAACTCGAAACATATGCATATTGAAAATGAGGGTAAAAACCTACTTCCATTTTCAAACATAACATCATATATACGTATTCCTTTAAAACATAAACTTGAAACATTTAAAGTATTCAAGTTAATCTTGTACTTCTTAAATAGAGTATAAAACTCGAAACATATGCATAGTGAAAACGGGGGTAAAACCTGCTTCCATTTTCAACTCATTTGTCATCTTATCGCTTTCATTAGTGGAATCTGTTTCGAACCAGACTCCCATTTTACTTATAAATGAAGATATCTTATGCCTGGGGGATTAGATCCTGCTACCTGGCATTTTACAGGGCAATCGAGTTCTTGAAAAAGAAACCCAAAATCCTGTCTATTTTACAGGGCAATTGGTTCAAAGAATCCAAAATCCTGTCTATTTTTTACAGGGCAAATGGTTTCCGAAGAAATCCAGAATTCTGTCTATGTGCTTATGCACCATTATCTTGTTGAAATACATTTAACACATTAATATGTCAAATATATATACTTTTCACAAGCGATTCAAAACATAACTTTCATGATATCGTGATAAACTTTCATGTACTTGAAATAAGAAATTCAGAATCAGTGAACAACATCTATCATTTTGAAAACTTAGACATGCTGAACATTTTAAGGAGAACCATGAGAAAAACCAGTGAATAAGCATGTCATGATAGAAAACAAGAACCGTGTATAGACTGAATTTAATATTCAAATACTTCACATAACTTGATCATAAAACATCTTTCGAATTTGTGGAGTTTAAATCTCCATTTCAAACACAGGGTTACTCACCTTGGTCCTTTAGGGTTAGTGCTAATAATGCGTTTCCCACTTTCCTTGTAGTTCCTAAGAACAATTCATAAACATCTCATCAACTTCACATTCATTGTAATATCATCTCGATATTCCTTAACTTATGCTTAAATCGTATTAGATCCTAAAACGATTTCATAATTTCATATGTACTTAACTTAACTCGTACTCTTAACCTATGACACAATTTAATGTGTTAGAAATTAAATTCATTTCAATTTATACTCTTCTGGTAGCTCCATTAAATTTAATTTAAATTTATTTACTTCACATAATTACGTGTCGTGTCTTTTCGTAATTCATTTCCTCGTATACGCCTTAGATTAGTACTTTGGCATTACTTTAATTTATAGTCATCTGACAGATGCTATTCATCAAATTTTATGTCTTTTTATTTTAGACATTTCTTTTGGTTGAATAGACTCTACCATTGAGTCCGGAGCGTCGAAGAAAGTCGGTTTTGGCTTTCCTAAAACTTAATTCGGACTTTTATATGTAAAAGGGCAAAATGGTCATTTACCCATTTGCGTGTCATATTTTTCTGTACTTCGTTTTGTAATTTGGAACTCACCATTGGACTCAGAAGGTCCGAGATAGTAAGAGTACACTAATAACTTGTTAATTTTGAACAAGGGGTATTTTGGTCATTTATCCCTTTACGTGTCTTTATTTTTTGGGCTCTGTTTCGTAAAACGGACCCTACCATTAGTCTCAAAATATCCAAAATAGTAAGGATACACTATTCATATGTTTAATTTGAACTTCATTTGCTTCATATATGACCTAGGGGCAAAATAGTAATTTTACTTTATTTATTAAATAATTAAATTAATTATTTAATTATTTTTTAGGGGTGTAATTGCATAATATTCTCATCAGTTGGGCCACAGTAGAATTTCTCAGAAACTCTGGGGTCAAACCGTAATATACAAAAGGTTTGGTTTATTTAGTTTTAAATAAATTAGAAAACCAAAGGGTTCAGTCCAATTGAAAGTGAACTGGTCCAGTCTGGTTGTAAACCAACCGGTTCAGTGGTTTTATTTACATGTGGCTGACGTCATGATGACGCCAGCCCTAGCGTTCATTTAATTAAACCAAATGCAAAACGCCGTCGTCCAATTAATTTGGTGGCAAGCCCAAAGGCTGCCACGTATCTGAGTCAACTCAACCTCATTTTAAAAATCGAGTTGACCCATCTTCTTCTTCCCCACGTCGACCACGACTGAAAACCCTAATCCTGTTTCCCTTTTCTTCCATTTTCGTGACTTCCCACTCAGCCAAATCCCCCTGTTTTAGTCCCAAATCATTCCTAAGACACAAACGATCAGTTTGGCATTCATTTTGGAGTTCAAATTGAACTCATTTGCTCAGTTTCAACCTTGATAATCCGAACTGTAATTCGTTCATAAATGGTCATTTCTAAGTTAAATCTCGTGAGACTTGCTCTGTTGTGATCCCCTCTTCATGGGATTTCATATTCCATTCATAAAGGTAGGTCTAACATCGAGTTTAAGGTATTGGGTTTCAAACCCGTAACCTGCAAGTTAATTTTTGGAGGGTTTTTCTTGAGTTCTGTGATCGCGTATAAGCGTTTTTAGCATGCTTGTAGGGTCTACTTGAGGTCTCTATACACCAAACACAGTTTGGTGATGATGAAATCAGACCTGCTGTAAGCAAGGTCTTTAATGGAGGTTGTTCGTGGGTTTGCATTTTCTTGATGTTTTTGAAGCCTAAAATCATGCTTGACATACTTATAAACATATATCTATCATCATATGTGCGTATATAATTCAAGAACAGTTCCTAATACATCATAATTCTAGAGAGAGAAACACGAAAATTTTAAATATTTCTTACCTTTTTGTCGTAGGTTTTATCTCTTTCTCTTTCTGGTTTTCCTCTTCTTTTTCTCCTTCAGGTCCTTAGTTCTTTCCTTACAAAACAAGCATACACTGCATGCTTGTTTCTTTTAAAGAAGAGGCAACCAACTTCTCTCTCTCTCTCTCTCTCCCTTCTCTCTCTTTCTCTACACTCTGACTCCATAGCCCTACCTTAGCCCTCATAGCTCATCAGCTTCATTTAATTTTGCTCTTCCCCATTTCTACTTTACATTTAATTTATTTTGTATTTTTGTTTGATATTTTACATATAATATATACATATATATATCTACACACATATACACTTGACAACACACACACACACACCAGCCGACACACACATATATACATTCACACTACTGTTCACTTTATACCTTTATTTATATTTTATTTTATTTACATACATGCATGCATACAAGTTTGGTTACATATACATATACACATTACACCTTCCATGTAGTCTAATGTGGGTTTAAATTATTTAATTATAATTAAAACTAATTATTTAATATAAATAATTATTTAATTAATTATTCTCTTTGAGTGTAAATGTTTTTACACTAGTTTTCTTTAATCTCATAATACGTGTCATATGACCTGGTATCCTGGGTCGGGATATTACACTTAGGGTTGAGAAAAACCCTTTTAGGTATGATATTTTGCTAAGTAAAGAATAGGGATAAGTTTATGAGTGTTTTTATATGTTAATTGTATGACTTACATGCTTATTTGTTATTAGATAACCACCTAGCTTATAGTTATTTTGAAAACCTAGGGTTGGTACTTTATGTACCTATGTATTCTTTGAAAATTTGTTGAAGTGATGAACATGTAATATGACTATATGTAAAATTCATTGCATTCTAGCTTATGTTCATGCAGACAAAGTCTTGTAGTTGGAAAGTTATGATTTATTCAATGTGTTGGTACTTTATGTATTTTGTAATCTTTAAAATCTTGGTAAGGTTGTGAATATGTAATATGTTTATATATGTAATTGATTAGATTACATGCTAGGTTCATGTAGATAAAGTTTTGTGATTCAAAAGTTATAGTTTCTTTCAGTATAATGCATTATTTAAGGTGTATCTCATATATTTGATAAAATGCCTCATTGAGATTGCATAGAAAAATCTAGGCATATTGGCATATTGTGAATCTTTGAAAACATGGTGTAAGTTGAGCACTTCGGTGCTATGCATTATTAGGATGTAGATCCTGTGGTGAAAAACCCAAAATTGGCCATTGTATTGGTGCCTGCTAATCTATCAAGAGCGATCCGTGAAATGGGTATTGGTACTCGCTGATCTAATAGGAGCAATCCATGAAATGAGACATGGGTGTGGCATAGAGTTGCATGTGTGTTTCATGCTTATTGCCATTGCATTTCATTGATGAATTAGAAGGTTTATAACTTATGAATGTTCACTTTGCACATGTCACGCCTTATCTTTGTTCTTTATATTAGCATCATATCATAACAGCAGTCGTGCTGACCCTCTATGGGAATTATATATTACAGATGAGGCTCCCGATACTTGAGACTTGATGAAGTCTTGAAGAATGAATGAGAAATGGACCATGAAGAACATTTGGCCCTTGGGGCATATTTTTGAGTTGTATCAGGGCATAAGCCCTAAGACATATGTAATTAACTTGTAAAACCTTGTATAGTATGGAAACTATGGGCAAGGCCCTACATTTGTAATGAGCATGAAGTTATGACATTTTGAATTTTAAGTATATGTGTATGTATGGTAGATTTTATGTTTTAAATGATGTATGAATGTTTAATTGAATTAAAGGATATAGTTTGGTTACTAGTTTAAGAGTGATGAATTGTGTTGTGGAATATTAAGTAGAAAAAGCTTAGAAAACAAAGGAAACTATGGTAGAATTTTTCAAAATATAGCAACTAGATTGAGTGGAGCAAGAGAGCATGCCTATATTTTCTAAGTAGAGAATTAAATGACTTAAGAAGAAAAAGAAAGGTAAGGAAATGGAAATAGGGACCAATTAGTCCAAAAATTACTTAAGGTCGAAAAATATGGAAAAAGGGTAAAAAAGTCATTTTATATGTTATAGAGTCCCAGACCAAGTTTAGAAATGAAATAAATTGAAATGGGTATAAAAATGTCAAAATCAAGATTTTAGGCCAAGGTTAAAAAATTTGGTACTATAGCATTTTAGCTACTGGTTTACTGTAGCAATGAATAGTAGCTACAGTGAACTAGCCCCAGACCAGCCCAGGACAACCCCAGCCCACACCCCAGCCCCGAGCGCCTGTTGCCGCACCTTGCTGCGCTCGCCCATGCCGCGCGCCTAACTACCCTTCCGTGCGCGCGCCTGCCACTGCGCCCCTTCATGCGCGCCCAACTTGACAACCCCCTTTGCCACAGCCCTTGGCCACCTTTTTGGGCCATGTTTGGCCACTCTTATGGGCCATGTTTGGCCACCTCCTTAGACCACTTTTGATAGACTTTTTGACCTATCCTTGGCTTATGTCTTAGGACATTTGGGGTCCATTTGGGCCATTGTTCCAAAACATATTTAGAGACATTTTGGAGCTATCTTGGATGTCATGCTTGAACATGACTTAGACTATTTTGACCATTGGTTGGGGAGGCATTTGATTGGTATTTAAAACCCATCTTGGGTGAGTCTAGTTAGCAAATTTTCATTCTTAATTTTGGGAAAACATGGGAAAATTAATGTGTAATCAAGTAAAACCATTTAATTATCGTTTATTTATTTTTCTTAATTCATTTCACTCATTCCCCGGGTTTATGAAAATTCGGGGTGTGACACTAAAGTTCTGCGAGGAAGTGATAAGTGATTAATGTAGGTGTTAAAAAAATGAGGGAACTATAATGAACCAAATTTCAAGGACAAAATTTTTCTGACATATGAAATTTAAAAGATTAAGAGTAATGCTAATAAAAAGATAAAATAAATGTCTGGGTGAATTATATAGCATGAATATACTTAAACTAAGATGGGTTAGTATGCAATTAAATAAGTTAAGTGTTCTTAACTTAAGTGAAAAGACAAAAAAGGGCATGAAATGAAAAGGAAAAAAAAAAGAAATAAGGAGGAGCAAAAAGGAAAATTTCACCCCAACTCCTTAGTTCGCTTATAAAGCCATGCCCACACACCCAAAACACGCACTAGACACATACAAATTTGCATGAAAGAAAGAGGGAAAAATGGAGAAAAGCTAGGGTTTGGAGAGATTATTGAAGAATCATTAAGGAAGTGGGATTTCTTGAAAGATTGAACAATAATTAGGGCTTGGACACTTCAAATCACAAGCTTGAAGTTGGAAATTGTAAAGAATCTACCCAAAATCAAGAAAGCAAAGTTAGGGTTTTCATTCAAACACTAAGAGATTGATGTAGGGATTTCTAAACCTTGGTATAAAATGTGTGTATAGGTAGTTTAATCATGCTATCATTTCATCTTATGCCATGAAAATACATGTTCATGTAATTTGGGTCATGTGTTGCTTGTGAGTTAAAAATCTAATTATTTGATGTTTGTTTCTTTTAAATTGGTTTGCTTTCATCTTATCTTTGTATCAATACTACTCCCGGTTAATTACGAAATGAATTATGTGGTGGATTGACAATGTGTGTATACATGCTATGTACATGAAATTGTTTATCGCACTCTAAATGTTTGTAGCAATTCCTCTTTGGCTATGTATGTTAGAAAATTATGTTTATTCATGATTGTGTGAAAGGTTAACTATATTGATGAATTTGGTATGAATTGTGGACACAAATGTCAGTGAAATAACTTTGAAATGATGAGAATGGAAAACTTAAGAGCTTGAAATAGAGAACTTGGGAATTGGAACTGATGGAATGAAATATGAAACTCACAATCTAGTGAACTTGAATAATGTTCCTCTTTTTAATATTTACTTGTATTGTCATATAATGTTAAGGATCTTTGAATTTCATTGTATGTTGGTGGACACACGGAGAAATTCACGTGACTCTGGTACCTTATTAGTCTGAAGGAATCTAATCTTTATTATAAGAAGACAATAGGAGTGGTCCAGGTTAATGTCCTGTATATGTACTAAAGTAAACTTAAAAAGAAAAAGCTGATTTGAGGGATTTTATATTTATATTTTTCATGTTGTGTGTAAATTTTGCACATGATCATTGCACACAAAATGTAGGAAAGATTCAAATTACATAATCACTTTAGTTTGAGCCACCCAAACTTAAACTTCTAAGATTGCACATGATCATTTGCACATAAAATGTAAAGAAGACTCAAATTAAATAATTACGTTAGTTCGAACCGCCCAAACAAATTATTTTTTATTTTCTTAACTTTTCTATGCAATGATAAATGTATAATATAAGTGATACATACTTAATGGTGAATTAAAACAATTAAAAATATTTTAATATTAAAGAAAAATCAATTTCAAAAAAGCACCATAAATAAAAAATTTGCATGATAGCAACAACAAACCAACACACAGTGGCAGACCTGGGTGGCAAGAGGGACCACTGGTCCTCCAAAACTAACAAAAAAGAATAATAATAATTCTACTAAATTTTTAGTGTAATTTAAAAATTACCTTCCTAAAAAATAAAAATTATACTACTCTTGCTATATATATATATATATATATCGTTACCATTAATTTTCAGTCTGCTTTGCTCAGTCATACATTTTTAAACCTTAATTGCAACACCAAACTTATTTTAAATCATTTTGATTTTGCCCACAGTCAACAAGATTTATTACAGTTTTTAGTAAACATTGATTACCTACCAGCTATAACAGTTTTGGAAAACAATGATACGATCATTGCATCCAAACAGCTTTTTCCTTCTAGTAATTTTCAATCCTTCCCTCGTAAATTTTTGTACACAAAAAATGAGCGGGTGAGGATCCAGGCAGTAACCTCCTTGAAAAGGAACAGAAAAACTAGACAGTTACCCCTTCCTATACAGACTACTGTCATCTGGACAATGGCTAAACGTCCAGATCCAGCTCAGTAACAGCATTCTCATCGCAAAATTTCACTACCCTGCGTTTAAAGAAATTGAAAGTGTAATTCACCTTCGATTAAAACCGCAAGTTAGTTTACTAAAAATTGAATTCATGATCTCACTCTAACGCAGTCAATTATATCACAAAAAATCAACCGAATCGCATTCTCATCGCAAAATTTCACTACCCTGCGTTTACAATAATTAAGTCACATGAATTGAGAAAAAATATATTCTAACAATAATTAAACGACATATAAATAAAATGTGCTCTACAATTCACATATTCTATTTATAATTTATTTATTTATTAATCAAAAAACGTTGCACTAAAATGATGAATCTGAATTGGAGTCATCATTAAGTCACGTGAATTGAGAAAAAAGTCTTAGTACGTACTGTTTGTAGTGCCCCCACTTATCTTGACTGGGACTCCATGTTTTTTTTTTTTTTTTTTTTTCCTTCAGTCGATTGTCAAGACAACTTTTTTCATGGATTGTTGGCGGACACACAGAAATTCACGTGACACTGGTACCTTATTAGTCTGAAGGAATCTATTCATTATTATAAGAAGACAATGAGAGTGTTTGAGGTTAATGTTCTGTATATGTACTAAAGAAAACTTAAATTAAATAATTACCTTAGTTGGAGCTGCCCAAACAAATCATTTTTTATTTTCTTAACTTTTCTATGCAATGATAAATGTATAATATACGTGATACATATTTAATGGTGAATTAAAACAATTAAAAACATTTTAATATTAAAGAAAAATCAATTTCAAAAAGGCTTGGGTGGCAAGAGGGACCACCGGTCCTCCAAAACTATCAAAAAAAATAATAATAATTCTACTAAATTTTTAGTATAATTTAAAAATTACCTTCTTAAAAAATAAAAATATTAATACTTTTATAATACTCTTGCTATATATATATATATATATATATATATATATCGTTACCATTAATTTTCAGTCTGTTTTGCTCAGTCATACATTTTTAAACCTTATTTGCAAAACCAAACTTATTTTCAATAATTTTGATTTTGCCTACAGTCAACAAGATTTATTACAATTTTTAGTAAACATTGATTACCCACCAGCTAAAACGGTTTTGGAAAACAATGATACGATCATTACATCCAAACAGCTTTTTGCTTCTAGTAATTTTCAATCCTTCCCTCGTAAATTTTTGTACACAAAAAATGAGCGGGTGAGGATCCAGGCAGGAACCTCCTTGAAAACGAACAGAAAAACTAGATAGTTACCCCCTCCTATACGGACTACTGCCATCTGGACAATGGCTAAACGTCCAGATCCAGCTCAGTAAGAGCATTTGCCACGGTAAAAGGCCCCAGCCATCAGTTCCAGACAAGTCAGCCGACGCAAGATGATAAATAACTTTTGGGGTCAAATAGGTCATTATTCATGAACTGTGAAAAGTTATGAATAGTAACTCCATGCCAGAAAAGTCATCATTGCAAGTCAAAAGCCGCCGAAAGCAAGATTCTTTCACCCAAGTAAAAGCTGATTCACTCACGGGATTCCCTCCGTGAATTTAGCCACTAACATAGCATCTGAGGCGCTCCTATTTGCCTTCTCAACTTATTCTTAGTATATGCCATCTGGTCATTTCTTTATTTAAACAATTTAAGACTAACAAAAAGCCAAGAAACAATGGGTAATCACCTAACAACCCATGGGCTTCATAGTATGTGACTCACGCTCGATTCATTAAAGAAGATTATGTCTTGAGTTGTGTAAATTTGCCGATCGAGCTAAACAATTGATGTGGATAAACATTTGAACATTTTAAAAAAATTATTAAAAAATGATTATGCAATAAGAATGACAAAAGAACAAAGAAAGGAAAAGTAAAGAGAATATTTGTGTAATATTGCACAGCTTTTCACCAGTTTAGCAAAATAAGTATTAAAGAGCAATTTATTAAAAATAACTTAACTTCAACTCAAAAAATATGGACTCCGTTGTCTAAATTAATTCTAACTTATTACACTCAAATGATTAGTTTTTAGTTCAAGACATATAACCTCAAATTAATTTCAAAACACATGAGTTCACATGTGTTGCAAGGATTGGTTCTAAAGGCTAAGAAATTGGTCTACCTTACAAAAAAGTTTTCTAAAGGCCCTTCTTGTTAAACAAGGCTTACACACTAATAGACTGATTATTGTGAGTGACCCCAATAGACCTTCTCTTGCTAATCTAGCCATCTCATATAGTTTAATATGTTATTCTTCCAAAAATAACATTGTGGAAAGCCTTATAAAAAAAGTTTGTCCAAAACTAATAAAATAATTCATGAGACAAAGCCACAACCATACTTATATAATGAAGTTGCTTCTAATATGAAGTAGATCAAACTAATCAATTCATAATGAACTATTATTCACTAAGAAAAAAATGGTTTCAATTTGTCCCAATGATCATAAGTTAAAGATAAGATACATAGATAAACAAAAAAAAAAGGTAACTTATAGGTGAACCAAACAACTAGTCAAAATATCGATATTCAATCAATTAATAAAAGGTCATATATTGTTCAAAAGAATTAATAAACTCACCCTTATGACGATTAGTTCTTACACTACCACATATGCTTAATGAACAAAAGATCACAAGCAATATGAAGTCACGCTCCATACGTGCCATTTATACCTCTTACTTAATCCCTTCTCTATTTTGAATAAATTAATCAACTTTGACTGAATATACTTTCGAGCAAACAAGCCCATATTATTCATACCAGTAGCTCGTTTTATATTGTATCTCATTATTTGCTGTTGAGAGCTTAACATACATTGTTGGTCCATTCTCTAACAGCTTAAGTTTTTAAAGTAATTGGTGATCTAACATGGTATTAGAGCCTTGGTTGTGAGAGGTCTCGGGTTCAAATCTCTCTATTTGCATTTATTCCTCGTTTGAATTTCCACTCTCTTCTCCTTTGCATTTGTTTGTCGTTTCTTTGTCTCTTCACGTACAAGTCTGGGGTCACACGTGAGGGAGAGTGTTAGAGTGTTATTCTCCAACAACTTATGCTTTTAGAGTAATTGGTGATCTAACATTTGCCATGTATGCCCTTAATTATATCATTTGGCATTGTTGCTACTTATGTAGCATGTTTCTTAATGAGGAAACATGGGGGAATGAAAGCAAAATCAACTAAATCCATCTTAATTTCCTTTTATTTATTTTTCTTAATTCATTTCACTCATTCCCTGGGTTTGTGAAAATTTGGGGCTAGACCCTAGCCGAAAATGTGGGCCACATGAGTACACGTGCTCTGAAGGGGGGAGGGTTTTCTGCCTACGAGGCTGAGCCTGAAGGGGAAACTACTTTTGTCCCACATCGCCTAGGGGGGAAAGGATTAAGGTATACATAAAGGGGGCTGCACACTACTTAGCACAAGGCCTTTTGGTGGGCAAAAGCCTAGCCAAGAACAAAGTTGTGGTGGCCGCAGGCTCAAAGCGAAAAATATTGTGTTAAGAAGGTGTGGGTCCTGACAGGGATGGGATTTATGCCAATAACAAAGGTCAATAGTGACGGAAACCCAACCTACATGAATGGCGATCCTAAGAAGTAGGTTCATAGGTTCATATGGGTACTAACAAGTCACTAGGTGACCTAGTGGTGCACTATTATATTTTATATCTTGAGAGTCCCTCCCTATGGTGTGGATAATGCAAAATTGCAATGAGTAAGGTTGAACAATTCTTTTAATGAATATCATAGCCCTTATGGGTGGTGTGTTAATTACAGTACACATTTGATGGATTCACCTATATGAGTGTGGAAGAGGGGCCGTTTCCTATGAAAGCTCAGACATGTTCTCTAGAGCACTCATGAATATCTAAGTAGGGCGCATGGCCTATTTGCGCTAACCCGCTTAGAAAAACTCCTTCATTTGAGGAATTGACTGACTTAAAGAAATATTGGTTCATAGAAATCTATAAATTTCACAACGTTTCTATAGGTCATGGCTTGCTAATCCTATGGCTAGTTCATAGTCCAAAAGACAACAGTTCCGATTGTATCGTATTCTCAGGATTCTCTGGTCATTATCTTGATCTTCTTCATAATTCATTGAATCCCTTATAATTCTTTGTTATCCAAGTATTTTGAGATATGTGAAGGATTGTTGAGATACATGGATATCTCACAATACTTGTGTCCCACATCGCTTGGGAAGTGAGACTTTCCTTAGTATATTAGTACACACTCTATTGGGTTTTGTAAAGTTGTGTAGAGAAATGGGGTGACTCTCGTGCACACGAGACCATGGGAGGTCCAGTGGAATTCCAGCTACCCTATCTGGAAACCAGTTAATTGTCAAACTTACCTGTACGAAATGAAACCAAATCAATTCAATATCAATATTAGACTTTACTTTATATATATATATATGGTCAATTAGCCGTTACCATGATTTGGTCATCAAATCTCTGCCTTGCCTTTGTTGTTCTCCGCCCAACCAGTATAAATAGAGTGCTTGGGTTCATTATTCAATACACCAAAAAATTCGAACAACATTCTTCGTTGCAAGTTCCATTGCAACTCTTGTTCTATTCCTCTAGTGCTCCTAGTTTCCATTTATTTTTTCTCAGACCAGAGAATGTGATGGAGTGCTCATTCAGTCTACACATTGCGAGTGTACGTTTGTGAAAATTTTAATTGTTGTATCCTGGAGGGTAGAGCACCGCCAACCTGTTACATCGAGGTTCAACCTCTTAGGGGTGAAATCACTTTTAAAGGCAGTGTTCTCATATGCCTCAGCCGCTAAGTTTTCTTTCTCCCTTTCTTATCACAGATTCTGATTTGTGGTTAATAGTTTTATAATATGTTCTTACTATTAGAATAAAAGTAGTGTTCATAATAGACCTAAAATAATTCAAACATTTTACAACACAACTCATACCTCCAACTCTCTAGTCCAACTCACTTCCATGGCCCCTAAGCTGTCCACACCCAGTTACTATAAGAATTTGGTACCTTCCTCTAGCTAGCTGTTACGGTGTATTTAGAAATTATAATTCTTTTGTTTTGATATTCCTCACTGGAAAATTTATCCTTAAAAATTCTATTGTTGCTTTCCTCCCATATGTAGCAAATTGTTGTAGCTAAATCTAGTTTCCTTACTTTAGTGTAGAACTATTTCCCCTTCCATTGGCGTATAATCCATTAGATCTTAAGCTCTCATTTCTATGGTTTCCTTATGACTACGCAGTCTTTCATAACTTCTACCCAGACTTTCTTTGTGAATTCACATTCAAAAATATGTGGTTCACTTCTTCCTCACCATGATTGCACAAGACGCTTCCATCATTCAGATGAAATCCTTTACCTTTCAATTTTTGTTTTGTGGCTAAAGCATTTTGACACACTGTCCATGAGAGAAATACATATATTGGCGCTGCTTTACTAAACTAGATTACTTTATGCCAACTGACCATTGGATTAGGCCATCTTAAGTAGTAACATGTAGAAAAAGCAGAGTACCTTCCAATAATAGTCAAGTTCCAATAGGCCTCATCTTCCACATTCTGGTCTAGAGTGATATCAGAAGGCATGCCCACTTGGATAGTCCGAACTAGCTATAAGTTGACCTCAGGCCATCTCTACATAATGATAATCTACCTTTGCTTCAGAATGACTATACCACACTTTGTTATTGCAGAATTTGTATAAGTTTTGCTAAAATCCCTGCACGATGCCATAGCTCATGCTAGGAAGTTGTTTAATTTCCCATTCCCAATCTTCTTTTACATTATGTTTTTCCCATAGATTTAGAGTTTTAATAAAGATCACCATGTCCAACTATAACCTTGGGACATCTTCAAAGCCCGTAGGCATTTGTTTTTTATGAAATAGGCATGAACCTATTTGACCCATAAAGAGTCTATCTTTGTGTACAAAGCCCATAAGTGTTTAGCTTAAGAGCCTTGTTTGTTGTTTCAATTGATTTCACCCCTATGCCACCTTTAGTTTTAGGTTTGCATATCTTTTGCCGTCCCACTTTAGCTCTTGTTCCATTCATTTTAGGTCCACTCTATAAGAATGATCTCAGACTTTTTCCACTCCTCTTATGATTGTTAAAGGAAGAATAAAAATTGAACACCAAAATGTATGCATGTAGTTTAAAACCGAGTAGTTTATGAGTTGCAGCCTCCTAGTATAGGTTAGTAACTTTTTTAAATAATCGGGTGTCGGATACAATTCTCCAGTGCTCAACTTTGTCTATAATTTAATTTGTCAATCGGGGTACCTTAGTCTGAAGCCTTTAGTTGAGTAGATATTAGGGGAACTCTTACTACACTTGTACTCTAAACAAGCCTTTGGTTAAGTAGATATTAGCTGACATATATCTTATGAACTTGTTTCATTTTTTTTCTCTAATTTCCTCGATAAATTGTATAACTATTGATATACCACAAACAGACGCACCAATCACCTTGAGACACTTGTGTATACAGAGTTAATAATCTCGATCATACAGAGCTGATAATCTCGATCATACAGAGCAGCCACAAGCCTTCAGGGCATTCTCATATATATATATATATATATATATATATATATATATCATACAGAGCCGATAAACTCGGTCATACAGAGCATTCATAGCCTTCAGGGCATTCTCATATATATACCCTACAGAGCCGACAAACTCGGTCATACAGTGCAGGCGAAGCCTCCAAGTCATTCTCATGCTCATATCTTCCAGACCTTATGCTCTGGACAATATTCACTCAATATTTTTTATGGTTCCGACCTTATGGTTTCCTTAACATGCTACCAAGTGAGGAATAAGGAAACAGTCTTCAATACGGAAACAGTCTACAACAAGGAAACTACTATCTATGATTATCTCCATCTACGACTCAAATGCTCCACAAGGTAACTGCAATCTCCGATGGTCAAATCCCTATATTCATGGCATCAAATCCTAATCAACTTAGGAAGGCCATGATTTATAAATCAAACCCTAAAGGTACGCTTTATTCTCATGCTCATTCTTTGGCTTTCAATACAGTCTTTCAATTCAGTTTACTTACTTAAGCATCGGAGCGGCTACTGCCGGAGCCAATCTGGTGGTCCTCTGATCGTCTTTCTGAATATTCTACAGGTCATAGAGCCCATACTTATTGCGAGTCAAAAAGTGCAGCATCAGTTTGGCGCCATCTGTGGGAACGACTAATCCCTATGTGCTCTATTCACAAACTTATCTTTTCCTTCACCGAAAAACCATGGCACCAAATCTCTGACCGCGACAGAATACTCAGAATCCGCAAAACTCTCAACGTCAGCCGCCTGCTCCTAGTGCAAGGGGACCAGCGGTTAATCCCATGCGACAAGAGATCGAATCGATCAAACGACATAATGAACTGGTGCAAGAACAGTTGCTTGCCATCACTAGAACGCTGGCAACACTCACACAGAATCAAGCAACGGGTTCTCCTAACCTGCCGGTCAACTTCGCTGCAGGAACACAACCTCCTCTTACCACTGAGAATGAGGAACCCCAAAATAAGGCTCCAACTAACCAGCCTGGGCATCCCCCGGGCATTGCTCACGTTGGCAGAGATCCACAGCCATCAGTAGTCCTTGGCTGGGGAACATCCGCCTTCATTCCTGACGTCCATTACCGGAGCACTACTCGAGCCCCAACTCCAAGGGCTTCGGGAGCACATCTGGCACCACAGGAGCCCTATCCCCATGTAGCACCAATCTCTCCGGTTCGGAACCCTCTTCCGACCGAGGGACGTACTCAATCCGACTACCCTGAAGCTGAGGCTGTTAAGCAGGGTTCACAAGATATCAGATTCAGAGACCCACGGAGGGTAGAAGAAATTGTCGAGTCTATGGACCGAACAATTGCTTTGAGAGGTGCCCAGAACCCTCCAAAGCAAGACGAGTTGGCCAGGCTGCTCCGAAGACTGGCCACCCCATTCACTCACACCATCATGTCAGAAGAAAGGCCCAGAAAGTTCGTGGTGCCCAAGTTCACCCTGTACGATGGGTCTGAAGATCCAGGAGATCATCTCTCGCACTACCAACATACGATGGCCCTTCACGGTGCCTCTGATGCTTTCATGTGCCGAACTTTCATCACCAGCTTAAAGGGAACTGCTCTGAAATGGTTCCACAACCTCCCTCCGAACTCAATTACCAGTTTCTATGAGCTCGGTAGACAGTTCTTGGACAGGTTTATGACCAGCAGAAGGCTCAGAAGGGGACCAGAATTCCTGTTGAATGTTAAGCAGACTAAGGAGGAATCCCTTAGATCCTACATTGCGTGCTTCAATGCCAAACTCACGGAGATCACTGTCTGCAGCCCAAAATTCCTTGTAGCTGCCTTAACTGCTAGACTTGCCCACGGTGGCTTCAGAGACTCCTTGACAAAGAGCCCTCCAGCCGACATGGCGGTATTAATGGATCGGTCCAAGAAGTATATTAACCTGGAAGAAGCCAACCGCACGTCCTAGAAAGGAAAAGATCAGACCCAGAGGGATAATCCGAAGAGGGAGGACCACAAGAAGGAGGACCACAGAAGAGACTCCAGCAAAAAGAGGGCTAGGAGCCCAGAAAAGAGAACAGCACCCAGAGCTGTGTACAATTCCGGACCAAGGGAGTTCATTAACTTTACTCTTTTGATCACTACACCGAACCAGGTACTCCGGCAGATTTGAGATCGGGAAAACCTAAGGTGGCCGGAACCAATCAAAGGAGACCCCAGTCTTCAGGACCAAAGTAAGTATTGTAATTTCCATAAAGATCATGGACATACAACTAACTCATGTAGGACTCTCCGGTATGAGATAGAACAACTCATAAAGAAGGGGCGTCTTCGGGAGTTCGTCAAGCAAGACGAAAGGCAGAACCCCCAAGAAGACAAGCCTCAACAACGGCCAGACCAAAGGCCCGAGCAGAGGCAGGAGCAGAGGGAAGGATGAAACGAGCCTCAGAGGCAGAACAACCATGTCATCTACGTACTCCATGCTGACTCTCCTATTATAGGAATGTCCAACAGGGCAAGAAAGAGATACGCTCAGGAGGCCAGGGCTGCTCCGAATGTATTGCAGATCTCCAACGTTGAAAAGAGGCTCAAGCCAGCACCGGAGATCCAATTCACCGAACAGGACCTAGCGGGGGTACACTACCCTCACAGTGATGCCCTTGTCATCACTCTCAAAATCGCCAACTTCGAAATCAGGAGAGTCTTGGTCGATACTAGCAGTTCTGTCAACATACTGTTCCATAAACCATTCAAACAGATGGGGATGGACCATGACGACATCAAGCCTACTACTGCCGTAATGGCAGCTTTTGATGGCAATCTCAGCACCCCATTGGGGAGAATCGACCTTCCTACCACTGTAGGAGAAGATGAAGGACAAAAGACCACCATCTCGGAGTACATGGTGTTGAACATGAAATCTCCCTACAACGCCATAATCGGGAGACCTTGGTTGCACCAGATAGGGGCAGTCACTTCGACCCTCCATCAGTGTCTGAAGTATGTCCACAACCAGAACGTTCACTCTGTCAAAGGGCGTCAGCCAACCTCCCGGGAGTGCCACGCTATTGCACTCAAGAAGAAGGCCACCAAATAGCAATTACAGTATACTCGGGACTGTACAGATCTGGTTCTCACCCACACTCCCGAGATGGAAAGTTGCCCATCCAGCATTGAAGAACCCCTGAGCCCAAGGGGACGAGACAGCCGAGCCAAACCCATTGGCGAACCCATCAAAGTGTTGGTCAGTTCATAATCAGAGGGGCGTTATTTATACATCGGCCTAGACCTGACACACACCGAGCAGGAGAGGATAGTCAGGTTTTTGAAAGACAACCTCTCTATCTTTGCTTGGGAGACCAAAGACATGGAGGGAATAGATTCCAATCTTATAACTCACAAGCTGATGGTAGATCCAAATCACCCACTAGTTAGATAGAAGAGAAGACCGATTGCTCCTGAATGGCATCGGATTATAAATGAAGAAGTCCAAAGGCTGTTGGAAGCCAGGATGATAAGAGAAGTGTTCTATCTCGAGTGGCTAGCCAACACCGTCCAAGTCAAGAAGAAAAATGGCAAGTGGAGAGTCTGCGTTGATTATACAGACCTCAACAAGGCATGTCTCAAAGACAGCTTTCCACTGCCAAGGATAGATCAGTTGGTTGACGGCACTGCAGGACATGAGCTAATGAGCTTCATGGATGCCTACTCTAGATACAACCAAATTCAGATGTACCCTCCAGACCAAGAGAAGACAGCCTTCATAACCGAACGAGGTCTCTACTGCTATAGAGTAATGCCCTTCGGTCTGAAGAACGTTGGAGCCACTTACCAACGATTGGTGAACAAGATGTTCAGCCCACTGTTCGGCAGTACTATGGAGGTATATATCGACGACATGCTAGTCAAAAGTCTGTAGAAAGGTAGTCACCTCCAGCACTTAGCCCAGACCTTCGATATCCTAAAACAGAACAAGATGAAGCTCAACCCTTTGAAATGTACCTTCGGGGTGACGAAGGGAAAATTCTTGGGGTACATTGTCTCTCAGAGGGGTATCAAAGCAGACCCTACTCAAATCCAAGCTCTGATTGGGTTAAAGTCTCTAAAAACCAGAAAAGACATTCAGACGCTGAATGGCAGAGTTGCGGCACTAAGCAGATTCATCTCCAAGTCCACTGATCGTTGCCTACCTTTCTTCAAAGCTCTGAAAGGCAACAAAGCTTTGCAGTGGACAGAAGAATGCAAGAAAGCTTTTCATGAACTGAAGGAGTATCTAGCCTCTCCAGAACTTCTGTCAAAACCAGTACAGGAGAAAAGCTACTTTTGTACCTTGCAGTTTCTGAAAACGCGATCAGCTCTGCATTAGTCAGACAGGACAGAGGGGTACAGAGGCCTATATTCTACGTCAGTAGGGCACTTTTTGACACAGAAAAGAGATATCCAAAAGTAGAAAAGCTAGCCTTCGCCCTGGTCATATCAGCTCGAAAGCTCCAACCTTATTTCCAAGCCCATCCAATTGAAATCCCAACTGCCTATCCTCTGAAGTCAATATTGAGGAAACTTGAGGTATCGGGAAGATTAGTGAAATGGTCTGTCGAGCTAGGGGAATTCGACATATCATATATACCTCGAAACTCCATCAAAGGGCAGGCTTTGGCTGATTTTGTTGCCGAGCTCACCCCGGCACTCCAAGACAAGGCACAACTCAACGAAACCTCAAGAACCTGGCTGCTCTACATCGATGGATTGTCAACCGATCAAGGCTCAGGGGTAGGCCTGGTATTACAGTCCCTTGATGGACTCATATTAGAAAAAGCAGTCAGCTTGGGATTCAAAGCTTCCAACAATGAAGCAGAATATGAAGCCCTAATCTTAGGCATCAAATTGGCCGTGGAATGTGAGGCTCAGAACCTCAAAGTCTTCTCAGATTCCTAACTGGTGGTAAGCCAAGTCCTGGGAGAGTTCGCCATCAAAGATGATAGGATGCTCCGATACTCCGAACTGGTGAACCACTTGAAGCATTCCTTCCAGACATTCACTATCAAGAAAATTAAAAGAAGCCAGAACTGCAGAGCAGATGCTTTGGCTAACTTGGCGTCCCTCCTAAAGTCTGAAGCAAACTCCATAATAAAAATCTCCTATCAGCCAGGATCTAGCATAGAGGAAACCCAAATTGCTCAAATTGATGAACGGCCCCAGAACTGGATGACTCCAATCCTCTAGTACCTAGAGTCCGGGCTCCTCCCGGAAGACAAAAACAAAGCCAGGAGAATCCGAATCAGAGTGGCTCGGTACCTGATCCTGAACAACAAGCTTTACAGAAGGTCGTATTCTCAACCTTTGTTAAAATGCTTAGCTCCAGAAGAATCACAATATGTCCTGGCTGAAATACACGAGGGAATTTGCGGGAATCATAATGGGGGCAGAACTATAGCTCACCGAGCTCTGTCTCAGGGCTATTACTGGCCTAGCATGTTAAAGCAAGCTAAGGAGTATGTTCAGAAGTGCGACAAATGCCAAAGATTTGCCCCATATCAACATCAGCCTCATCACGAGCTCATCCCGATTCCTAGTCCTCGGCCCTTTGCTCAGTGGGGGATGGACATCATGGGTCCATTACCAAAGGCACCTCCGAACAGGAAGTATCTCTTGGTGGCCATTGACTACTTCTCTAAATCGGCCGAAGCTGAACCTCTAACACATATCACAGAAAAGGAAGTTGAGAGCTTCACCTGGAAGAACATTGTGTGCAGGTTCGGCATACCACGTGTGATTATCTCCGACAATGGGACACAATTCACTGGTAAAGGCTTCAAGAAATGCTGTGAAAATCTCAACATTAGGCAACATTTTGCCTCTCTAGGCCATCCACAAGAAAATGGGCAAGCAGAGGTCACCAATCGAACAATCCTTGACGGGTTAAAGAAAAGGTTGGAACAGGCCAAAGGAAAGTGGGTAGAGGAACTCCCTGGAGTTCTTTGGGCCTACAGAACAACTAGAAGAACTCCCACCTCTGAAACTCCCTTTTCACTGGCCTATGGTATAGAAGCAGTAATTCCGGTTGAGATCGGTATGCCAACCTTGAGGACTGAAGCCTTTGAGCAGGAATCCAATGATCAGCAGCCGATGGAAAACTTGGATTTGCTCGAAGAAAGAAGGGATCAAGCCAGCGTCAGGATGGAAGCCTATCAGCAGAGAATGGTCGACAAATCCAAGGTAGGACTCAAGACGGTCAGCTTTCAAGTCGGAGACTTAGTCTTAAGAAGAGTCTTTCAAAACACTAAGGATCCCACCATGGGAAAACTGTCACCAAACTGGGAAGGCCCCTACAAAGTAACGAAAGTTGTTAGGCCTACCATCTACTGGCTGGAAAACATGGCTGGGAAGCCTATTCCTAGGCCATGGAACGTGGAACATTTACGAAAGTATTATCAATACAGATGTTTCTTTCTTTTTCCTCCATGGACTGTTCATCTAAAATGCACAGGCCTCTAGAGCCTGGTCCATAATGTACAAGTCTTAGCACTTGGTCCATCTTATAATGCACAGGCCTCCAGAGCCTGGTCCATAATGTACAAGTCTTAGCACTTGGTCCATCTTATAATGCACAGGCCTTCTGCGCCTGGTCCATAATGTATAAGTCTTCGTACTTGGTCCATCTATAATGTACAAGTCTTCGTACTTGGTCCATCTTATAATGCACAGGCCTCCAAAGCCTGGCCCATAATGTACAAGTCTTCGTACTTGGTCCATCTATAATGTACAAGTCTTCGTACTTGGTCCATCTATAATGTACAAGTCTTCATACTTGGTCCATCTTATAATGCACAAGCCTCCAGAGCCTGGTCCATAATGTACAAGTCTTCGTACTTGGTCCATCTTATAATGCACAGGCCTCTAGAGCCTGGTCCATAATGTACAAGTCTTCGTACTTGGTCCATCTATAATGTACAAGTCTTAACACTTGGTCCATCTTATAATGCACAGGCCTCCAGAGCCTGGTCCATAATGTACAAGTCTTCGTACTTGGTCCATCTATAATGTACAAGTCTTCGTACTTGGTCCATCTTATAATGCACAGGCCTCCAAAGCCTGGTCCATAATGTACAAGTATTCGTACTTGGTCCATCTATAATGTACAAGTCTTCGTACTTGGTCCATCTCATAATGCACAGGCCTCCAGAGCCTGGTCCATAATGTACAAGTCTTCGTACTTGGTCCATCTATAATGTACAAGTCTTAGCACTTGGTCCATCTTATAATGCACAGGCCTCTAGAGCCTGGTCCATAATGTACAAGTCTTCCTACTTGGTCCATCTATAATGTACAAGTCTTAACACTTGGTCCATCTTATAATGCACAGGCCTCCAGAGCCTGGTCCATAATGTACAAGTCTTCGTACTTGGTCCATCTATAATGTACAAGTCTTCGTACTTGGTCCATCTTATAATGCACAGGCCTCCAAAGCCTGGTCCATAATGTACAAGTATTCGTACTTGGTCCATCTATAATGTACAAGTCTTCGTACTTGGTCCATCTCATAATGCACAGGCCTCCAGAGCCTGGTCCATAATGTACAAGTCTTCGTACTTGGTCCATCTATAATGTACAAGTCTTAGCACTTGGTCCATCTTATAATGCACAGGCCTCCAGAGCCTGGCCCATAATGTACAAGTCTTCATACTTGGTCCATCTATAATGTACAAGTCTTCGTACTTGGTCCATCTATAATGTACAAGTCTTCGTACTTGGTCCATCTTATAATGCACAGGCCTCTAGAGCCTGGTCTATAATGTACAAGTCTTCGTACTTGGTCTATCTATAATGTACAAGTCTTCGTACTTGGTCCATCTATAATGTACAAGTCTTCGTACTTGGTCCATCTTATAATGCACAGGCCTCCAGAGCCTGGTCCATAATGTACAAGTCTTCGTACTTGGTCCATCTATAATGTACAAGTCTTAGCACTTGGTCCATCTTATAATGCACAGGCCTCCAGAGCCTGGTCCATAATGTACAAGTCTTCATACTTGGTCCATCTATAATGTACAAGTCTTCGTACTTGGTCCATCTATAATGTACAAGTCTTCGTACTTGGTCCATCTATAATGTACAAGTCTTCGTAGTTGGTCCATCTGATAATGCACAGGCCTCTAGAGCCTGGTCTATAATGTACAAGTCTTCGTACTTGGTCCATCTATAATGTACAAGTCTTCGTACTTGGTCCATCTATAATGTACAAGTTTTCGTACTTGGTCCATCTTATAATGCACAGGCCTCCAGAGCCTGGTCCATAATGTACAAGTCTTCGTACTTGGTCCATCTATAATGTACAAGTCTTAGCACTTGGTCCATCTTATAATGCACAGGCCTCCAGAGCCTGGTACATAATGTACAAGTCTTCGTACTTGGTCCACCTATAATGCACAAGTCTCAGAACTTGGTCCATCTATAATGCACAAGTCTCTTCAACCTGGTCCATCTTTAATACTCAAATTCTATGATCCAGTCCATCCAAAGACAGAAGTTTCGAACATCTACAAACTAAAGTTTCCTCAAATCTAATACTTAGATTATTTGGCTTATCTGTCAACAAGCAACAAGTACTATAGTACCGAGCAGGTGTGAAGTACTTTGATTCAAACCTTCTACAAAGTTTCTTTGATCTATTCTTAGAACATTCATATATCAGAAGTGCACGAGGAAGTGTTTTAACTACAGAATAGCACATTCGAATACAAAGAACATCAGATCTGAGAAGAAGGAACTCAATTTTATTAATGATTCAGAAGATTTACATCAGTACAAGAAGACTGGAAACAGAACAAGTACACAAAAAGCTACAACAAAGGCAAACACTATACGACATCATGGCTTTCTGCCTCGGATGATATAGGGGCACAAGATCCAACCTTCCATTACCGCCGCCGCCGGCTCCATTTGAAAGGAAGGAACCCTAAACCCCATTCTGCATCAAGAAGTACCCAGGCCATTTCATCATCGCTATCAATGATCTCAGTACCAATGGATGATGAGGGCTCTGGGCCTCAGGAGACTTTTCATTCTCCACCTGTGTAATCGGCATGACACCCCAGCAGATTGAAGCAAGGGTCTCTGCCAAGTCACAAAGGGGAGGAGGCAGCCCACATTCATCTCCCTCAAAGCAATTGTCACACCCCGGCCGATTTGAGCAAGGGTCTCTGCCAAGATACAGAGGGAAGGAAGCATCCCACCTTCGTCTTCATCACCGATGCTCTAAGCCTCGGTTGAATCATGGAAGGCCCACCTCCTATCGGAGAAATCTCGACCAGATGCTAAGATGGACAAGAAGATCTTAGCCTCCTCTAATCCTTCCTTGGAGACTGAATCAAAGGTAAGGTTAACCCTCGGCCACAGTTTAATCATTCCCAACTCAGACTGAAGATCGTCAATCATCTCCGAATAAACGGCAGTTTTGGAAAAACATCTAAAACCTCTCCAACAGGGAAACAGTCCGAGAGCAAAGTGAAAAGATGGGGCGCAACCGTACGCTCCTCTTCCACATATATAGGCCTCTAAGGCCCAAGAGCCACCCAGTTGAACCGTCGCAACGGTTAGACGAAGAGTTAGCTTCAAAATCCCAAACGATGGTGGTGCAATAAATGAGGCATTAAAACCGCTCTCTCGGGAGAAGCAAAAGGCAGAGCCACGCACGCAATATATAGACTTTTCAGTCTTATCCACGTATATGTAGACGTGACAGTTTCTCCAGGTCATAAACGCCTGATGGACCACGTATACACCGAAGGTCCATCAACTTTAATGTACCTTGACCCTTGTCTTAAAAGATCTAGAGACAGAAGTTCTAATCAACCGAACTATAATCACAAGATGTCCACTTATTGTTATAAGTCTCTGGATTCAGAACAGTCAGCTTCGAAATTCTTCAAAAGAAGTCTTCAATTACTGCCTTATCACAAGTAAAGCAACTTGGAATATAACTACCTACAGAAGAAAATCTGGTCTGGTATATACTAAGCTCCAGAGCAACGCTATTTGCAACAATTACCACAATCAACTACGAGTTAAAACACTACAGAGCAGTATAACTAAGGTCATGCACAAACAAAGAAGACAAGAGCCTCAAGCAAAAGACTGTTCCATTAACAAATGTATATTTCAGTACATTGGAAGTTAAAAATAGCAAAATATACATCCTAAGCCTGATCAGCAGGGGCAGGGTCAACGATAGGGGAAGGATCGGCAGGAGCAGCATCAACCATCTCAGTCGGTACGACCATTTTAGTGGGATCGGCAGGGAGGATATCAGCCACTTCACTCTGGATAACAACCTCTGAAGGTTCAGATCCAGGTGGCACAATTGAGGAGACATCAAAGTCAGGAAACTTGGCAAGGAGCCGGGATCGGAAGTTGTTGAACCCAAATGTAATCAAGCGATTGGTCATTCCTTCCAGCTCCGACCTCATTTCCTCCTCATTATTCATCAAGGCCTGCTCCACGGAGTGGTCAAGCTTTTGACGGTATTGATACCGCATGCCATCAATCTCCGCCTGCAACCTCTTTGCCCGCTCAACGGCAAGGTTTCTCTCCGACTCCATCACAATCAAAGAATTCTGAGAATCCTTCAACTTCTCTGCAGAGTCGTGAGCCTCCGACCGAGCAGTACCAAGCTGAAGCCTGAGATCGTCCAGCTCGGTCTTGAGTTGATCGACCTCCTCTGAAGGAGGAAAAACCTCCACCAGAGCGGAAAGGGTATGCAGGGTCTGCAATGTACAAAGTAAAAAGTTCAATACCAGCCAAAACACTTGGAAAAAAAGGGGAAAAGAGATAAGGGCCCGACGGACTCACCTTAACTTGAAGAGCAGTCAGATCAGCAAGAAGCTTCTCCGACTTCTGGGGCTTGAGTTTAATTGAGCCTTTCCCCCAAAAGTCCCTCAAAATTTTCTTGGCCCCCTGATCAGCAGCATCAGGAGCCACCGAGGACGATGCCCCCTTGCCCGCTCGTCGAGATGGGGCTGGGGGGACCACCGAAATGGGGACAGGAGTCTCTCTCTCCCCCTCAGTGGGCTCAAGAGAGGACAAAACTAACCTTTGCCTTTTTTGGACGGGAGGGACCACTGGGGAGGAAGCCTCCCCCGCTGCCACAGACGAAGATGGCCCGGTCTCCCACCGTGCCATCATATTATTAGCAATCTCCTCAACACTACCCCTGGCAGCCATCAATCTATCAGGGTTAACAATGGAGGAATGGTCTCGATTGCTGGGCTTTAAGAGCTTGTTGTATTGCTCCTGCAGAACAGGAGAAACGGTCGGCCTCTTCCACGCACTCCTGACTGCAAAACGAACACAGAAATTGATCAGTTCAGCAATTGGTGTACAAAACGAAATCAATACAGCCACGGGAAAATTGGGCCTCACCCTTTCGCCCAGTGGTTCGAGGGAATGATGAAGGTTGGCCTTCGAAGTCCTTGAATTCCCATCCTCCTTTTATGAAGAAATACCACTTCTTCCAGGTCTTGTTGGAGGAGGGCACAGAAGTAAGGGGTCTGAACCCACTATCAAAAGACATATAATAAAGGCCTTCCGCCTTCTGAAGTTTTAGATCCATATTACTACGGATCAGGTCAAGGGACACCTTAACATTATTCATCTGCCCCAACACAATGAAGCTCAACAGATGTCTCCAACTGTTAAGGTTCAGGTCTGCGGGGCAAAGGTCGAACCAACAAAAGAATTGTTTTATAATATCAAGAAGGGGGAATGTCAGTCCCATTTCAAACCAGGCCAGGTAGGCACAGATTTCCCCCTCTCTAACATCGCTTGGGCGGTCCTGAGAGTCTGGGACCCTGAAAGTAATGTTTGTGGGAAGTCTGAATTTTGCCCATAACTCCTTCAACATTTTTTTGGTAATTACACTCTCTCCCTCCTCCCTGTAACCGGATCGACCAGAGGTCTCACCAGCCCTATTTGGGGGCTCATCAAATGCGTCAACAATCCTAACCCACGGACTAGAGGGGGGCTCTACCAATCTATTCTCATCATCATCTACAGAAGGAAGATTCACTAACTGTAGTTGAGGAACGATCCTAGAAGGACTGCCCGAACCAGAGAGTGACTCAAGGCCAGACATGGCGAACAAAAGAAAGAAATGAAGCAAACAAGAAGGAATGTAGAAGGGGACTAAAATCAAACCTGAAATCAAGAAAGGACTATGAACACCGGATGTCCTTCAAACTTAAAAATATGTCAAATGGCGGTGGCAACCTCTGGTACTGTAGAAGCAAGTGCAGAAGAAAGGTATGAAAGACCTTTCCCTCTCTTTATATACACGTTCGAAATATGAGTCTCCCAAGACAAGCCGACACAACGGTTGAAAATAATGATAGCTTCTCAAGTATCGGCTGCGAAATAAATGACTCATTAAACCGACGTCTCGAGAAATGGAGAAACGAAACGTATGACTCTTCACAAAACCCATAACCCTAGTTAAGCCCTAGCTTCTAACTAGGGCTCGGGGGGGGGGGGGAGTAGCTGATATACCACAAACAGACGCACTAATCACCTTAAGACACGTGTGCCTACAAAGTTAATAATCTCGATCATACAGAGCAGCCACAAGCCTTCAGGGCATTTTCATATATATATATATATATATATATATATATATCATACAGAGCCGATAAACTCGGTCATACAGAGCATTCACAGCCTTCAGGGCATTCTCATAAATATACCCCACAGAATCGACAAACTCGGTCATACAGTGCAGGCGAAGCCTCCAAGTCATTCTCATGCTCATATCTTCCAGACCTTATGCTCTAGGCAATATTCACTCAATATTTCTTATGGTTCCGACCTTATGGTTTCCTTAACACGCTACCAAGCGAGGAATAAGGAAACAGTCTTCAATACGAAAACAATCTACAACAAGGAAACTACTACCTATGATTATCTCCATCTACGACTCAAATGCTCCACAAGGTAACTGCAATCTCCGATGGTCAAATCCCTATATTCATGGCATCGAATCCTAATCAACTTAGCAAGGCCACGATCTATAAATCAAACCCTAAAGGTACACTTTATTCTCATGCTCATTCTTTGGCTTTCAATACAGTCTTTCAATTCAGTTTACTTACTTAAGCATCGGAGCGGCTACCACCGAAGCCAATCCGGTGGTCCTTTGATCGTCTTTCTGAGTGTTCTACAGGTCACGGAGCCCATACTTATTGCGAGTCGAAAAGTGCAGCATCAACTATGCATGACAATTCACTATATATATTATGACCTTTTTTAAAATTTCTTTACAATTCAATGAAAATATCCATAAATTTCCCCATTTTTCATATTCTCCCATTCACATATATTTTTTTCAGTTAATGGATATCCTAAAGTGCATGTGTACAAAATTTATTATTATTTAAAGCGATTTGAGAAATTACAAATTCCATAAACAATCAAATGAAGCAGATATTCATCTTTCTATTCTTGATATGATGTGCTGAACAATGGCAGCAACCCATTGACCAAAACATTTACAATCTGGGGACTTGTAAACCCCTGGAATGATCCTCCATTATACTAAAGAGGCCAATAGGCCATTAAACAAATCATTGTAAAAGATATTCATCAGCAGTCCATTGAAATTTCATCTATCATATTTCTTAAGATTAATTTAAATATGCTGTACTTTTACATTGCAATACTCTACATTGGAAATGAAATTTTTTGTCTGGTAAGAAAGTTTTATTACCAAAGGGAAGGGGAACAGCCCTGTACAAGCTCAAGGGAGCAGAACAAAGCACCAACCAAAGACAACAAGAGCTATCCTATCTACAGGACCTCAAACATTGGAAATGAATTTTGAATTAAGCCACAAAAAATATAGAAATGAATCCGGAAGGAAAAGAAGCCCACAAGCAAAACATTTACAAATCCCAATCTTCTTGTCATATAGAGGAAATGAATCTGCTACAAAGATTGTCGGAATAAACAATTTTCTTTTTTCTTTTTTCTTTTTGCCTCTCAAAAAAAAAAAAAAAAGAAAAAGAACAATTTTTTTAATGAAAATCGTGCCTATCAGTTTTTTTTCATTTTTCACATTCTTAAATTAAGAATAATTACACAAACCTCTCCTGAATTATTTGGCAATTTCAATAACATCCCATATATTTTTTTGAACTTACACTGATTTTATCTCTATTATACTGACAATATATAGATTTTTTCCTTCGTACAGAATTTGTCATTGATAGTATTAAGGTTTCAACCAAATTTTTTCATATGACTAAAGTATACTTGTATATTATGTTGATTTCACTTATCTTTTTACAAATCTGAAGAGATCCTTATAATTATCAAATATTAAGAGATCAATGCAATTATTGTTAAGCGTAAAATAGTAATTTCATGTTTTCTGTGTAATATGAAAAATTACAAAGATAGTCCCTGTAATTGTTAGAGATCACAGGAGTAGTCAACAACAACTTATTTAAGGTTTAATTTATGGGTAATGCTATTTCAATCCTAGTAGTGCTAGATATTTTCAAATTATATTTTTAATTGTATCCCCTATGTGATTGACTTTGAAAATTAAGATCCATCATATCTTGACACATCGCATTGAACATAAATTAAAAATTCATAACATTTTTCTTTCTACTCACCAATGCTACACTTGTTTAGAGAAAACAAGAACTTTTTAATTATTAAAATAATATTGAACTTTAATTTGTTTTGTGAATCTTACCTTTCATTAATCTTGATAGGTGACAGTTAATCCGAATCCTCCAAACCAAATCGTCAAGGTGGTATTTTTCACAGTGCTAATTCAAACAGAGTTTCTATGGAATTGTGTCAAGATGAGACGATGGCAGAGAATTGGCAGGGGTCTATCTTTACCAGAGAAGGTAGGAGCACTGAAAAAGAGAGGAGCTGGTAGGAAAAGATACATGATGAAACAAAACCAGACGAAAAGGTACATGCAGAAAATGAAGAAGACATAGGGTAATGAGAAAAATAGTACTGATGATGGCGACTGGACTAATTCCTTACACGTATTTAACAATTGTTCATATTTGGTTTGAATAATGTTTTAATATTCATTTGTGCCTACATGATATACATTTTCTTACATGGGATCGAAATTGCAGTAATTCTCGTCTCATGTAAAAAGATGGGCTCCAGATAAACATAAACACATGGGCTCGGTTTTGTGTGCTAATTAATGTATGCTTTTTATAATGATATTGATATACCATAAAAGAACAAGCCAATCAACACTTGACACGTATGGCCATAGTCCGATTCATGCTCGACCAACACAATTCTCACTCAGCCAATGATTAAAAGCTCAAGCATCCAGATCATCATATAAGGTCGGAGGTGGCCGAACATATATATCCGGAACTGATCATAGGGTCCAGACCAATACTTCAGAGCTCGTCACCGCCTTAGCGGATTCCGAGCAGAGAATAAGGAAGCGTCTTTAATACGGAAACTACTATCTATGATTATCTCCATCTACGACTCAATGCTGCACAAGGTAACTGCCATCTCCGATGATCATATCCCTATATTCATGGCATCGAATCCTAATCAACTTAGGAAAGCCATGGCTTATATATTAAACCCTAGAGGTACGCTTTTTCTTCATGCTCATTCTTTGGCTTTCAATCCAGTCTTTCAATTCTTTTACTTACTTAAGCATCGGAGCGGCTACCGCCGGAGCCAATCCGGTGGTCCTCTGATCATCTTTTTGAGTGTTCTACAGGTCACGGAGTCCATACTTATTGCGAGCCGAAAAGTACAGCATCAGATATAATAATAAAATTGTCTTGTTTGTAAACAGTTGGCAATCGAAAAAAGAATGTCTTGAAAATTGAAGCAGGGATTATAGAGCAGAATGAAGAACATAGGGCAACTGATCCTATGCAAGATCATGATAATGTTAGGGATCCAAATTAATGGTCAACGCCGTAGCAAGAGATCGAGAGATGGGGATGTGATCCACCCACCACCTAAGAAGAGTCGGGGAATAACATTTTGGGAAAAATGGTTGAACAATTTCGGAATGCATTTGATATTTGGAAGGGCAACATCACACTTTTGACCCAAGTTGCACTCTCAAAGAATGCAAGAAATAGCTGGAGGAAGTTCTATATATATACATGCATGTTCGCATGTAGAACATTTTAAAAAAACGAACAAGAAGTGGTGTGTGCTGTAGAATGAACAAATGTAATAATTTGGAGATAACAGCAACTTGTCATGGTATCTGTTTTGACATTATTTAGAATTTTAATGATATATGGTATGCTTTTTTTTTAATCGCTATTGTTAATATATTTGGTCACCCAGAATTTATGTGACCATGTTTTATTAAACACGCCAAAGCAGCATATGGAAAATGCAGAGATGTCTCTGGTCAATGCTCAGCCTTTCCATTGGGATCAAGTCAAATCTTGGTTTAACAATCTTTGCTCTGGGAATTCCTTTTTTGCCACGACCTTGGAAGTGGTGCTTAGCTGCCTCAGTATATTGGATCTGATTAGTACGAAATACTAGACTATTCTGCAAGAAAAGAAGAAGCCCTCAATGTATCATCAAGGATGTTGAAAAAAGGGTGTAATGGACACTACAAAAAATTATATTATTAGCGACACACATTATTAGTGACGCCCAGTAAAGCGTCGCTAAAAGGCACTATTAGCGACGCACACAACGTGCGTCGCTAAAAAGCAGTAAAAAATAAATTTCCTGCTCAAAAAAATGGGCGCGCATGTTTTGGCGACGGAAAAAGGGATTATTAGCGACGCACGCTAATAGTAATTATTATCAGCGACGCTCTGTGTGCGTCGTTAAAAATCTCCTATTTTTTTCCCCAACCACGACCCAGTTTCTTTGTCTCTCTATTCCCCTAATTTTTTCTCACTCTCTATCACTCTCACTCCTCAATCACGACTAGGGTTCCGACGACGGCAAACGGCCCATCCGGCGACGATCACGCTTCTGGCGACTACGGCAACTCTCTCTCTGTGTTAGGTTGATACATGTTTTCTATGGAAAACTGAATGTTAAGAATGTTACTGTCAAAACTTGTTTATTTTGTTTGAAGAGTATGAATCAAATGGAATTGATTGGACAAAAGTAGATTTTGAGGACAACCAAGAGTGTTTGAATCTCTTTGAGATGGTATTTCTATTTTTAGGCCTGATGCTGAAATTTTTTAATTTCAAAATTTTTTATTTGCTATCTCTGAAGATTTGGTTCCACAAAATTTTTAAATTTATTCAAAATAAGAAAAAGAGAAAATGGAAAGAAGGAAAAGAGTTGTTCCATTTCTTTGAGCATTTTTATTGTCTTCTTATATTGAGTTTTATAATTTTTTCTTTTTTATTTTTCTGGCCTACAGGGATGTTGCATTGTTTTGTCAAACGGGTTTTCCTGTCCGGATGTGGAGTCGGCCATATTCTTCAGATAATGGTGCGATAATTTTATGATTCTCTTATAAGTTTTCCTGCTTTGGACATATGTTTCCCCCTTTTTTTTTTCCTTCTAGATATGCATAAACTCAATATCTCATTTTATTTTATTTGTGATTTGTTAATTTAGTTTAAATGTTTCAATATTAATCTTCAAAGATTGTTTAATTTTTTTAGTAGGTGTTTTTTTTCTTAATTTTTAATTGCAATAGGATTTTATTAGAACATCACCTATAGACATAATACATTCTCTTTATAGTTGTACAAAACATTAAAAGAAAAATAAAAATAGAGAGTGACTAAAACTATAAACTTTTATTGCTTTGAAATTGTGTCTAGAGATATATAAGTCATGATGAATCTAAAACATGCAACTATGATTTAGTAATTGTTTCTCTAAACTATAAAATATGCTTTACAAAATTTCATCTTAAAGTATCCTATTACATGCATAAATTGTTGCTATCACCACCCCTACAATCTCTTTTTGAGATCTAACATCTTTACAAGTCCAGCCCAATAAAGTATAAAAAGGCACATACATAAGTTTGGCTATATGTGGGCTTTGATGATTTGTGTTAGGTACAGGGACCTATAGAACTATAGAAGTCTTTTGCCAGTTAATGTATCATATGTTTGTTGGCTTAGTTCTTAACCTCTTAAGACAGTTTTGTTATAGGCTTTCCAAATCTGCCATACAGCAGTGAAGAAGCTGCGGACCCAGATGACTTGGTGGTCTTGATGGTTTGGTTGACTTCATCAAGATTCTCCTCGAATTTACTGGCATTTCTCATGTAGATTAAGGGCTTGTTTGTGGGCGCTTCTCATACACTAAGACTAATATTTAGTAAAATTAAGAAAAGAAAAATCTATAATACTTACATAATAATTATAATAAAAGAAATTAATTGCTATGTCTAACACAGACTCAAACCTGAAACAACAAGGAGACAACAACTTTGAAAATCTTAAAAGAACAAGAAAATAACCTTAAATTGTATTAGTAGATATTATTAACATTTATATATATTTATAAAAAATGTTTCCTCTAACCATATGAGATTTAACTAATGTGTGGGTGTGATAATGATACTTGAGCCCCCGACTGATAGACAAATTGGAACTTAAAAAATAATTAGAAATCCACTTGAACTAAGACTATTAATGAGCAAGGTTTTAGAAGCAAATTTATAATAGTTACATAATAATAAAAAGTTAATTTTAGTGTGTCAACAAAGACTCGAAACTGAAACAGTAGGGAGTGAACAACTTTTAAAATCTTTAAGGAGCCAAGACACAACATTAAATCTATTACAAAAGTTATTACAACTAAATACATTTATAAAGACAATTCCGCTAACCATGTGTGATTTAACATTTACTAACTCATGTGTCTATTAAGTGGGCTCAGAAGCGTGGTTTCATTGGATTAATTTCTGTAGATGAATGATATGACTTGATTATCCTACCAAAAGAGGCACAAACAGAGGAAAATCTGAAATTAAGACCAAAAGAGGCCGTTTTGGGAAAAATGAAGGACCCAAACCGCCTATGGCATTTTGCATTGGCTAGATCTCGAAAAAATACCCAAATTCAAAAAAAAATTCACCTAAAATGAACAACCGAGCACAAAGTTATGGTCATTTAAAGTTTTCTGTAAAAAAATATTTTGTTTTTCTAAATTGGGCCACCGAATTGCTGTGTTATGGATTCCACTCAGGAATAAAAAAAAGAAGTGGAGTGGAGTGGAGTGTTCATAAAGCCCAAATAGTTTTTGTGAAAGCTATATATATATATATATATATATATATATATATATATATACTGACTACAAATGAAAGCACGAAGAGAGAGAGAGAGAGAGAGAGAGAGATTCTATTTGATGAACTTAATTAAGAGAGCAACTTCTTCATATTGAGTGATGATAAAAAAATGAGGGAATAGATAGTCTGAACTATTATTTTCTGAATGTATATATAGTTATACATACATACATACATACGTTCTATTATGTTTCTTCACCAACTTGTTATATCTTAGTTCTTTTTTCTCTCTCCACATAACTATGAATTTTTTATATTATAGTCTTCCATAAAATGGTAGATATCGGCCTAACTACATCGAAACCCCATCACACACCTCACAAATGATAAAATAAACTTTCACTAACATACGGAACTCGGTTTGGATGCCCAGTTTGAAACTTATGCAAGTTTCAACTCCAAAAAGGCCCACTTGGGGTTTTGACAGACCAGAATGCCAGATATTCACCTAACTATACCGAAACCCCATCACACACCTCACAAATGATAAAATAGACTTGCACGAACTTACAGCACTCGGTTCGGATGCCCGGTTTGAAACTTATGCAAGTTTCAGCTCCAAAAAGGCCCATTTTGGGGTTTTGATGGACCAAAATGCCGGATATAGGCCTAACTACATCGAAACCTCATCAAACACCTCAAAAATGATAAAATAAACTTGCACGAACTTATGGCACTCGGTTCGGATGCCCGGTTTGAAACTTATGCAAGTTTCAGCTCTAAAAAGGCCCATTTTGGGGTTTTGATGGACCAAAATGCCGGATATCAACCTAACTACATCGAAAACCCATCACACACCTCAAACATGATAAAAAAAATTTAGACTAACTTACGGCACTCGGTTCGGATGCTCAGTTTGAAACTTATGCAAGTTTCAGCTCCAAAAAAGGCCCATTTTGGGGTTGTGACAGACCAGAATGCCGGATATCAGCCTAACTACACCAAAACCCCATCACACACCTCAAAAATGATAAAATAGACTTGCACGAACTTACGGCACTCGATTTGGATGCCCAGTTTGAAACTTATGCAAGTTTCACCTCCAAAAAGGCCTATTTTAGGGTTTTGACAGACCAAAATGCCGGATATCGGCCTAACTACATCGAAACCTCATCAAATACCTCAAAAATGATAAAATAAACTTGCATGAACTTATGGTACTCGGTTCGGATGCCCGGTTTGAAACTTATGCAATTTTCAGCTCCAAAAAGTTCCATTTTGGGGTTTTGAAGGACCAAAATGCTGGATATCGGCCTAACTACATCAAAACCCCATCACACACCTCAAAAATGATAAAATAAACTTGCACTAACTTACGGCACTCGGTTCGGATGCCCAGTTTGAAACTTATGCAAGTTTCAGCTCCAAAAAGACCCATTTTGGGGTTTTGATGGACCAAAATGTTGGAAATCAGCCTAACTACATCAAAACCCCATCACACACCTCAAAAATGGTAAAATAAACTTGAACTAACTTACGGCATTCGGTTCGGATGCCCGGTTTGAAACTTATGCAAGTTTCAGCTCCAAAAAGGCCCATTTTGGGGTTTTGACAGACCAGAATGCCAGATATCGGCCTAACTACACCGAAACCCCATCACACAGCTCAAAAATGATAAAACAGACTTGCAAGAACTTACGGCACTCGGTTTGGATGCCCGGTTTGAAACTTATGCAAGTTTTAACTCTAAAAAGGCCCATTTTTGGGGTTTTGACGGACCAAAATGCTGGATATCAACCTAACTACATCGAAACCCCTCACACACCTCAAAAATGATAAAATAGAATTGCACAAACTTATGACACTCGGTTCGGATGCCCGGTTTGAAACTTATGCAAGTTTTAGCTCCAAAAAGGCCCATTTTGGGGTTTTGACGGACCAAAATGCCGGATATCGGCCTAACTATATAGAAACCTCATCAAACACCTCAAAAATGATAAAATAAACTTGCACAAACTTATGGCAATCGGTTCGGATGCCCGGTTTGAAGCTTATGCAAGTTTCAGCTCCAAAAAGGCCCATTTTGGGATTTTGATGGACCAAAATGCCGGATATCAGCCTAACTACATCAAAACCCCATTTTACACCTCACTAATGATAAAATAAACTTGCACTAACATGTGGCACTCGGTTTGGATGCCCGTTTTGAAACTTATGCAAGTTTCAGCTCGAAAAAGGCCCATTTTGGGGTTTTGACAGACCAGAATGCCGGATATCGGCCTAACTACACCGAAACCTTATCACACACCTGAAAAATGATAAAATAGACTTGCATGAACTTACAACACTCGGTTCGGATGCCCGGTTTGAAACTTATGCAAGTTTCAACTCCGAAAAGGCCAATTTTGGGGTTTTGACGGACCAAAATTCCAGATATCGGCATAACCACATCGAAACCCCATCACACACCTCATAAATAATAAAATAAACTTGCACTAACTTACGGCACTCGGTTCAGATGCCCGGTTTGAAACTTATGCAAGTTTAGCTCCAAAAAGGCCCATTTTGGGGTTTTGACAGACCAGAATGTCGGATATCAGCCTAACTACACAGAAACCCTATCACACACCTCAAAAATGATAAAATAGACATGCACGAACTTACGGCACTCGGTTCGGATGCCCAGTTTGAAACTTATGCAAGTTTCAGCTCCAAAAAGGCCAATTTTGGGGTTTTGACGGACCAAAATGATGGATATAGGCCTAAATACATCAAAACCTCATCAAACACCTCAAAAATGATAAAATAAACTTGGACGAACTTATGGCACTCGGTTCGGATGCTCGGTTTTAAACTTATGCAAGTTTCAGCTCCAAAAAGGCCCATTTTGGGGTTTTGACCGTCCAAAATGCCGGATATCAGCCTAGCTGCACCGAAACCCCATCACACACCTCAAAAATGATAAAATAAACTTGCACTAACTTACGGGACTCGGTTCGGATGTCCGGTTTGAAACTTATGTAAGTTTCAGCTCCAAAAAGGACCATTTTGGGGTTTTGATAGGCCAGAATGCCGGATATCGGCCTAACTATACCGAAAATCTATCACATACCTCAAAAATGATAAAACAGACTTGCACGAACTTAATGCACTCGGTTCGGATGCCCGGTTTGAAACTTATGCAAGTTTCAACTCCGGAAAGTCCCATTTTGGGGTTTTGACGGAACTAAATTCCAGATATCGGCCAAACTACATTGAAACCCCATCACACACCTCACAAATAATAAAATAAAGTTGCACTAACTTACGGCACTCGGTTCAGATGCCCGGTTTGAAACTTATGCAAGTTTCAGCTCCAAAAAGGCCCATTTTTGGGTTTTGACAGACCAGAATGTCGGATATCAACCTAACTACACCGAAACCCCATCACACACCTCACAAATGATAAAATAGACTTTCACGAACTTACGGCACTAGGCTCGGATGCCCGGTTTGAAACTTATGTAAGTTTTCGCTCCAAAAAGGCCCATTTTTGGGTTTTGACCGTCCAAAATGCCGGATATCAGCCTAGCTATACCGAAACCCCATCACACACCTCACAGTAAAATAAAATAGACTTATTCTACTTTATGTCGTTCTTACTCTTTATGCATGCCAAAAAAAAAAAACTTTTCACGTTCTATTTTCATATATATTTAATAATTGTTCTAATATATATCATTTGATCTTTATTTCAGATTGATCGGGATTATTGGCGTGCCGTCTTTATCTTTTGCATTGGAACTTGTTATTTTTATTTTTTATTTTTCTTTTCATGGACATCTGTATTTACATTTTTGGAGACAATTTTTAATTTTTCTATTTATTGTTAAATTGTACTTTTACAAATGTACATAATTAGTTTAATATATATATATATATATATATATGAATCTATTTTTCTTTTTTAATATATTCATTTCAGAATGCTTGAATTTTATTATATATCAGGATGGATGATTGATACAGGTTTAAACAGGAATAAAACAACAAATAAAACAAAGCAAATATTATTATTTTTTTTTAAAAAAAAAAACTATTAGTGACGCACACTGGGCGTTGCTAAAAGTCACAATTAGAGATGCTCAGTGGGGCTGTCGCTGAAAACCACTATTAGCGACGCCTAGTGTGCGTCGTTAATAGTGGTTTTTCTTGTAGTTGGAGGCAGCAAAAAATATAACTGAGATAAGAATACTTATTAAAAGTTGAGGCGCATGCAAAACATTATCCTTAAAAGTACTTTCTGCCCCTCAGAGAATGTATCTCAGTACAGAAGGTATCAGTAATCTACTTTTCAGAATTTGGCAGCTTCCTCTTTATTTACGCACACTCTTACAAAGAAGGTCACATGACCGATTTTCTTGTAGCAATGGTCTTTTAGAAACAATGATGACATGGAAGAACTCTGAAGGAGTAACAGTCACAACAGTGATGAAAAATAGAACTCTCTAAAAGAACTCTCAATATAGTAATAAACATAACTCTCAAAGTTGGTAAAACACCCTCTGTAAATTGTGTGTATTGAATGGTTCTACCACCCTCAATTTATAGGTGTAGCGACTAAATAAAATATGGAAGTCGCACAGGTGGTATCACAAGATTGACGCAAGGAGCATCCATATAATTGGTAAGACGTGTAATAGATGTGTTGACTTACCAACATGAAAAGAAAAAGATCTGGAAGCAGTAGAATTGACCCACTGACATGAAAGCTGTATAACATGGCGTGTGAATAAAATAAATTTGGAAGAAACAAATATGGTAGGTCTAGGTGGCGGTAGAGTTGACCCACTGACATGGAAGCTGTAATTTGGAAGAAACAAATATGGTAGGTCAAGGTCGCAAAATGAGGCGCCAATCGAGTGAGTGCGTAAGGTTTAGAAACCTAGATTTGCATCCCCTTGAGCAGGGGGTAATGTGGCCCGATTAATTTGTTTTTTGGACAAAAATCCAATTTTTCACTGAGTTTGGGATTTGGGCTTGCCTCTTGTGCGCAAGGGCTTACCCATGTCTTACTTTTATTTAACAAATCCATAAAGTGCAACTACTTATATACTCACTAAAGTTCTCTTATCTTTCCAACGAGAGACATAAGGTTTTTGGCTTCTTTGAAAGAACACAAGTTTATACACCAAAGAAAATCTTTGTCTTTGAAATACCTATAACCAAAGTTATATATACAACAAAGGATATTTCCTTGGTGGTTAGAACCAAGATGAGACTTCACCTCAAAGCCATCTCAGTAGAACTCTCTGTAGTAGCTGGAATGTGTCCACGGGCTAGTTTTTTTTTGCTTTTTTATTTCTAGTCTTCTATTTTGTTGCCTATTGGCCCCTTTTTGGGTGAATAAAATCTTAACTTACCAAAAAAAAAAAAATCCATGGATAAATTTGGATCAGTCGCCATCCTAAGTGACACAACCTTTAGCCACTTGATAAAGTTCTCTATGGACCGTGGCCATAAGAATTCATGTATTCTTCCTAGAAGCTAGATTTATAAGCCCAATCAAATTAATATATGGAACGTTTAAGGGTACTATTGTTATCTAATTATAAGGTTGTTAGCTGTTTGTGACAATGGTTGGTGAAAAAATCTGGCCGGTATGCCAAGACTTTACTGCATTAGTGGCATCATGATTGAAGATGGCCCAATAATAGGCCAAGTTAAGAAGTAGATGCACCTTCTTTATGCCTTGGTGTTTTTCTCATTCCCCAACATGGACTTCCTAGATTACCTTTGAGCTTCGGCTAGACTTAAATATCACAACAGATCACCATTAAACCCATATATAAAGATCAATCTCCTTTCTAATTTCAAGGAGGATGTCATCCATGAAAATACTCCACATAAGGGATCCCCTAATCTTTGTTGCATTATGTAATATAACTTTCCTTAGGTTCAGAAATATTCTGACATTTTGAACACGAGGCTCAGAGTCTTGCAACATGATCATTTATGTGTAGTGGGAAATATTCTTGCTGTTAAAGTCATTCCTTAATGGATAATAACATTTTGAGTACCACATACTTAAAAGACAACTCTGCCATGAATCAAATCTACACTTAAATTTAAATTTGAATCAAAAGCTTCAAAAACCTCATCAAGAACAGTAGCATCAAACTGGCCTCTATCAAATTTGGAGAAATTCAAACTCAAACCCAAATTTGTGTATTTATGTTCCTAAAAAATCTTCAATAGATGGAAAGGTGAAAGAAAAGAAATAGAAAATGAAACAATCCCTAAGGGATCTAGAGAATAGAAAACTAACCTAGAAGGAGGTGAATAGGTCAATAAGACTCAAACTAGTTTATCTTAGCCAATTTTAAATTAAGTGATTGAGTTGTGACCTGATCTAGTTCAAATCTCATGATTCACGTGAGTGTAGTAACAATACGTGAAATAATGTCGAAGAGCATCTACACAGAATTGAACACAATATTTTTTATGTGGAAACCCTATGTAGGAAAACCATAGGATTTTGTCCAGATGCACACTAAATTTACTATGAAGAAAAATTTAGAGAGATGTATAAACTGATCCATATGACTCACTAGACTTAGTACCTTAAGCCTAGCCACTATTGATTTGATATTTTCTTAACCTAAATCCTCAAGCATTCTTCACAGTTGTACGACCTTCAAATCCTCGAACAGCTTAGCCAATCACAATAACAACTGATCATTACTATCCCAGACTCCTCTGATTGCACAAAACAAAATTCTAAGCACTTGCACTCCACCAAAGATACTTGGTAATGAAAAGTTGGGGTTTTGATGAAATGAGGTTGAATTGCTATGTGATTTTGCAAACTAGATGGCCAATTTTTTTTTTTTTTTTTTGAGAAGCTATAGATTTGTTCCTGAGAAATCGCAGCTAAAATGTATCACTCTTTGTTAAAACAATATCTTATATAGGTAGGGTTTTCTTTAGTAAAATAGATTATGAAACCTCAATTCCATTAGGTCATTTGAACAATCAAGCGAATGACCTAGTTTGGAATTGTGTGCTTTTTTCCTTTATATGTTTGTTTCAATGACCCACTTTTCCATAGGCAAATGACCACCCTTTAGAAAACTTTGACCACTGTTCTAGAGAGGTCTTTTGAACAACTTAGCCAATGACCAAATGAACAACCACTACACTAGGCAAAGCTTTTAGCCACAATAAAAAGCGCAAGTAATAACCTCCACATTGTCACAAAAAATTATTACCTATGTAATTTGATGGTAGGAAAAAACGTCAAAAATAATAGCTTACTACTAAGGCTGACAACATGGATGGAATTGGCAGGTTTGGGTGGGTTGAAAATGGGTTAGGTTGTAAATGGGTTGAATCCATAATTGACCCGTAATTAAACATGTTAAATATGAGTTGGATCAAATAAGAGTTGGGTCAACCCGGATCTAACCCGTTAATCCAAATTCAAAATTTTAACCCAAATTCTAACCAAATTATCAAGCATAAGGTCCAATGTTTTTATTTTGCAATAACGAACCAATTTCCACAATCAAGAGGACTTCAATAACCATGTTTCATAATTAATGGTAATAAGGGATTTTTCTACCATTACCACAAGATAGACCACTGCTATTGTTTCCTAGCTTCTTTTGATTGCCAGCAATTTTTCAAGGTTACAAGGGAAATTACATTTTACTCCCTTATGGTTAGTCTCATTTTTACATTATTTTTATAATTAAAAAATTAACACTTAACCCCCTTGAAATTAAGACTAAAGTGAAATCATCAATTTGTCTGTCAAAATATACTACACGTATCTTTCACACATTAAATACACGAATTCTTGTAGTTTGATCCATACCATGAGAGGAATATTTATACTTTTATACCCTACGTTTTGAGAAAGAGGTGGGAATATTTTGGTCTTTTGATGTTTCTATTAATGGTATTAATGATTTAACTTTAGCTTTAACAACAAAGAATGTAAATGTTCACTTTTATATCACAAAAAAACTTATGAAAAAACAAGCTTAATTACAGGATTTGAGTAATTTCTCCCATAAGAAAATTGACTAGTAGGCACACATATATGCATTTTTAAATTCTATGAATATATATTTAAATGAATTGACACTACTACTACTAAAAAATTAATTTATATATAAAATTTAAAAAGTTAATTGAAATAAACAGGTGTCTCTTGGTAGGACCTAGACACATACACCCGTTAATGACCACTGCAGGCTTTTGATTAATTTTCTCTAAGATTTTGTCAATGAGAAGTTAATGTACATGGGTTGTTAACGGGTTAAGACGGGTTCATGCACCAACCCGTTTACAACCCGCAAATTTAGATGGGTTTAAATGGATAACTTGTTTACAATCCACATGTTATTTTTAATCAACCCGCACCGGTTCACTTTGGGCAGGTTCAGACGGGTTCATGGGTTTGAACCCAAATTGCCACCTCTACTTACTACCAATGCCGAAATAGCATCGGTAATAAGTCATTATTGCCAACGCCTAAATAGCGTCGGGAATCATGCCTTATAACCAACAACTAAATAGTGTAGGGAATAACAATACTTATTATAAATGACTAAATCACATTTGGAATAATGACTTATCCCCAATGCCTAAATAGTGTTGGAAAAGAGAGTTGTTTTCCACGGTTGTTAGTTTCATAATAGATCCACCTTTTGCAATTGATTTAAAGCGTTGCAGTTTCTAAAAAATTGCCAACAATTTTCAGTGTGGCAAAAAATAACGCATTTTCATTGGTGATTTGTGTCGTCAATAATGATGTATTATTACCCACTTTTTTGTCGTCAAGAATAAGGTTTTGAATAGCCACTTAAGTTGTTTGGATTACCCATATTTTTTTAACGTCGGGAATATTATTTTTTATTTATTTGTCAAAATAGTTATTTATCCCAATAAACCTGAATAATAATTTCATATAGAAGAATGACTTCCTACAATACCATATAATCTGTCAGCCATTGAAATTCACAAAAAAAAAAAAAAACAGTAATTTTTTACAGAACATAATCTTCCATACTTACAAATGATGCCATACATTCATCTTTTAACAAAACAATTCAAATCTCTTACATTGCCGTAGAAGTACTATATACAATCCTAGAGTTTCTTACAAATGCCCTAAGCTATCAATTAAAATTGAATATAACCTACAAAACAAGAGAGAACCATGAAAAAAAAATTATCCACAACCCAAGGACAACAACTATAAATTTTACATTTCTTATGTGGCAGGCCCTTGGGAATTAAGTTGACTCCTGCAATAACATCGCCCTGTATCACGATTGAAATAGCTATGTTATACAAATAGAACTAGACTTGTTTCTAATTATTTTGGAATCAATTTTCATTTTATTTCTTATGTGATAGAGAATTTTTATAGAAATATATAACCTATAGATCCACCATGATTATAAACACTAACTGTAGTTACTAACTTCAACACAAACGCATTACCAGACAAACATTAAAGAATTACACCAGTTATAGTCCACACTAATGTGGAATAAATCAGCAGGCTACAATCCAACCTAATGAATTCAAGTAAAGAGTTGGATTATAAATCTCAGTAACCTTAACCATGTTTCCCCGTTTCTCTAATTTACAGCTTTCAAGCCATACTAAATTCACCAATTTTTACATATGTCATTCACTTTTTTGATTGCAAGAGCTTCCATTGAGAATGCTTTAAGCTTCTTTTAGCGGAATGGCATAAATTCCAAAATTTCACAAGGCATGTTGAGTGTTGTTTTCTAACTTAAGCAAGTAATGAACATAATGAAAACAAGTGCAATGTATCTTAATGAATCTTGAGTCATATAATAGGGTTCTAAGTCTTTTTGGATTTTTGGGGATTTATTTCACTTTTTTATTTGTACTCTTGTATTCATTATTATTAGTTTTGTCCAGTAATTTTCAAAGAAAGAGATTGTTAGGACTATGTATCTCATATTGAGTCCAAGTCCATGGGTGTCAAAGTACTCAAACCTTATGATCAAAGTAAACAAGGATTTTTGCTAATTCATGAAGCTAGACACATAAAGGATAAAAAGGTAATTTGGACTTGAATGCATTGGCCTAGGTTGGTTGTACACACATACAATTTTTTAAAAAGGTTATAAAATATTTGGAGTGTGTACCATCTTCATTGAATTCACATATGTTTTATTAAGTGAAAATATATTTTCCAAGTGTTTGGTGTCAAATATAATCAAGAAGGCCAAAATTGAAATGAGCTAAGCAATTTTTTCAAAGACATCGGAGTTATTTCTTTTGGTCATTCGTCAGGTCATTTGAACTAACCTCGTAGATGTTTTCTAGAAGTAACTCGTTCAACTTAGTTCTTCAATTTTGTTCGAACCACTTAAAAAATTTAAAATAAAATTTCAAAAGAGGTTCACTGCAATAATGAACACTTCTATCAATGTACAAAAGAATTGCCAATAACTCAAAAAAAGAATTTATAATAATTATTACCGACATACAAATGTATATCATTAAAATGTCGGTAAAATGAAAATTGCTAATATTATTATCGACTATGAAGTTGGACGTCAGTAAGAGTGGCAACATTAGCAATGCATACGAGTGTTGCTATTCAAAAGCAGAAGTTCGAATTCCTGCTACGGCCAAATTGGATTTGATGAGCAGGTGAATTTTCCGAGAAAATTTTTGGGCAGTTAGCACACAAAAAGTTGGGAGCATCAAGCTCTGGCCGATCTGAAAAATGAAGTTTTAGTTGAGTTTCAATCAAAGAATAAAAAGTTACTTTCAGCAGCATGCATGTTGTAGCATATATATTCCAGATAATAGTGATATCATTATTACTAGTCTTAGCATAGTAAACAACATTACTCTAAACCCAATTACCAACCTAAATTTGGTGCCCAAATTGACAAGTTCATCTATATTATTCCTCCTCACACAAGTTTTCTAGACATCACCGAACCAACATAATTCAACTTTTCCAACTGAGCTGATATGCATACCAATTTGACATTGACACCAGATATTCAATTCTATAATCAATTCTCATAGAATGAATTGTCGTGCTTCTGCACCATCTTATCATTGTCATCCATGGTGGCGTTGGCCAACATTCCATCAAGCCTTGGAATTGTCTGTCTCGGGGCAGTGATTCCTTGACGGCTGCAAGGCTGATCAAACTCCATCTGCGTGCTAAGGTAAATTGGCACGGGCCCATTACCATTGAATCCGGATTGTATGGGGACATTGCATGTTTCAGGCAATGGTAAAGTAGAGTATTCTTGGTGCTGAACTTGGGAGAAGCCAATCTGATCACCTGTGACTGCATCGATATTACGTGGACTTAACTCATTGCTGTTGTTTTGAAATTGAGGCTCACCGGAATTACCATTTTGTGGATTAGGGCTAGGGTTGGACGGCATTAAGGCATTTTTATCAAGTCTAATGCCAATCGTGTTGTCATTATTATTGCCCGAACTGTCACAGATACTCGTTGGGTTGTGTATCTGGAAAGTGCTACTGGTGCTCCAGGACCCCATAAAGCTATAATCATGCACTTGTATTCCATTGACTATCGTTTTTTTAACAATACCTATTTGAAATAGAAACAAAACAATTTTTAGGCTTGCCCCACCACCAGAATTTATAGGCTTAACAAAAACACTTTAAAATGCAAATACATGACTATTTTTTTTTTTTTTTTTGATCAACAAAAAAGAGATATTATTGATATAAAAAGACGTACAAGACATAGTGACAATATACATGACTACTCACTTGATGGTAATGGGGGATGACTTCCAGTAGGGGCACTTCTTGGAGAAGCTCTTCGTGCACCAGTTTGAGTATTCTGTGCCCCAATTTGAGCATTCACTTCCTCTGGATGATTGCGAGTGTTTGATCCCATAGGAAAATTTTGTGAGTTTCTATTCATACTGACAATAACAAAAGCACAATCAGAATAACAATCAAATGTAAAAATGGTTTAACATTAAGATATGGATATAAGAACACTACTATACATTCTGACTCATGAGTAAGCCTAATTATTTTCTATACTTCATAAACGATGTTCCTACCATATTGTAGAATGTAACAAATAACCTGTTATGTTACCAACAGCGTTCATATGACTTACAAAATATTAACAAGATTAATATCAATTATTGAAATAATAAAAAAAATATATATATATATATATATATATATATATATATTTTGAATCATTTGCCTGATGGTCGAGTAAACTCTCTTTTTGCCCCAGCTTCTATGGCCTCTATTATGAGAACTTGGTGTACATAAACAAATCTTTCTTTGCAATCTGGGTTGGCGACTAAACAGTTTAAGCAACTATGATTTCAAAGCATTGGAAAATAAAATTGCTTTTAACAGTTATCTTGAAGAGTCTATTGCATTTGGTGAGACGAGTCTTCATGTATGTGGGTCTATGAAAAGTTAATTAGGACAGTTATATGTTTTATTTAGGTGTCTAATGTATGCAGTACTGTAACTCAACAAGGAAGATGAAAGGGTGAGTCATAGGTGTAAGACCTTTAAATATATAAAGAGGATAAGAGGTCATTGTAAGTGAGGAATGAAAACTTCTCTAGTCTTCATCATTTATTTCTCATCTGATATTGTGTGTGTGTGTGTGTGTGTGTGTGTGAGAGAGAGAGAGAGAGAGAGAGAGCCCTTCACGATTCCAACAAAGTAGTGTTAGAGCTAAGAGACTAGTAGTTCCAAAGAAGAAGAGATGGCGAACGGGATGCTTTCTTTTCAAATGCTCCGTTTCACCAAAGACAATTATCATAATAGATGAATCTGAATGCAAGCATGTACTTGAATCACAAGATGTGTATAAAGTAGTGAAGAAAGGCTATACAGAGGCAGAAAATGTGGACTCCTAATCTTCTAATCAAAAGGAAACCTTACAAGATACATGGACGAACGATCAAAAGGTCCTAGGATCATCCGTCAATGTTTGCATGATGCCATGTTGCAAAAGGTTGCAAATGCAATGATTTTCAAGCAAACCTGGGAGATTTTTCGAAATTCTCACAATGGAGTTTTTTTTTTTTTTTTTTTTTGAGTTAAATGAAATCTATTCAAAGGGGGACAAAACCCCGAAGAAGAAAGAACAAACAAGAATAAAAAGAAAAAAAGCCAGCCTAAACGAAGGTTGCAACAAAGAAAAGACTAACAGACTAAAGCAACCAGACACCAACAAGCAACCAAAAACAACCTTGCCAAACTAACTAGACTTAAATAGAACTCTAGAGAAATTTCAATTCATGCTAAGCTCCCAATTTTGGTAGGAATTTGGGATCTTGTGCCAGGAAGGGACCTTAAGTTGAACTCATGAGGAAATGATTTGGCTGATGATCGACTTATGCTAACAGACTTTGCCTTTCCATAGCCTATTGTTACACAAGCTCTCTCCAAATATGGTATACAGCTGAGGAAGATTAATTCTCCTTCAAACTTTAAGAGGTGAATTTGAATATCTACACATGAAGTAGTCCAAATCGATTTTGGATTATTTTTCAAGAGTTTTGGCTATCATGAACCAACTAAAGAGGTTTGGTGACGATTTCAATGACACTAGCTAGGTGGTAGAACAAAAAATCCACTTTTTCTAGATCCAAAAATAGAGTATATTGTGGTAGCCATTGAGAGTCAAAAGATTTAGACTCCATGACCATCGATCAACTCATGCGATCGTGGCAAACTCATGAAGAGATGCAAAGCAAGAAGAAGCAAGAGTCATTGGAACATGTTCTACAAACAAAACTTTCTAAAATGGAGTAAGAAAAGGAAGAGCTCAAAATAAGGGATCAAGGGCATGGTCATTGTTCTGGTCGAAATTGAGGAGGAAATTCATTATTTACCAAGCAATTAATCTAGAGAACGTGGAAGATGTAACGACTCAAGATCATATGGTATGTGTTATGACAATTAAATCACAAGTTCAATGCTATAATTGTAACAAATTTGGCCATTATTCCTGAGAATGTAGAAGCACACCTAATATTGATGACGAAGCCAATTATGTTGAAGATGGAAATGAACAAGTAGGGCGCACATCCTTGTTAGTATTCAGATCGGAGATACTCATGAAGAGCTCCAACTCAAGATGAAGGATGTGTTCGATCCTAAAGAAGAATTTGATGGAGAATATCATGTTTAAGGATGTGTTCGATCCTAATGAAGAATTTGATGGAGAAAATCATGTTTAAGGATGTGTTCGATCATAGGTATGATATCTATACTTTTTTCTCCAAAAAAAAAATATATAACATTTTCAGTAGAAAGAAATGGACAGTAATAAATAACACAAAATTTTAACTTGGAGAGACATATTTATGAGTTTTTCTCACACAATCTATCTAGTAAAATAATATAAAATAATATCTTCCATAAAACTGAAAGAAAAATGTGACTTTGTGTGTCTGAGAGAGAGAGCCGCCAAGCACATATCAGAACTTTTTTTCTTTCTTCTTTTTTGTTGTTGTGGTAATAAAACAGAGAATCAAAACTATATATAGAGGGCTACAAACCAGGAGCTCCCCTTCAAAACAAAAAAGAAAAAAGAAGAAGGGCTGCACTGAGAAACAGAGTCGGGATGCTTATACCTGAAGGCGAGAGAGAAGATGAAGAATAAGAAGGCAGCAGATGTTCTAGGGGAGGAAGGCGGATGTTGTGGCATTCATATGCAGTCATTGACTCTTGCCTTTTCCACGAAAAACGAAAGGGCCATCATTCTGTTCTTTCTTTCTTTTCTTTTTTTTTTTTTTTTTAATTTGTGTTTCTGGGTGAACCCACAAGGAGACTTATATAACTTCTCCTAGAATATAAGAAAAGTCATTAACACCCCATCTGGATGGAAAGTGTTGCAAAGAAAGGGAATGAAAGGAGGATGACAGCTTCTTTTATGTTTTTTTTTTAAAAAAAAATTTAGGAAGGAGGGGGGGAGGGAGAGCTCAACATTTATTTCAACCTTTTTACAGTCTCCATTCGTGTAATTTTTATGCTTAAAGATGTCAATTTAACTCGTCCTTAATGGGATGAGTTTGGTAAAAGTTTTTTCACCTTGTTCCCTACCTCGGCCTTACCCTCACTTGATTATATAAAATAAAATAAAATAATAAATGAATTTTTGTTACATAATTAATGTTTATAATAAAATTTTTTAGTTACATATTAAAAATTTATACAAACTCGATAAAGTTATGTGTTTGAAAAAGAAAATAATGTCATTCTAATTATCTATTAACATACATTTTTCTTATTTTAACCAATGTTTTGAAACTCAAACCGTTTATCGAACCGAAAAATTGATTAGGTCACGAGTCACCGGTTCAACCGTCGGGTCAACCAGAATCGAACTGTAATGTCATACTTACGTCCTAAAATATATTTATTATTAATTTTGCTAATATATTAAAATATTAAAAATATTATATGAAATACAAAGATGTTCAAAATAAAATAACACAATAATGTTACAAAAACTGTATTAAAATAGTATTTAAATATAATAATATGAAAGGAACTAGTTTAAATATAGAGATTGCATAAGATCAAGTGTACGTGATTTGAGATTTATAGGTATAGCAACAAATTTAGAATTCATAAATAATAAATAATAACTAATTTTATAATTTCACTTTTATATGTTATGTTGTCAAAATTGTGTAACCTAAACAAGTTTTATGTCTATAGTTAATTTAAAAGTGATACCCTTGCTTCTTGTATAATGTATCTATTACTGATTAGGTGTTTTTTTATTTTTAATGAGAATGCTGCATTTAATAATATATAGGGCATGAGAGCAATATCAATAATCCAACATTTAAGAAGTGACAAAGCCACTTAGCTTCATCACCAGCTTTATTAAGTGCAATATACTCATATTCTATTATTGATTTAGCAATGCACGTCTATTTAGAAGATTTTCATGATACCGCTCCACCACTAAGTGTAAACAAATAACCACTTGTGGACTTTGAGTCTTTAGTATCAGATATCCAGTTTCCATCACAGTATCCTTCTAGTACTGCTGGATACCTTGGTTAGTGCCATCCATAGTTTTGGGTGTATTTCAAATATCTCAAAATCCTAACTGTTGTCTTCTAATGGTCCGGACTAGGATTACTTGTGTATCTACTCAGTTTGCTGACAGCGTACGCTATATCTGGACGGGTACAATTCATCACATACATTAGGCTGTCAATTATTTGCATATACTCTAGTAGTGATATGTTTTTGCCATTATTCTTGGATAAATATAGATTTACATCTACAGGTGTTCTCACTGGACTGCTATCATCTTGTTTAAATTTCTTGAGTATTCTCTCAATGTAATGTGATTGAGATAATATCAGTCCATCCAATATTCTAGAGATTTTTATCCCAATTACAATTTCGTCAACACTTAAGTCTTTCATGTCAAACTTATTATTTAACAGTTTCTTAGTAGCATTAATAATGAATCATTATTACTACCCATAATGAGCATATTATCAACATAGAGACAACTAATAACATAGCCATTTTCTGTGTTCTTGACATATACACTGTAACACCCCGACCCTATTTAATTAATAATTAAATTATTAATTATTAAGCAGTACCAATTTAAGGAATGATTAAGGGAATTAATCATAATCTCGGCGGTCACGATAGACCGAAAATAATTAAAACATGTTCGAGGATAGGGTACAATACCCGAACCTAACTATAAATTAAATTAGGAATTTGGGGCAACTGAAACATGGCTAAGGGTCAATTTGGGAATAGGAGGGATATGTTATCCCGGTTTTCTGAGGGACATTGAACTGGTTGGTTTGTTAGAATTTTGGACCGGTTCAACTAACGAACCCTAGAACCGGACGGTCTGAACCCCTAATTTATGTAATTATGTTTTGACCCTGAATGTTTTCTGAAATTACGGATCAACCCCAACTGTTTTAGGAGATTGCACAGTGACCCAAATTTTGGAAAATTTGTTCAGTTAAGCCCCTAAAAAATTAATTAAATAATAGACTAATTATTTAATTATTTTAATAAATTGGTAAAATTACAATTTTACCTCTGGACATTTAATATGTCAAACAGAGTCCAAATAAATTAAATGAATAGTGTATTTTCACTATTTCGGACATTCCGGACTCAATGGCGGAGTCCGATTTTGAAAATACAGTGCCGAAAAATATAGACCCATAAGTGACAAATGACTGTACTGCCCCTGATGGTACCCAGACCCAAAAAAGAATAAAAGACAGTCTATTTTGACTATGTCGGGCAATCTGGACTCAACGGTAAGGTCTGTTTAATGAACTGAAGTCCTGAAAAATAGAGACACATAAATTATAAATGACCGAATTGCCTTGATGATACCCAAGGCCAATGAAACATAACGGATAGTCCAATTTAACTATTTCAGACACTCTGGACCCAATGGTGGCGTCCATTTTATGAACTGAGGTCCCAAAAAATTTAGCCATGGCATGTGAAATTATCAAAATACCCCTGATGCTATACGAAGCCTAAATGAAGTTCGATTGGGACGAAACTGATACCGATAGGAGCCCAGATACCTGTGAAACAGTACACATGGTTAAATAATGAATTGGGGTCAGAATCTTACAAAATGTAAAATGACCAAAATACCCCTGAACACTGTAAGTGCAAAGTAGAGGCCAAATAAAGGTCAATCCGATCTGATAAATTATCATAAGCATAGTTATGAAAATGGAAGGGCTAAATAAGACTCTGGAACAGTCAACTTGAAAAATGAGAAATGATCGGCGTGTCCCAATGACCTAAAGCAGATACCAAATGAAGTCCAAAGGACTTAGGAATTTATATATATGATATATGGGACATTCTGACTACCATGACAGGGTTCGGGGCAAGAATGATAAAATTACCATTTTGCCCCTAAGGTTAAATAAGTACCTAACTGATAACGATTTAAGTCCAAAAGACTTAGAACATCATATATAAGATATATGAGATATTCTGAGGACCATGACGAGGACCGGGGCAAGAATGATAAAATTACCATTTTGCCCCTAAGGTTAAAAAGGTACTTAACTGATAACGATTTGTGTCTAAAAGACCTAGAACTTTGCATATACGATATATGGACTATTCTGAGGACCCCAATAGGGTCCGGGGCAAAAATGACAAAATTACCATTTTGCCCCTAAGGCTTAATAAGTACTTAATTAATAACGATTGAAGTCTAAATGACTTAGATTATGACCCTGATAACTGATAAGCCTAATTAAAGAATGAAATAGCCTCGTGTGAGACCCAAAGAAAGGGCGATAGGCTACTAGGCTATCTTAGGTAACCCGACAGATACCTAAGATGACGAATAAGACCGGAATGGATGAATTCTGATCTGTATATGATTGATGATTATTATTTAGGATATACATAGAGATGCCTGACGTACCTAGAGGTTATCAGATTATCTATGCATGGAAATAAGCGTAAAGTTTGTGAGTAACTACTGACACTGTCTAGATACTGTCCTTTGATCCACTGTAATGTTTTGAATGCCATATCGTTTAAATGCAAATATTTATATGCATGTTTTTCGTACTATATCACACATGATACGATTTTAGTCTTCTTTAAACTGTTGACTATACTCCTGATCGATATGCTAGCATTCTGTGCTATTTTGTCGGTGCTGATCGATTGTTTCAATTAGATTGATTCTTAACACATAAGTTACACGGTATGGATACTGTATTTTGTTACACGGCACCGTTATAAACGCTATATTGTTCAAATGCACATACTTAGTGTATGCCCCTTTGCACTACATTCCACATGATGTGATTGCGTCCTTTGAATTAGGGATTCTGTTCAGTTCGGTTATCTGCTATCCGTTAATGTTGTGTCTATGTCCCTGATTGATGCGTTCGACTCCGTTGTGTTCCGTCCGTCGATGATATGTCTGTCTTGATTAAAACGTTGTTCAGTTCGGTTATGATTCGTTCCGTCAGTGATGTGCCTCTGACTTGATTGTTATATTGTTTCTACTCAGTTCCGTTATGTTTCGTTCCGTTCATGATATGCCTGTGTCTTGATTAGTGTATTGTTTTCGTTCAGTTCCGTTATGATTTGTCCACTAATGATATGCCTTTGTTTCGATTGATGTATTGTTCCGTTCGATTCCGTTATGCTTCGTTCCATTGATGATGTGCCTGAGCTTTGATTGATATATGGTTTTCACTCAATTCCGTCAAGTTTCGTTCCGTAAATGGTGTACATGTGTCTCCGCTTGATAGGGAAAACATCGTTTATTATTTTGCTTTAACTTGGTGTATAAGTTACACTGTCTAGACATTATATTTTGATGCATTGTACCATTTTGTATGTTATACTGTCTAAATGCGTATATTTAAATGCTTACTTTTGTACTGCATTACACGTGGCATGATTTTGCCCCATCCTACTCTATTATTTTGTTCGGTCTGTCTTGTTCCGTTGTATGGTCCGTCTGGTTTTGTTTTGCTATGTTGGGTCTTACCCTTGGTACCATTCCAGTTATGAGCTGTATGACATAAGTAGGCTTGATTATGTGCCTAATTGACATCTTGTTTGTTATGCTCTGTTATGTTTCGCTTAGTACTGATCTATTCTATTATTGATTTAATTGCCTATACTCTTGTTGATATATTGACATCACGTATTGATCCGTCCGTCCTGATTTGTTGTTCCGTTTAGTTCAGTCTCGTTTTATTCTACTTAAACTGTATTTAAAGTAGATTTATAAACTGTTATTCTAAAGTGATTGAACTATCCTTGTGATTTATAAACAAGAACGGGTTTGAAACCCATGATAGGGAACCTGTGTTACTCATTGGGCTTATTTAAGCTCACCCCATTCCCTAACATTTTTCAGGAATTATCTCCATTGGATTAGAAGGCACTATGATATGACATGGATAGGCCGAGTGACATTGCAAGTAAGGATCTGACGGCACTGATTCGTAGAGACTGGATTATTGTGGACTGAATCTGGTTATTCAGGTGAGTGATATGGTACGACTGAGTTGATTGATATGCACTAGATATAGACATGACTCATGCAAATAAGTGGTACTCTAGAGATATTAGATCTGCTCTGTGTTATATGTCTGATTATAGATATACTCTGAGGTTAGAATTATTAGCTGTTCGGTTTTTAGACTTGCTCTGTGGTACATACCCTTACGATGGATAAACGAGTTGCATTCCCGTGATAAATTTTTTTTTAAATTCCGCTGCATCTGACCCTACAGTCGGAATGCAATTCATCGGTAAGTTCAGAATTTGCCTTCGGTTGGTCGCGTGGCGACTGACTGGCATCACGTCCTCGACATCCGTGTAGGGTGGGGTTCGAATGTGACAAGGTGGTGTCAAAGCAAATGTTGAGAGATAATTAAGATTATCAGAACTGAAGTTGGTAAAGTTTTGAAATCAACTAGTATCACAGAGCAACAGCAGAGCATTAGGTTATGGATTGAGAACCACAGAGTACCTGAGCCATAGATATTAAGTCCCACTTTTGGAGATCTGATGTGGAATTGTGAAAGTCTTCATAATAGACGATAGGCCTGTAATTCTGAGGCATCTGAGGATTGGGGATTTTCTGAATTTGATATGAACTAGTGTGATTTAAGGTTGTAGATTCATGATACTTGGAGACATGTCCATACGAATAATTATGGACATAGCAACCGAAAGGAAAGTGACTGTAGGTCTGCTGACTCTGGCATTGATACCTGTAATTATGGATATCAAGTGAATCACTTATGGGATCACATATAATTAATGATCTTAGTGGATGATTTCTACTTATTTGAGGATGATCGCCTAGTTAAATGGGCCTGATGATCGAATCTTGATGAGATTATACAATTGTAATTGTAAATCAGGCTTGATGGGATTTCTGTACCCAATATGAAATCTGTGTGAAACTGGTACAAATATCTTCTTGATAGAAGAACGGTATTCCGAATAATACGACAGTCCGAGAGACAAATTAAAAAGGGAGACTATGATGATAGAATCTCCTAGATATGGCCAATCAAGTTTTGAGGACAAAACTTCTTTTAAGAGGGGTAGGATGTAACACCCTGATCCTATTTAATTAATAATTAAATTATTAATTATTAATCAGTACCTATTTAAGGAATGATTAAGGGAATTAATCATAATCTCGGCAGTCACGATAGACTGAAAATAATTAAAACATGTTCGAGGATAGAGTACAATACCCGAACCTAACTAGCAATTAATTAGGTGAAATAATGTCAATTTAACACCGACGGAACTCGAATTAGCTAACTACGAAAATCTAAAATAAATAATAAATGACACGGAACCTCTGACACTGAAGATAACTAAAATAGGAACTGACCGGAAGAAACCGCGTTGAAAAAGGAGCTACGGAATGAAAGTTATATAGCAAACATTGAAACTGAATTAATGCGCAGCCAAACAGGGCCTTAGCCCAAAATGGTGAAAAATGGCCAAATTGGTGGTCAAGGGGAATTGAACCCTTGACCTATGGAGAGAAGAAAATTCATCCAAAAACTTAACCAGTTGGGCTACCCACACCTTTGTGCCTATATACACAACTTAATGGTATATAACACTGAATTGCCCCAAGCTTGCCACCCAAATTGACCAATGGCAACCCATGCAAACCCCACATGATTGCTCCCTTCAGCCCACATCACCCCATAACCCTACTGATTCTCTGATGTGTATATACAACTATATATATAGAGATGTATATGGTATGTGTAATAATATATATAAGTGTATATGTATATATTACCTACCAAAATACTTATAGTTGAGGGAAGTCATAACATCAGTTGGGAAAAAGGAGAAAACAGATCTGATGGGGTGAGGGATCTGGAAAGCGAGGGGCTGCTTGTGTGAGAGTCCATGTGAGGACTTGCATGTGTGGGTGTGGCCATAGTATGTGTATACAAACATGTGAGAAGACAAGGGCCCATTAGAGATGCATCAAAGGGGAAGCAAACTAAGCAGCACACGACTGCACTGGAGCAACATGCATGAAACCCCAATCGAGCCAAGAGGAGAACAGCCACTGTTTGAAACGTAAGACACCTCAAACTGCCATTAGATCTGCTCTGTGTTATATGTCTGATTATAGATATGCTCTGAGGTTAGAATTATTAGCTGTTCGATTTTTAGACTTGCTCTATGGTACATAATCTTACGGTGGATAAGTGAGTTGCATTCCCTTGACAAAAAAAAAAAAAAAAGGTTTTAAATTCCACTGCATCTGACCCTACAGTCGGAGTGCAATTCACCGAAAAGTTCAAAATTTGCCTTCGGTTGGTCGCGTGGCGACTGACTGGCATCATGTCTTCGACATCCGTGTAGGGTGGGGTTCGGGGATGTGACATACACATTTGTTACATTCATTGATCTTGAACCCATTTGACATCATTACACTGTCAAATTTCTCATGCCACTACTTTGGTGCTTGTTTTAGTCCATAAAAAGATTTAACAAGCCGACAAACTTTCTTTTCTTGACCTGGAACAATAAACCTTTCGGGTTGTTCCATATATATTTCTTCATCTAATTTACTATTTAATAAAACTGTCTTTACATCTATTTGATGTATCTCAAGATTGTGTATAGCTACAATAGCTATTAACGTTTGAATGGATGATATCCTTGTAACAGGTGAATATGTAACGAAATAGTCCAAGCCTTCTTTTTGCCTGTATCCTTTGATAACAAGCATGGCATTGTACTTTTCAATAGATCCATTTGCTTTAATTTTCTTCTTGAATATCCATTTATATCCAAGAGGTTTTGAACCTAGTGGAAGATCCACTAGTTTCCACGTATGATTTTGTATAATGAATTCTACTTCATTGTTTATAGCCTCTTTCCAATAAGGAGCTTCAGGACTCAACATTGCTTCTTTAAAACTTTGAGGCTCATCTTCTAATAAATATGTTAAAAAATCTGGACCAAAAGATTTTGATATTCTAGTTCTTTTGCTTCGTCTAGGTTCATTATCATCTTGTTGGTCTTGACTACTACCTACTGCAATTTCATGAGTTATTTTATTTGAACTCGAATCCTGTGTTGATTTGTGAGGAAATACATGTTCAAAGAACGATGCATTCCTTGACTGAATAATAATATTAACATGCATATCGGAAAGTTTCGATTTATGAATCAAAAATTGATATGCACTGCTATTATGAGCATACCCTATGAAAACAAAATCAATAGTTTTCGATCCTATTTTAACTATTTTAGGTAACGGAACCGCCACTTCAGCCAAACAACCCCACACTTTTAAGTATTTGTAATAAGGTCTTCAACTTTTTCATAACTCGTATGGGGACTATTGGTTTTATTTTGAGGTATTCGATTGATAATATAGTTTGCAAAAAGAATTACTTCCCCCCACAAATTCTGAGGTAGTCCAGAACTTAATAACAATGCATTCATCATTTCTTTTAAAGCTCTATTTTTTCATTCAGCAGTCCCATTTTACTAAGGTGAATAGGGTGCGGTTGTTTGATGTATAATATCATGTTGTGAACATAATTCACCAAAAGGTGCTTCATATTCACAACCTCTATCATTTCTCAATATCTTGATTTTCTTATCAAGTTGATTCTCAACCTCATTCTTGTAATGCTTAAACATTTTCAATGCCTCATCTTTACTTCTCAACAAGTAAACATAACAATATCTTGTGCAATCATCTATAAAGATAAGAAAATATTTCTTACCACTTTTAGTTTGAATAAATTTCAGATCACAAATATCTGAAGGTATTAATTCTATAGGTTCACTACTTCTTTCAATTGATTGAAAAGAAATTCTTGTAAGATTTGCTTTTACACAAGTCTCACATTTATGATTTCAATCAAATTCTATTTTAGGCAAACATTCTATATTAACTAATCTACATAATGTATCATAATTAACTTGTCCTAGTCTACCATTCTACACATTTAAAGACTCAAGCATATAAGCAGAAGTTGTGTTCTTATTATTATTAATAGAAGGCACAACAATCATTACATTCATCTTAAAGATCCCATCGCTCATATATCCCTCACCCACATACATCCAATTTTTGGTAAGGACAAATTTATCAGACACAAACACCAATTTGAATCATTTTTTGCTGAACAAGGATCTAGAGACCAAGTTCTTTCGAATATCAGGCACATGCAACACATTGTTAAGGGTAAGCTATTTTCTAGATGTCATCTTCAATACCACTTGTCTTTGACCTTCAACTTTAGGAGTTACCCGTAAAAAAGATGTTCTCCATTATTTATAGCATGATATGATGTAAACAACTTCTTATCAGAGAAAATATGGTGATTAGCCCCAGTGTCCACCCACCATTCTTTGGTATTGTTGCCAATGAAGTTGACTTCAGAAACCACAGTTGAAAGATTCATTTCAGACACATTATCTGAAAGATTGTCCACTTCAATTTTGTTGGCCTGAGCTTGCTTCTTGTTAAGATTCCCTTGGCCTTGTTTCTTCCTACAACGATCCTTTGCACGATGGCTTGGTTTGTCACATATGTAACATTTTCCCTTAAACTTTTTGTTGTTATTGCCTTTGGGTCCTCTTGTTTAGCACCAATGTCAAAATACTTCCTTTTCTTGTTGTGAGAGGTTTGACCTTGTTCCACCACTTTTGCCTTAGCTTCCATAATATCTTTCCTTGCTTTCTTTTTAGAAGTATGGTTGTCTTCTTCAATCCTTAATCTCAAGATTAAGTCTTTCGTTTGTGTTTTAAGTAACTCTCGAATTCTTTCCAAGAAGGCGGTAACTTTTCAATGATTGCAGCCACTTGGAAGGATTCACTTAGGAATATGCCTTTTGCATGAATGTCATGCAAGATAATCTGAAGATCTTGAACTTAATTAAACACCTTCTTAGAGTCAATCATTTTGTAGTCTAGGAATCTGCCCACCACGAACTTCTTCATGCCAACATCTTCCATTTTGTACTTTCTGTCAAGAGAGTCCTATAGTTCCCTTGCAGTCTTGATTGGACTGTACACATTATATAATGTGTTGTCCAAGCCATTACGAACATAGTTTCGGCAGAGGAAGTCAACATGCTTCCAAGCATCGACTGCGGCAACCACTTGCCTATCGGTCTCATTCTCCCTTAGCGCAGGTGCATCTTCACGAAGGAATTGAGTCAAATTCAGAATAATGAGATAAAATAGCATCTTTTGCTGCCATCTCTTGAAATCAGTCCCACTGAATTTCTCTGGTTTCTCATTATGGTTCACATGAACCGACGTTATAACAGGTGCAAGCGCCACAACAACAACAGTAAGATTTGTGGTTGTTTCAATTGCCATGTAAAAACTACGGTACAAATTTTTTCACAGATTGAAATTTGTAAAACAGAAATACATTATTTTGAACAAGAAATCCAATAGTAAAAAATTTTGCAGACTAAAACAAAAAATAAAACATCTAAAAAAAAAAACTGATTTTGAACAGTAATTTGTCTTAAGATTGTTAGAAACTCTATTATAAAAAAGACCAACTTTATCTTTAACAGAATAACTAGTTTGACAAAAAAGACTGTATATGTTTTTTCAGTAAAAAAGAAACATACCAGTAATAGGTTTCTGTAAAATACTAACAACCAATTATAGAGAACAAAGAATTATTTTTGTTCCAAATTTTGTAAACAAAATTATAAATTCTAGAATTAGAATTTAAAAGAAATCGTAAAAGGTTATTATTTGTAACTAGTTTTTCAAAAAAAACAAAAATTGAAACTAAACTAGAAGAACTTACTATTTTTCTGCAAAAGAACAGATCAGGTCTAACGTTTTACACTATGTCCTTAAAACAGATTATGCCCTCGTACTTGGTACTTACGAGTTGAATAGATGTCTGCCTCCCAAGATAAAATGGTCTCACACATAGAAGAAGCACTGCAGACAGAGTACAATAAACTAGACTTATGTTTCGAACTCTCTCAAACTAGATGTATGAATGCACAAAAAATGTTAATGAATTCAATTAATGAATATAAGTGTGTAGGTGGTGTTTATAACACACACGAAGGCTGCGTTGGATTTAATTATCCTGGTAACTAAACGACAGCAACAGTAATAGAAACGACAACGTTTTAAAAAATTATTTAAATGAATTTTTCCTAAAAAGATATGTATACAGCATCCCAAGTCCCAAACCTGACCCGATTTGGTGCGGGGCAATGACGTGCTTGTGATGAACTAAGCATGTGCTAGGTTCTCCCTCTTCCACAAAACTTGGGTGCCCCTTAGGGCCCAAACTTTCCTTCAAGGTAATTGTATATATATTTTTTAAAAGCCTTGTACCCATACTATGTGAGACACAAGTTTTTCATAAGTTTCAAACTTTTGTTACCATTTCCAAGTGGTGATGTTAGGAGGCAATTTCTCATTCACTCCTTAATGGTTTTGAGCAACCCAATACATGATCTTAATCTCCTCATAGAGGAGAACACATTTCCATATGGACCCACTAAAATTAATGTGTGAGACCCACTTTAATTTTAGCTAAAAAATAACTAATTGTTATGCTCAAAAACTCATCTTTCCTAACAAATATAAATTCAATCTATTAAATAACCCAGCAAATATAAACGAACTGAACATTAAAATTTTAGAGAGGCTTTTCACTTATCAAAAAAATTGCTATGTATGTGATCTAATCCAAATAGATATAAATTTTTAAAAAATATATTCTTCCATTTGCTCCATTGCTTCTCTTTTCTCTCACTTTTTTGTTTTTTTTCTCACTTCACTTGCTCATTTTTTACTCTTATATTTGAAACAACATATCAATAATATTACTTACAAAAGAAAATTGCAATCACTCTTGAATTGTTTCGTTATTAAAGTGTCAAGTTCTATTACTCTTTTCTCTACATTTAGTTGAGATTATTCTCAGTATAGCTTTTCATTATAATGGATATTTGTTTTACTTTTAATTATTTTTTAATAATAAATGTCTACCATGAAACATGAATCTAGATACGAAAAATTTATAAAAAAAAAAAAAAGAGATAAAAAAGAGATAAATTAATCCAATCTCAATAAAGGAGCTCTTGATAAACATATTATAAAAGATTATATTATCCTCCAAACACATCCAGTATGCAATATTATTGACACTATTAAATATATTAGGTATATTTTCTATTAGATTTGTTGAAATATAATAAAATAGGTAATAAAAGAGATAAGAAAGTGATATTATGCAAAAACACTGTTGGGCTACATTCTAGTAGGTAAATTGACTCTGAAATTACATTAGACACCTCCTTATATAGGAGAGTCATAAGAGCAGTACAAGGTAAGTATTAGAAAAAAACAAACAAAATGATCACTGACTCTAATTCTAGTATCACAATAATAATATAGTTAATACTAATATATTTCTAACAAAGAAAATGATTTGTATTGAATTAAGTGTGTAACACTTAATACAAAGGAGTGTATTTATAGGACTATACAGTGAGAGAAATGGAAAAAGAATGGGATAGAAGGTACATCGAGATACAATAACGTAATCAGGATTTGGCTCTCCCAAAAATTTGTTAAATTTGTATAAGAATGTCTCTTAAATTTTTAATGTATATATTCTATGTTGGGATACATGAGTATCTCAAAATACTTATGAACTACATTAATTGGGAAGTGAGATTTTCCTTAATATGTTAGTACACATCTTATTGGGTTTTGTAAATCTGCGTAGAGTAATAGGGTGACTCTCACGCACACGAGACCATAGGAAGTCTAGTGGAATTCGGGCTATCCCGTCCGACAACCAATAAATCGAGCGCATCACTTGCATTACGCCTGCACAAGGGGGTGAAAATCTCTAAATTCGAGTCCTGCGCATATGCATGATTGGCCAATGTTTTGCAATTCTATTTTCTTACCAATTTTTGATCGTCAAGCTTTCCAATATTGATTTATATTTAACTCCCATATTTGATTGTCAAACTTTCCTGCACAATATTGATTTTCTTTCATATTATATTGATCAACCATTTGACCAATCAATAGAATCAATTTCAATTGTTGTCAATTAATCGTTACCATTGTTTGGGGTAGCAAATCTACGCCTTCCTTTGAAGTTCTCCCTCACAACCAATATAAATAGGAGGCTTGTATTCATTATTTTACACACAATATTTGAGCTTCGAGAGCATAGTTCTTCTCTCAATTAGTTTGTTTCTTTGTTGAATTGTTTGTGCACTGTTTGCTTTGGTTCCTTCAGCAAACTATTTTTGTTCACCTTCATTACTACTCCATTGAAGTTCTGTCATTGTTCATTCGAGTGCTTCAATTATTTCATTCCATTGCTACTTTCTTTTCAATTCGTCAATGAAAAGAGAATTGTGAAGGAGTGTTCGTTTGGTCCAAAGCAATTGCGAGTGTACGTTTGCTAACATCGACTATTGTATCCTAGAGGGTAAAGCGCCGCCAATCTGCTATACCGAGGTTCGACTTCCGATGGACGAAATTACTCTTAAGGACTGTTCTCATATGCTTCAACCGTTAAGTTATTCTCTCCCTTTTTCTTAACTCATATTCTGGTTTGTGGTTAATAGCTTTAATAATCTGTTATTGCCTTTAGGTTAAAAGTAGTGTTCAAACAATCCCTTAAAATTTTTTAATATTTATACAACAATCTTGGCCCCTCCTAGTCCTAGTTTCTAGATTTGTGTCACGCCCCGAATTTTCACAAACCTGGGGAGTGAGTGAAATGAAATAAGAAAATTAAATAAAAGGTCATTAAGATGGATTTAATTGTTTTTGCATTTATTCTCCCATGTTTCCCCAAAATTACAAATGAAAACTTGCTATTAAACTTACCCAAAATGGGTTTCAAATGGTAGTCAAACATCTCCCCTGACCAATGTTGAAAATTTATCTAAGTCACGTTCAAGAATGGCCTTCAAGATTTGCCCCAAAATCTCTTTAAGTATACCTTGGAACAATTGCCCAAATGGGTCCCAAATGTCCTAGGACATAGGCCAAGAATAAGTCAAAAAGTGCACCAAAAATTGGTCCAAGTAAGTGTCCAAACATGGCCTATATGAGTGGCCAAACATGGCCCAAAATAGTGGCCAAACGTGGCCTAAAGATTGGCCAAACATGGCCCAAAAGAGTGCCCAAACATAGCTAAAAAGGGTGGCCAAATATAGCTCAAAAAGGGGTGGCCAAGGGCAGGTGACATGGAGGTGCAACAGGTTGGCGCGCAAGGGGGCAAGGTGCAGGCTCGTAGTGGGAGCGCGCAGGCAGGGTGTGGCACTAGCGCGGCACAGGCACGCGCAAGGCGCGCGGGGCGTGCGGCTGCGGGCTTGTCACGGGCTGCTGGTTATTGTAGCTACTGTTCATAGCTACAGTAAACCAGTAGCTAAAATGCTACAGTACCCATTTTTTCCAACTTTGGCTAAAAATCTTGATTTTGATATTTTGCTACCCATTTCAATTTATTTCATCACCAAACTTGGTGTGGGACTCTATAACTTGTAAAATGACCATTTTACCATTTTTTATTTTTATTTTTCGAGTTTAAGTAAGTTTTTACTAATTTGCCCCAAGTCTCCTCCTATGTCCCTATTTTCATTTCTTTACCTTTCTTTTTCCTCTTAATTCATTTAATTCCCTACTTAGAAAATATAGTTATGTTCTCCCGCTCCACTCAATCTAGTTGTTATATTTTTAAAAATTTCAGCATAGTCTCTTTTGTTTTCTAAGTCTTTTCCCACCTAATATTCACAATGCTTCATACAAAAAAAGGATTTATGCATTCCATCCTCACTCGATGGCCACAATATGTACTCATATATCATTGAAATATACATCATTGAAACATACAATCCACCATATGTACTCATATACTTGAACTTTAAATGTAACAAACTTCATGTTCATTACAAGTATAAGCTCTTGCCCATTTTTTCATAATATACAAAATTTCTACAAGTTCATTTCATATAACTTAGGGCTTATGCTCTTATACAACTCAAAATATGCCCCCAAGGGCCAAATATCCTCTGTGGTCCATTTCTCTCCCGCTCTTCTAGACTTCATCAAGTCTCAAGTACCGGAAGCGTCATCTGTAATATGATATCCCATGAGGGGTCAGCTCAACTACTGGTATGACATAATGCTAATGCAAGGAACAAAGTTAAGGCGTGGCATGTGCAAGTGTACATTTATACTCTACATGCCTTCTAATTCATCAATACAATGCCATGGCAATATGCGTGACACACCTATGCAAACTTTATGCCACACCCATGTCTTGTTTATAGATTGCTCCTGTTAGACCACTGAGTACCAACACCTGTTTCACGGATCGCTTCCGTTGGATAAGAAGGCACCAATGCAATGACCAATTTTGGGTTTTTCATCACAGGATCTACACCCTCATAATGCGTAGTACCAAGTGCTCAACCCATACTATGTTTTCAAATGATTCACCATATGCCAATATGCTTTGATTTCACCATGCAATAATGCAATCTCAATGAAGCATTTTATCAAACACATGGAGCATGCTTTAAATAATTCATTATACTTAAAGCAACAATAACATTTGAACCATAAAACTTTGTCTACATGAACCTAGCATGTAATCCAATCAATTATACATATAAACATATCAAACATTCACAACCTTACACATTCTCAAAGATTGCACAAATACACAAAATACCAAACACATTGAATAAATCATAACTTCCAAACTACAAGATTTTGTCTATATGAACATAAGATAGAATATAATGAATTATACACATAGTCATGGTTCATGTTTATCACTTTACCAAATTCTCAAAGAATACATAAGTACATAAGGTACCAATCCTAGGTTTTCAAAGTAACTATAAGCTAAGTAGTTCTCTAACAACAAATAAGCATGTAAGTCATACAATCAACTTATAAAAACACTCCTAAACTCAACCATATTCTTTACTTAGCAAAATATCATACCTAAATGGGTTTTTCTCAACCCTAGGGAGTTGTGTTCTGTCACGCCCCGAATCTCCAACCAAACCCGAGGACGCGACTAAAGCGAAATAAAAGAAGAAAATAAATAGACGAATAAATAAATAAATAACAATTTAACTAATTTAGATAAAAGCCTACATACATTCCTGTTTTAAAAAAATTTCGGCAAAACCTCCTTTGTTTTTCGAGCCTTTTTTCCCCTGATAATCAAAATACATCATATATATACAAACACATCACAATCCATCCTCACTCGATGGCCACAACTTTATCAAAGTTAAATCTACATCGCCTACTTATACAACCGAAAATATACAACCATGATACAACATATATGTCATTGGGCTTAAGCCCGTACATCACAAAACACGCCTCTCGGGCCAAATATCCATCTACAGTCAAGTCTCCTCCACTCGGCTAGAACTCCTCAAGTCTCAGGTGTCGGGAGTGTCATCTGAAATATGGTTCCCACGAATGGGTCAGCTCAACTGCTGGTATGGTACAATACTAATGCAAGGAACAAAATTAAGACGTGGCATGTGTAAGTGTACATGTATATCTACATGCCTCCCTAATCATTTATACAGTATAATGGCAATGTACAACTACATCTGAAGAAAACCCTATATCACGTTCACAATTTCATCAACACAATGCACAGGCAATATGCGTGACACACCCATGCATCTCAATGTCACACCCATGTCTCATTTACGGGTACTCCCCGATGACTCGAAGTACCAATGCAATGGCCAATTTTAGGTTTTTCACCACAGGATCTGCACCCTCATAATGCAAAGCATCACATGTTCAACTCACGCCATATGCCCAAGGAATTCACCATATGCCAATATGCTCATGCAACTTCAATGCAACAAGGTTTCATTAATATAGCATGCTCGAGACAATAATATGTATATCACCAACCAGTTCCACATGCAAGCATATCTCATATAATCAACTTAAACACATGTCATGATTCACATTCATCATTTCACTTAAATCTACAAATACATAAACAATCAACTTTAAATAATGCATCACATTTAAAATCAAATCCCAAGACTTCATCCACAATTCTACGTGTCATGCTCGATCAATCTCAACACTTACGCAAATCCACATATCACAATATCAACAATCCTTTTAAAACATAAATCACATATGATGAGAACTCAAGAAGTAAATCACAATTCCCAAATAATCTTAAAGAACACAGAAATACATAAGCAATCAACTCAAAGTGTCTCAAAGCAATAATCCCTACGTGATCTTCTATCAAGCACAAAAATCATTCAATCAATATGCACATCAATCCTAATTTAATTCTATTCCTTACTTAGCAAAGTACCATACCTGATCGGGTTATATCAACCCCACTAAGCTGTGTCCACTATGCAATCCAGTCAATAAAGATGTCCCCAAGCTTCTATTGAATCAACATCTTTGATCAAAGGGTTTCTCTCTATTGCAGTGGCCCTTCAATAGAACTCAAATCAAACAAATCTCATCCATCAGATATTGAAGAACTTTCCCCTCCTCAAGTTGCTCCTTACCCGAGTCCCCCAATGACAATTTACAATTACTTGCAAATTGCATTTCAACTATGCCTATCTTAGATATAACCGACACTGACAAATGATCAACAAACAACACATCAAACTTGTAGCTACTCAACAAGAAACTCAATAAACTTCTAAATTCTCTAAATAAACTTCAGCCATTGGCCTGTTGTTCTCTAATCAATCAGCTACACCCTTTTTCCTCTATAGGAGACTTTACAACATTAAAGTCTCCACCCAGACACCATGGCAAATTCCACCTCAATCCAATCCCTCTCAGTTCTTCCCAGAACCTGCTCCTTTTTGAAATTAAAGGGGCTCATAAGCTCCTGTAAAAATCCACATAAAACTTCCATCCAAATTATTGAACTTACAAGGTATTGAGAAATTTCCATTCCACCAATCCTCACATGAAACCAGTCTAGAGTCCCATAATAGCATAACACCATCACCAGCCCCTGTTCTTAACTGAACACGGAAAAAATAGAGGAATCCATCACCCATCCAGATCTAATGAGAAACCCATGAAGCTGCATACTTACACAATTCAGAACCATCCCATGACCACTCAAATCCAATCCAACCGACATCCACAGACATAGATATATATATATATATATATATATATACACACACGGATACATACTTACCACTTGCCGCACCATCACTCTTTTTCTCCCCAATTTAAATGGATCATCAATCATCAAACCCAAAATGACAAAAACTGTAGCAGCAACCCATAACACCAGCCGCAGAACTTGACCAACAATCCCAATTCTTGACAGAGTTTTGAATCTCGGTCATTATCTCTACTACAGCCATCATCGGTGCAACAACTTGAAGCCAACATCGATCCGTTCAAAGCAAAAATCCATCCAACAATCATCATCCCATGCAGCAAACTTTGGGATGGAACCTGCTCAAACTGCCGCACCGCTATTGCTGTCTTACTCCACAAACCCAATCAGCTCCATCCATGTCAATACAACCGAGCCAAAACCCATCGCCAATCCGTCGCCCCCTTGCCTCGATCGACTGCTTTCTCTCCACTCTGCAACGCACCACCACTGGACGACGGTCGCCATCGAATCCAGCCCGTCAAAGTGCTACTAGAACACTGCTGCAGCAGCTCTTTCTCTACTGTAGAAACGCTGCTGCCTTCCCCCATGAAAGCCATTAATCTGATCTTGCAACAACAGTTTCATTTACATCAAATTAAACCCCAATTCCATCACAGCAGCTCAATCGTCTAAGATCAACCACTGCCCTTATCACCGCTCCTGCTGCGCTGCCTTTTCTCTCTTCTTTTTCCCAATTTTTCTCCTGCTATAATGCCTCCTAAATATCCCTGTTGCACCGCCTAAACCTGCACCACCCTTCCCTGCACTACACCACACAAACACATATACATAGACACCTACACATACACTGCACCGCCCCACCTACGGCTATCAGCCCCTTTTGTTGACTTTTCATTTCTTCCTTTTTCTTTGTTTTTATTTTCTTTCTTGTTTCTTGTTTGTTACTTTTAAAATATCACATATATTATATTATAATATATTACAACCACACAATACACCAACATCACACGCCACAGTCATCTTTCTTCCTTTTTTATCTATTCTTTATTTTTATTTTCTAGCTTCTTCAAGAAGCTTTTCCAATTTCTCCATATATATATATATATATCTCATTTTATTTTATTATTAACATTATTATTGTTTTTTTTTTTCACATTATTTCTATTTCTCATGTTCACGCATATTTAATTATAAACCTATTCGGACTAATATGTACTGCCCTTTATAAATATCGTATCCTTGCATATTCGAAGTTGCCAATTATTAAATTGCACATCCAAAAATTAATACATTAATATTTAGCTCAAGATTCCCTGTCATGGCCTACAGCCCTGTCGGCAAAACGAAAAATGTATTCCCAATTTTTCCATGTCTCTACATGTTCGCTGTGTAGTTGAACCAATCAATGAGAATGTAGCCCTTGACGTGGGGCACAACTTTCTAGAAGGAAGTCTTGTGAAAATCCAAGCCTAAAGATGTGTTTTGGAGGCTTGAAAGTTGAAAAATCCTAGGTTTCTTTCTCCCTTTTCTCCATGAACGTGCAGCTGCTGTATTCTCATACCAAAGAATGAAATTATATCACTAAGGGGTCCTATTTATAGTAAAAGGGGCAAAATGACACTTTTGCCCTTAATGAATCTAGGACCCCGTTACACTACAACACGTCCCGAAACGCCTCAATTTGATATTTTGTTTTAGCCAAAGTTCTTAAAATTATTTTAAATGATATTTTCCAAAAAAAATTATTTTCACCTGTGGCCGGGTTTGGCCGGATCCACCCGGGATGCCCTTTATGGTCCATTTTTAAAACTTTCTCCGAACAGGCTCAAATTTTTTCAGAAGGTGTATTTTAAAATTTTAAGTATATTTATCTTCTATGTTACACTCAAAATATGCTTCTAAACATGACTTATAGCTCAACGATACATATGTAGTGCCCTACCGACAAACAGTGCATAAATAGTGTCCTACCGGTAAAATGAAAAATTGACTCTCATTTTTCAGGTCTCTACAATCCGCCACTGGTAGTGGGATACAAAGTATGTGTAGCTATAATGAATATTGATTCTATGTCCATAAAGTTTATGTTAACAACCACAAAGAGATTAAAATATCAAATTTTTTGGAATGATTGAATCATAATAACGAAGACAGGGGCTCAACCCATATTCGATGAAAGAGTGTTTATCATCACATAAAATTTGGTATGAATGATTGAAGAAAATAGGAAGGGACAAGTCAATTTTCATGTCAATGATTGAAACTTGCAGACAATGCACATTTCATATAAAAAAAGGTTTAACACACCAAACTTCGTGTGAATAATTGAATCATGTGGTAAAGAACATACGGCTCAGCCTCAACTCATATTTTACGAGAAAAGGATCTTGCACGTCAAATTTCGTGTGAATGAATGAATTAAGCATCGTAAAGAAAATAGGAAGTCTCTTGGTCTTCAATCCACCAATTGGGTCTCGCACCTTAGACAAGTTTTTATTCTCTCATACTCCAATCTGAATGCGAAGAAAGTGCTTCACACTGCAACCCATTAATAGGGCCTCCCTGAGAGAGGACCGACTTTATACAATTAAATGTTTAAAGCGATAAAACAACAGTTCTAAATGAAATATTTTTTAAAAATAATGTAATTTTTTCCTTTATTTTTATAAATATTATATTTACTTTTTTAATTTAAAATTTAATTATTTTTCAACAAGAGAAAGTTATATATTCAATAAAACTCTAATAACAGAGTTCTTGCATAACTTTTGTTATCTAAATAGATAAAAATAAAATATTAGAGTACAATACAAATAAAATTTTATTAATATAATTAAATATTTTTTCATGTAGTCTTTATGGGACTTTTTTTATTATTATAAAATTAGACTTTTATTAAGTTTAAATTTTTAATTTGATTATACTATAAAATTATAAATACATAAAATTTGGGATTATTTTACAATGTTAGATTGTTATTAACCTTAGTCTTCTGATTTAATTATCCTATAAATATATAAATTAAAATTGGAGCCATTCTTTTGAATGGAATGTAAAGCAATTGTTATTTCATTTATTTCATTAAGCATTGATATACTTTCCTAAATATTTTTTTATAAAATTTTTTTATGCTCATAAAACGTGATGTTAACTCACTCTGCCCTTAATCATTATTTGGGTCCCACACTTTCTGAATAGGGACAAATTTAGTAGAAAATTGTTGTAGAAATTTCTATCATTAGTATATTTCATTCTACCAAATATATCTGATACATTACAAATACACACTTGTGATATTTGGCTCAATATCATATTTTACAAGACATAAACCGTCTTAGGCAAATCTTTATTTGTAGTAATATGTGGATTTTTTTAATTATTTTATATTTGAATGTGAAGAATTTTATTTAAATTAAGTGAAAATTTAATGAAGTTGAAAAAGGGTTTTATAACAAATCCATAGTAGTCGGACTAAAAAGAAACGAAACAAAGAAAGAAAGAAATTAACATCTTCCTATAACGAGGTTAAAAGTATGTGTATATATATATATATATATATATATTTCTATTAAACAATAATAATCGAAACCCCTCACTTATTCTTTTTTTTTTTTTGGGGGGGGGGGGTGTTTGCACATTGCAAGAGTAAGGAGGCATATCTTCTCAAAACAAAAGTAACAACCAAAGGCTAGAGGCAAACAAAAGAGCACTAAACCAGCAACTGCAGGTCTGTGACCATTTTACCATTTTTGTCGACTGTTACAAACCATTTTGCCAATAAGTTTTATTTAACATTTTAAAACCGAATATTTGGGCCTTTTATCTCAGTGTGGGCCTTTTGAAACAATAATTCAGTGAAAGCATAATGCAAGCATGGTACAAAGTGGCACATGGAGCCGCAGGAGCATCATGTTAATTGTCTCCGTTAATTGTGACCTCAAAAATACTTCCATGGAGTCAAATTAGACGGCCACAATAATTCCAACAAAAGAAAATGCGCCAATCATTGGGTCTACGCGAATTGATAGCTCCATTTTTGTGTAGGAACTTTCAAATATTTGATTTTAAATAATAAAACAAAGGTATTATCGATACAGATTTGAACTTGGTGTGAATCCATAAAGCATAAATAGTCCCTAAAATTTGACCCATATGGGAGCTTTACCAAGATTTTCTACATAGATTTAAATTTTGCAGTTCCTCTATATTTTGTTTTAACAGTTTTGTTCAAACGACTCTTCTTGATTGCTCATATATGAACATTTATAAAAGAAGAATAAAGAAAACATCATCTTTGCTATTTAGAAGTTATAATTCAATATATATATATATATATATATGTGTGTGTGTGTGTGTGTGTGTATGTGTGCGCGCGCGCACTCGATATAATTAGTGAGTCTCTTTATTTTTTTTTCAAACACCTGTTTCACAAGGTTATCAGAACTAATTTATCTAATTCCTCTCCCAAACCAGCAAACAAACAAAGCCCCAATTCTGTTGAGCATCCACATTTACTTAAAGAGTAATTTGTTCATTCTGCCTAAAATAGTTCTTAGAGACATTGAATTGAAATTCAAAGGCTTCCTTTGGTATGTAAATATTAATGCTTCTAAGGTGGCTTGGGATGCTATATGTAATTGGAAGGAAGGAGGAGGATTGGGGATTAGGAGACTCACAGACTAGAACTAGGCTTTTGTAATGAGGCATCTTTGGGCCATTCGTTTGAATGGGGATTTTCTATGGGTTAAGTGGATCTACATCCATAGAATCAAAGAGATCAGCTTTTGGATCCTTCTAATTCCTAAGACTACTCTTGGCCTTGGAGGAAAATACTTTAAATTAGAAGCCTGGGAAAAAAGCTTTATCTCGTACAGCATTGGTAATGGCACAGTGCCTCTATATATCTTTGGCAGAGAGCAGGAAGATTACATCCATTAATGCCATAGTTTCAGATATACATCAAGCAATGGCCAAGATATCTGCATAATTTCAGAGGGGCAGTAAATTTCCTCCCTAATCCAGTTAGGAAATTTGAGTTTGAGATCTGATTATAAAATTTCCCTCTTATTATAAATATGTTGAAAATTCATTTCAAAAGTCTATCTTGAGTCTATAATTGTTAGGATTAGATCAATCTCGTCGAAGCTTTCATCGTTCGTCAATTTCTACATTGATCTTATAAATACATTCAAAAATTCAATTTCGAACCTCATATCACACAAAAAGGTAAACTCACCAGATGGGTCATGCATTCATAGTTAGAACATTTTTAGGATGCATGTATGATATATATTTGATTTTGATAAGTACCATGTTTTTATAGTTCAAATAAGTTAAGCACTTTTAGTTTTCACTTTAGACTCAAAAGTGACTTGAGTTATATTATAAAATGGTTCTAATCACTTTAACAAAAAAAAAAAAACAAAAACAAAACAAAACAAAACTCATTCCAATTTTACATAAAATTCGCATAAAAAATAGTGACTACTCCTTTCTCACAAAAGCCTTGTTTCATTCGTATAGAGTGTTGCATTCGCATGAAGAACCCTATGCCATTCGCATGTGTGTTTGATTTTTGGTAGATTTTGAAAATTTCTTGTTTTGAATCAATCTAGGTTATTCATTGCCTATATATGTATATATATATACTCGTATTACAAAATTCTTCATAGAGCATAGATAGAGAGTTATTTTTTCCTTTAAGTGACCATAGTCAGGCTCACTTAGGGCCATAACTTATTCCATCCCAAAAGCTTAAGCTGCTAAGTGGGGAAACCACCAAGGCTTATATTTAAGACCCATTAGCCACATGTAGGCGATGTGGGACTTCTCCACCACACTTTCGCAACCGGGCGCCTTGGCTTTGATACCACCATAATCAGGCCAACCTAGGGCTACGACTCATTCCATCCCAAAAGCTTAAGCTGTTAGGTGGGGGGATCACCAAGGCTTATATCTAGGATGCATTAGCCATATGCAAGCAATGTGGGACTTCTCCATTACCTTCACATAGCCTTGATTGGGTATTTTTATACTCTTTTGATCTGGAAAACTCAAATTAGCGGTGGTAAGAGTGGTTGTTGTGAATAAGATTTCTAGTGAAGACGCAATCAACAGTATGAAAGATCACAATGGAAAAGACTGTAGACATTAAATAATAGGGGAAGACCATGACAAACTATAGTAAGTTTAGTTTATCGAGGTCTGGTATATCTTAGTACATATTGGATTTGTGGTGGAATTTTCTTATAGGCATGAGTTTTATTCCCCAAGAGGGTTTTTCACGTAAGACTAGGTGTTATGTTCTTAATCTCTTTATTGTGCTTGATATTTTGTATGATGAATATCATATATTTAGCACTTGGCCAATTTATATTTGGAATTTGGTATCAAGTAAATATCTAGCAAGAATTGATTTACCATTTATTTTAACGATTCTAGTCTAATTAACTAAGTCAATTAGCAAATTTTATACAGGGCTATCTGCATACTCTTTGAGATAATTAGTTAATTAATGTGTAAATTAATTTAGTAGTTGAGCCCCAAATCACATCAGTTAGTATCAGAGTGGAGTTTAATTAGATATTAAATTTGACACCTAAAATTATGGCCTCGAAGAAGTCAATAAATCAAGCTAATATTTTTCATGGCTCAAACTATACTTATTGGAAAACCTGTGTTAGGATTTTTCTACAATCATTAGATGAAAATATATAGATGGTAGTAGAAGATGGATGGTGCATAGTTGCCTCCTTCTACCTTAGTCAAACGTGTTAGGTCTCTCTCACCTAAATCTTCCAAGACAATGTTGAATTTTACAAACGCAAACTATAACTCCAAAGTATTAAATTCTTTATTTTTCAAAGTTACCTTGAGCGAGTTCTAATAGATCTACACTTTCACAACTATAAAAAAAGGCTTGAGATATACTTTAGTGATCTACGAAGGGAAAACCATGGTCAAAAGCACTAAGCTTCATTTCCTTAGAATCCAATTTCAAACCATTAGGATGGAGGAACATCAAATATTTATAGAATTTTATTCTAGTTTGAACGAAATTGTGACTTAATGTCGTAAACTAGGAAAGGTGATGAAGGAGTTTAAACTGTTAAGACAATCCTTATATCATTACCTGATAGGTTTCAAAGGTTACCACCATGGAATAATGTAAATACCTAGGTACAGTTAGATTAGATGAATTAGTAGGTACTCTACAAACTTATGAATTGATTCTAAAACCTTAGAAAAAAATAAAAGGGTTAGCTTTAAGAGTTATTTATAGTGAAAGACAACTAGGAGAAGATGGTGTAACCTATATCACGAAACAATTTAAAAAAACTCATAGGGCAAAAGGCAAGAGAGCCATTTCTAGTGACCAAAAAAAAGTTAACTTGGACAACCTTTATAGAGAAGAGTTTATATCACTACAAGAAACACATTTTTAGCGACATGCTCTATTAGCGACGCACGCCTGGGCATCGCTAATAGTTAACATTAGCACTGCACAAAGGGGGTATCACTAAAAATGTGGAAAAGTGAGAAATGGTGTTCCTGGGTAATTATTGGAGACGCTCACAGGTGCGTCACTAATGGTATTGATTCTTTTAGCGACGCATGTCCGTGCATCACTGATATTTAAAAAAAATTGTGTTGTTTTTTAAAATGGATCATTCGTGACGCACGTGGGGACTATTAGCGACACATGTTGGGCATCACTAATAGTCCATAAAACCCTAACTCCTACACTTCGAAGTTCAGCTGCGAGATAATGAATCTATCTCTCTCTCTCTCTCTCTCTCAGACATAGTGTCATCGTCATCATTGTCCATCGGAGTTGTCGTCACCGACCACTATCGTTGTCGTCCATTGCCACCTCTCTCTCTCTACCAAGTAATCATTCTCTCTCTCTCTCTATATATATATATATTTTCAACAATTTGTTCCTATGTCTTTAACTCTTTCTGTATCTAGATTTTTTCTGTTGTATTGCTGCCCCCACCCCATTTTTTTCTATTATGTTCCTCAACATCTTTACTAGGCTGAAATATTGTTTATATGATGTCCATGAAACATGTTTGTTTTAGTTGTTGATTTCGTGAAGGATACTTTGAAGTTTGTTGCTTTTGTTTTAATTTTTCTATTTAGCCTTGAAATTGGGTGCTACTCTTACCATATTCCTTAGTTTAATTTATTAAACAACCACAAAGCCTTGTTTAATTTAGTTTTGTTTCTTAAGAAGTTGGTTTTGAACTATTTTGCTTATTTTATTTTTATTATAAATAGGTTTAGTAGAAAGTTAATGGTTTTGAATTTTACATGTTGTTGATGTTGAATTTCAGTAAATACCTTTCTTTTTGGGTGGTTGATGACCATGTATATTGGGTTTAGATTCTCCATCACTAATATTTAATTACATCCATTTAAAGAGAGGTAATTGATAGTTGTTGAGAGGTGTTTCAGGTGTAATGCTAAAGATTTCTTAAGAAATATGTTTAAATCCAACTCAAATTCTTACCCAAAGGCTATTGACAATAAAATCCCATTATGTCATAAATTTATATTTTATAAAGGAAAAAGGGAAGTAAGGGCTCATTTGGGCATGTTGTTTCCAAGAATAAAAATGAGGAATATTTTAAAAATATTGTCACATCTCGAAACTCACCCCATGCAGATTAGGGAATGCAAGCACACTTAACCAAAGCCTAGTCGAATTACATATCACATCAAGCTCAAATATTACGGCGGATGCAATTACTCATGTTTACAATCATCCAACAAGTAACTAGATAGGTTAATTTTTTTTATTTTTTTAAAACATTACATTTGCCTAATTTACATTAGTTCACATCAAGTTTGAATACTTATTATAACCTTTGTCCTTGCAAGTCTCTGATTACATCAACTGTGGGTCCCATACCCACGTTCACATCTCGTTCACATTTGATCTTCATACCTTACTCTAACTGTGAATCTCATACCTCACAATCATTTCAATGCATCACACTTCATTGCAGTTGTGGATCTCATGCCCTATACTTCACTTTTATACCTGTAATATCATGGGTAAAATTCATGCTAGCTCTGTGAAAAGCTCGTGAGTAATTTTAGTACCTTGACATAGGTTTTCAACCGATAGCGTTTTGAAAAAGAAAATGTTTCATGGTAAATATATGCCATCGATTGATCACACTTTCAATACAGAATACGAAACTTGAATCATAATATTTGACACAAAGCATTTAAATACTCAAACTTGGAACAGTAGCTTGAAACCATAAGCATTTCAGGATAAATCATATAAAGCACTTCATTTCACAAACACATAGTAGAACTGCCATTAGCGGCACAAGACGTCGACATTTTGTTCTTCATGTAAAATGAGACAAATAAATAGATTTTGTACAATCTGGAGTGTAAAACACTTTACTTACAAAGCACGAGGATTGGAAATTCTTTTTGATTAAACACGAGGGTAAAACCCTTTCTTATAAAACATGAGGATACATATCCTTTTCATGAGAACGAGGGTTCAAAAAATTTCTTCCATTTCTTAACTTTACTTGTTTTCACTTTACATGAGAATCCGTATCGATCCAGACTCTAAGCTTACAGGAGGTCATATAATTCATGACCTAAACAAGAGATATCGTTATCCTTCTTATGGACATTATAGGAGTGAATCCCGAATGAGCTACTAAACAGGAGTGTTTATGCACTAATTATCTTGCATTACCATTTCGCAAACATAAATCATTTAAAATATTACTTTTCAAGTAGATACATTTCAAGAGCAAGTTGAACATAGCTTGAATGAGAAACATTCATTTTCAAATGAACATATTTAACATAACTTTACAAACAGAGAATTAAGTATGCTTGAAATAATCGTATAAACAGTTAGCATGTAAATAAGGACGTTTAAATTTATAATAGCACTTTCAAAACAAATCAAGAAGCATGCTTAAAACATGACTCATGTAAATAACAGAACTTTGAATTAAAACACTTCATAAATCATGGAGTTAAATTCTCCACTTCAAAGTGCAGGATTACTCACATCAGGTCCTTAGTTTTTGTTTCATATTTCACTTCTCACATTGATCTCCTTATTGTATATCCTTCCTTCATCTAGTAACCCTAGATCACATATCAAACTAAGCTTAGTACCTAAATAAGTACATGATTAAGTTTAATCATTGCTTCTTTGATATTCTTAGTGTCATGCCCCGAATTCCCGACCGAACCCGGGGACGCGACTAAAGCGAAATAAAAAAAAGAAAATAAAATAAATGAAAAGACAATCTAATAAAAGAAGAAAATAAATAGACTAATAAATAAATAAAAGATACAACGACTGATTTAGATACAAGCCTACATACATTCTTGTTTTATAAAATTTCGGCAGAACCTCCTTTGTTTTCTAAGCCTTTTCTCACCTAATATTTTGCAACAATTCATAGATATAAACAACAGTACATCCCATCCTCACTTGATGGCCATAATCTCATCAAATTTAAATATACATCGTCTAATTATACAACCGAAAATATACAACTATGATACAACCGAAGATGATTTAATAGATACATACATTCACTTCTGTCAATATACATATATGTCATTGGGCTTAAGCCCGTACATCACAAAACACGCCCTAAGGCCAAATATCTACCTACAGTCAAGTCTCCTCCACTCAGCTAGACTTCCTCCAATCTCAGGTATTGGGAGTGTCATCTGAAATATGGTTCCCACGAATGGGTCAGCTCAACTGCTGGTATGATACAATACTAATGCAAGGAACAAAATTAAGGCGTGGCATGTGCAAGTGTACATTCATATCTATAAGCCTTCCAAGTCATGCATAAAATATAATGGCAATGTATAAACTACATTTGTATAAAACCCTATATCACGTTCACAAATTCATCAACATAATGCACAGGCGATATGCGTGACACACCCATGCATCTCAATGCCACCCATGTCTCGCTTCACTGTTCTTCCCCGTTGGCATGCAAGTAGCAATATATGTCTCGCTTAATGATCCGGACCTCGATGGCATGCGAGTACCAATGGCCAATTTTGGGTTTTTCACCACAGGATCTGCACCCTCATAATGCACAGCACCTCGTGCTGACCCATACTATGCTGTCAAGGAATCACACTATGCCAATATACCATAATTCCATCATACAATAATGCAATCTCAATAAAACATTTCACCAATGCATAAAGCATGCCTTTTAAACAATATCGTCCTCTTAAAATAACAATAGCATCTAAATCATAAGACTTCATCCACAAATATACGCATCATGCACAATCAATCTCAATACTTACACAATCCTTATATTCGCAATATCAATAATCTTTTCGAACAAAAATTACATACAATGACAACACGAGAGGTAAATCACAATTCCCAAATAATCATAAAGAACACGGAAGCACATAAACAATCAACTCAAAGTTTCTCAAAGGAATAACTCCTATGTGATCTTCTATCATCAGAATCATTCAATCAATATGCACATCATTCCTAATTTAATCCTATTCCTTACTTAGCAAAGTACCATACCTGACTAGGGCGTGTCCCAACCCTAGGAAGCTATATCCACTAAGTAGTCCAATCAACTGATGAATGACTCAGTCCTCCTACTGTAGCTGCTTAGAGGGTCCTTGCCTTTCCCTTTTGATGTTCCTAAAATTCACAAACAGGTCACAATATATATCGCTACACAAATCTATGCTATTCATCAAATTTTATGTCTCTTTATGATTGGTATCTCTTTTACTTAATTAAACTTCACCATTGAATCCAGAATACTCGAAATAATAAAGTTTCACTATTCTTTTATTTTAATCTGAGTCCGTTTGAATATTCTTTGACTTAGGGTCATTTTCCAATTAACCGTGAATTCTGGGTAAAATTTCTAATTTCACAAAATTCTATTTTTATTTGAAATAGCTTTCAGAAAATTAATGACTCAGATAATTTAACCTAAGACCCATCTCTCTTCTACTCCATCACCATGATGGTTATCAATGGCCACATAGCAAAAACTAGAAGTCTCACATCTTATTACATGTTGTAGCCCACTAGCCCAACTTATTACGGTATCACAATGCTCATGGTTTAAATTCCCAACACCACCAACTGAACCCCTGATAGAAACCATCAAAAACAAGGCAGTCTTCACCAATAGTTAACCTTTCCAACTACCTAAACTGATCTTGTCATGTTCCTCGGGTGATAGGGTGATAGCCCTCATTTACAAACTGAGTTGCTACTCTTTAAATACACAAAATTCGCAACAGCCCGAACTATCAAAACTTAAAGCAAAAACCAATATTCAGATCACGATCCAGTGATACAGCTCCTTTCATTAGTAGACACACAACTCTCTGTAGGTTCACTGGTTTGGGAAGACACCAAATTGAACTTGCTCTCCTTGTTTTCCACTTGAACTGCTGTTACTCCTCCCAATTCTTATCTCTTCATTTTATTTTCTTTGGCCACACGTTTCTCCACCGCCTCACTTTATGGAGGATATACATATATATTTTATAATATTATGTAAGATACACCCCACCACAAACGGCTGCCATTCTTTTCTTTCCTTCTTTTTCTTTTTCCTGATTCATTCAACACCCACACACATATGGAAGCTTCCCAATTATACACATTGATATATTCATATATATATATATATATATTGAGTTTTTAATATATTTTTCTACCTTCCCATATTAAATATTTTATAAGTATTTTATTCCATAAAATATTTAAAAATACCAATACATTTGCCATAAAGTCGAGGCTCAATGATCATAATTATTTATTTTGCCAACAATTCATGTTTCAGATGATACTCATATATTTATTTATTTATTTATTATTTTTTTTTATTATTATTATTATTATTATTATTATATTTTTTTTTTCAAGTCTCTACACTTAGCCTTAACCGACTTCATTTTCGCATTCAATGGCTCTCTAAACCTTAAGGTTGTTCTCATTTTCTTAACCGGGTCCAACCAGTTGCTTAATTACCCATTAAAGGCTTTTTAATAATTTTTCCTTTCCATGTATCCTATTTTTTGGTACTTAATTTGGTAATTTGGACTCTACCATTGCATCCCGAATGTTCAAAATAGACCACTTTTTATATATAATTGGCCTTAGCCATAACTAAGGTTATAATCATAAATTCACATTTTTATGTGTTCAATTTCTCGGTGCTTTGTTTTCTAAAATGGACTTCGCTGTTGAGTTTGAAATATCAAATAAAGTTAGAATAGGCATTCAACTAGCTTCGGGTGTCACTAAGGGCATAACGATAATTATTGTATTTTAAGTGTCTAAATTTTTTAACTTTGTTTGGTAAAATGGATCCCACCATTGGGTCTCGAACATCAAAAAATGCCAGGGTAGACCCTTCATTTATTATATTTGGCAATCTATAGGATTTAATTCCATTATTTTGGGGTCATTTTTTAACCAATCTTGATGTGATTTTTTAATACGTGACCCTCTTTTAATGGCCTTCCATTTCCCGTCCTCAAAATTAAGCTTACTGCTCAATTTTTGTATGTTCCAAAATCGAAGGGTTTTGGTTTTTGGTGGTTTCGAACTGGTTTCTGGACTTTTTCACTAAATTTTTATAGTTTTGTGAACCATCAACTATCTAAATTAAGTTTCGATCATTAGAATCTAATTTGGTTTGAGTCACTTTCTAGGTAGACCTTGAAGGTCTGTTAATGGCTGATTTGGTATTCTGGGGTATTTCAACCCCTCTAACAAGCTCTAATATAACTGTAGAATATGTAGAAACTTAAAGGAACAATAAGAAGTGTGTGCTAACTTGTTTTAGTTGGCTTTTGAAAATTTTCATCTCTATCTCCCTTCATTTCTTCTTCGACCGAAGCACCATTGCTTCTATTTCTATCACTCTCACTTGCACAACCCTTTAGGCTTTCGTAGAATACACTTGCATATATATATATATATATATATATCTACACTGCCTTTCTCACACTTTCTCTTTCTCTCTTTTCCTCCAATCTTCTTTCCTCTATATGGACGGCAATCGCAAGTTGTTGCAGCCCTTTTTCTTCACTTTCACACTATAGGGGCAGCCCAACTTGGCCACTTTTCCCTCCAATCACATGCACACAACAACACCTTATTTCACACATTCTAACACACCTACTAGACACATATGCCCACACACACAATCTCACATGTGCACTTGGTTGTAATAATATACTTATATATATACACACACACACATATATACATGTCATTGTGTGTATATTTTGTGCATTATTTTCCCCTTATCTTCATGTGTCCCATGTATATATAGACTAGGACATTTATCTCCAATATATATATATATATATATATATCTACACCGCATTTCTCACACTTTATCTTTCTCTCTCTCTTTTTCTACCTCTTTTTTCCTCCAATCTTCTTTCCTCTACATGGTCGACAATTGCAAGTCACTGCAGCCCTTCTATATTTTCACACTGTAGGGGCAACCCAACTTGACCGCCTCCTCCTCCAATCACATGCACATAACTACACCTTACTGAACACATTCTAACACACTTAACTACACACATATGCCCACACACACACTCTCACACGTGCACTTGGTTGTAATAATATACTTATATATACATGTCATTGTGTGTATATTTTATGCATTATTTTCCCCTTCTCTTCATGTGTCCAATGTACATATAGATTAGGACATTTCTTTGCAATTAGGTCCTCCTTTAGACAATAATTAGTCTAACTCTATTGATGTACTAATTTCATCATTCTTGGTTTGTGACGTATTTGACCACTTAGCTTCTTAACTCGGGTTACGTTAAGTTCTCATGTAATTAGGTCAAGCTTCCTAATTTTTAACTTGTAATACCTTACACTTTATTTAACATTTCAAAAAGATTGCTACTGATGTTGCTTTTTGACGTATGACATAAATTACCCAATTCATTGGGTCGGGGTGTTACAAATTTGTACAAGTCTTCTTACAGTTTATTTTTCTAATGAAATTGAATTTTTACAATGACAAAAAAAAAAAAAAAAAACACTCTTAATGCTTTTTTAAAAGGAAGTTATTTTTAGAAATTTTGTTGGAAATGGTTTTTACTTTTAATTATATATATATATATATATTTTAGGATGGAGGATTATTTTTGGAAACATGTTCAAATGGGAAAACTTCCTATCATATCAACCTAACGTATGGATTTTAAAGAGAGTATATGCTACTTTGGACACTCATTAAACAAAAGATGTGTTCCTTATTACAGAAAAGAGGATTCAGTCACATGACCTTCAAGTAGTTAGTTAAGTCTTCACTGAGCTGATATTGTTAGGAAAATTATGTAATTTTGTGTTGAATTTTTTTTTCAAAAAAAAACAATTCTTTAGATGACTAGCCATTCAGTTGTATTGAGCCATGTGGATTCCTTAGTTGAATTTATGAATTCCATGATGAGTCATGAATACTTGAACCATCGGACCGGATCTCTAATTTGCAAATTATACGACTTTCCATCGTTTTAGGTACTTAAGTTTCCAAAAAGGATCCATTTTGGGGTTTTGACAGATCAAAACACCCAATATCAGCCGAAGGACCTCGAAACCCCCTCACACACCTTACAAATGATAAAATAGACTTGCAAAAACTTACGACACTCGGTTTGGATCCCTAGTTTGCAACTTATGCAACTTTTCGCTCTAAAAAGGGCCCATTTTGGGGTTTTGGCAGACCAAAACATCCGATATCGGCCTAACAATCCTGAAACCTCATCAAACACCTTAAAAATGACAAAAATAGATTTGCACAAACTTATGCAACTCGGTTAAGATTCTTGATTTGTAATTTATGCAACTTTTCACTATTTTTGTTACTCAAGTTTCCAAAAAGGACCCATTTTGAGGTTTTTCCCAACCAAATCATCCTAACCATCCCGAAACCCCATCACACACTTTATAAATGACAAAATAGACTTTCACAAACTTACGACACTCGGTTCGAATCTCCGATTTGAAACTTATATAACTTTTCACCATTTTTGCTACTTATGGATGCAACAATATTTTATCACAATATTTTATATTCATATATATATATATATATATATATTTAATGTAGAGACTTGAAAATTGAGGATAAGTATTTCATTTTTGCCGGTACGACATTATTCTTGCACGGTTTGCCAATAGGGCGTTAAACATGCATCATTTAGGCATAAGTCATATTTAGAAGCATATTTGGAGTATGTCATAGAAGAGAAATATACTTAGACTGTTAAAATACACCTCCTGTAAAAAAATTTGAGCTTGTTTGGAGACAGTTTCAAAAATTGGACCAAAAAGGCATCCCGAGTGGCCCGGGTGGATTCAGCTAAACCCGGCCACAGGCGAAAATTTATTTTTTGAAAATTTTCATTTAACATAATTGTAAGAACTTTGGCTAAAGCTAAATCTTGAATTGAGATGTTTCGGGATGGGTTGTAGTGTAACGGGGCCCGGATTCATTAAGGGCAAAAGGGTCATTTTGCCCCCTTTGCCCCTTCACTATAAATACAACCCCTTAGTGTATTTTTATCACATTTTGGTCTGAGATTCAAAGCAAAGCACGTTCATGGAGAAAAATGAAGAAAAAGCCCTAGGTTCTCCAAGCTTCAAGCCACCAAAACACACTCCTAGGCCAAGATTCTTGCAAGGCTTCCTTCAAGGAAGTTGTTCCTCTCATCAAGACCTATATTCTCATTGATCGGTTCAGCTGTGCAGCGAACACAACTTCCTCGGTTTGAGAAAAACCATTCTAGGTATGATACTTTGCTAAGTTAGGAATAGATATGAGTTTTCTTACATTTCTATGTGTTGATTGAATGAATTAGGTGTTTACTTGATTCTAGAAAATCACTTAGGTGGTAGTTGCTTTGAAAACCTAGAGTTGATTGTTTATATACTTGTGTGTTCTTTGTTATTCTTTGGGAATTTGGTAAATTGATGAACATGTAACTTGTTGGTATGTCTGATTCATTGTATTCTAGCTTATATTCATGTAGAGAAACTCTTGTGGTTTGAGAGTTATGAATTACTCCATGAGTTGGTAGTTTGTATATTTGTATTTCCTTTGAGAAATTATTAAAGTGATGAACATGAGACTTGATCATATATTTAATTCATTGAATTGTGACTTACATTCATGTAGACAAAGTGTTGTGAATTTGAAGTTATGCTTTACTTTATGAAAGAGGCATATTTTTAAGTCATGCTCCATGTGTTGATGAAATGTTTCATTGAATTACATAAGAATGAAATCAAAGCATGTTGGCATAGTGTGAATCCTTGGAGGCATGGCGTGAGTTAAGCACTTGGTGCTATGCATTATAAGGGTGTAGATCCTATGGTGAAAAACCCAAAATTGGCCATTGCACTGGTGCCCAGTATCTAATGAGAGCAATCCGTGAACGGGTGTTGGTACTCAAATCTATCAGGAGCGATCCGTAAACGAGACAGGGGTGTGGCATAGCATTGCATGTGGGTGTCATGCATGTTGACATTGCATGGCATTGAGGGATTATGGGATTATAGCTTTTAAAATGCACACTTGCACATGCCACGCCTTAAATTTGTTCCTAGCATTAGCATTGTGTCATACCAGCAGTTGGGCTGACCCATTCGTGGGATATCATATTATAAATGACACTCCTGGTGTTTGAGACTTGATGAAGTCTTGAAGAATAGAGGAGACATGGACCACGGAGGATTTTTGGCCCTTGGGATATATTTTGATGTTGTACAAGGGCATGAGCTCTAAACCATATGAAATGATGTTGTAGAAGATTTGTGTATTATGAAAAGAATGGAAAGGACCTTGTATATTGTAATGAATATGAAGTTTGTGATTTTTTAAGTTCAAGTGTAGGTGTATGCATGATGGATTGTATAATTAGGCGATGTACATTTAATTTACATGAATTGTGGCCACCGAGTGAGGGTGGGTTTTGACATACTTATGCATATGAAGAATTGCAAAATATTAGGTAGAAAAAGACTTAGAAAACAAAGGACGTTATGTCAAAAATTTGGAAAAATTAAAGAATTGGTTAAATGTGTAAAACACCTTTAATTCGGTGAGAAAAATGCTCAAAATGGAGGGTTAGAAATCTTGGGGAAATGGGCTAAAAATAGGAGAAAAGTGGCTTGAAAAACTTGAAAAAAAATATTTAAAATAGAGAAATTTGCTCACAGCCATGAACAGTAAACCTGTAGAAAATTAGAAAATCTGCTCTCTATCGCTACAGTGCCCAGCCCTTCAGTCGCCGCAGCCTCGCGCCCCCCGCGATCACGCGCCTACCTGCCCGCCCTGTGTGAGCCAGCCTGCCTTGCCACGCCCCCTTGAGCGCGCGAGCCTGCGTGCCCATGGCACTCCCTGCGCACCCAACATGCTGCCAATCTGAGACCAGCCCCTAAAACCTGTTCTTTTGGCCACCTTTTTGAGCTATGTTTGGACACATTTTTGGACTATGTTTGGGCACCATATTGGGCCATGTTTGGTCACTTTTTGGGCTATTTTTGGTAACCTTTTTGGGCCATGTTTGGCCACTCACATGGGCTATGTTTGGCCCCTTCCTTAGACAATTTTTAGTGGACTTCTTGACCTATTCTTGGACTATGCCTTAGGGCATTTTGGGGCCCATTTGGGCCATTATCTCAAGGCATTTTAGAAATGTTTTGAGACTATTTTGGGGCCATTTTTTAATATGACTTAAACTATTTTAAATACCAATTGGGAGAGAGACTTGAGCAACATTAGGAGACCATTTTGGTTGAGATAAATGGCAAGTCTTTACTTATAATTTTGGCAAAACATGAGAGAATGAATGCATAATTAATTGAACTCACCTTAATAACCTTTCCTTTACTTTTCTTATTTCAATTTACTCACTCCCTAGGTTTATGGAAATTCGGGGCGTGACATTTAATAAGTGTTCTAATATATATTATTTGATCTTTATTTCATATTGATCAGGATTCTTGCATTTGCGTCACCTTATTCATGCATCAGGACCTGTTTTTCTCTTTTGTTTTTTTCTTTTCCTAGACATCTGTACTTACATTTTCTTAGACAATTTTTTATTTTTCTATTTCTTGAGAAATTGTACTTTTACAATTGTTATATATATATATATATATATATGAATGTATTTCTCTTTTAATATATTCATTTCATAATGTATGAAATGTTTTTATATCAAGATGATTGATACAGGTTTTAAACAAGATTGATACAGGTTTCAAATAGGAATAAAAAAAAAAATTGATGGAAAAATCAGGTGTAAAAAGGGGCAAAAGAAAAAAAAATTTAGAACTTTTAGTGATCTACAGCAAGCATCACTGAAAGCCCCACAAATTAGTATCAGTGACACATGTGAGCGTCGCTTGATGGTTGTCGGTAATGATACATTATTAGCGATGCCCAGAGTGCGTTGCTAAAAATTTCCTAATACTTTTTCTGACTCTCATTGTGCGTCGCTAATAGTACATTATTAGCGACGCCCATAGCCTACATCGCTAATAATGTCGCTAATCATACATTGTTGGCGATGCCCATTGCCCTTTCCCATATAGTATTAGCAACGCTACATTTTATTATTCGTAACGCACTATGGATGCCACTAATAGTGACTGTTAGCGATGCCTTTTTCTGTGCATGTCGCTAATAGTATTAACAACACAATTTTTAGTGACGTACATGGCAAAACAGGCGTGTGTGTCGCTAATAATCTTTAATGACAATAAGAGCCACTATTCGTGAGGCATGCAGGCATCGCTAGTAGTGCCCTTTCTAATAGTGCTAGTAAAAGAAGGATAACCAATGAAAAAAGGAAACATTCTGGTGGCTGCTACGACTCTAATAAACCCGATCCCAAAATGACATACTGTCTTTTAGAAAGGAAGAAGATAAAAGAGAAAGAGATAAGTATGACTTGGTTATATGATTCTGAGAGTGAACTACTTGAGATTGAGGATGTTGGAAACTTTGTAGGCCTTACGTACTTTTTGGATGTGGAATCTTTATCAAAATACAGCTTTAATAAAGGGAGAGTAGATGTCTTAAACGATGAAGCACATCATGCGATGTATGAGAAACTCTTACATAAATGCACGATTAGTCAATCCTTAAACAAGAAATTAAAGCAAAAAAAGAAATAAGATTTTATAGAAATTGAAAGTTTAGAACTTAAATTAAAAGAATGTAGTTCAAATTTAGATACTCTCAATTCCAAAAATCTATTTTCTATCAATAAGGTAAAATTTCTTAAAGTCAAACATTATAATGATCTTAAGAAAAATAAGTCCTTGGAATTTTGTATTTCGGTACCTTTCATCTTAAGTCTTTCAAACCTAGATGTGAGCATTTGAAGTTTTGAAATTTTAACTGTTGAAGTGCCTTCGTGTGTGTTTTCAAGATATCCCAAGCCACCTTTTGTTATGACATAGATTTTTTTTTTTTTCTTGGTTATTAATTTTTTTTTAATTATTATCATTATTATTATTATTATTATTATTATTATTATTATTATTATTATTATTATGGAATGTATATATGTGATGTGTATAATGTATGCATGGATATGAGTATTATATATTATTTAATTTTGTGTGCATGTATATGGGTATGTATATAGGTGGGTGTAGCATGTATGTGTGTGTGGAATATTATATATATATATATATATGTATATATGTGTACATGTATGGATGGATGTATATGAAAGTGTATATGAGTATGTATATGTATATAAATACATTTGGCAGTGTGTGTGAGTGTAGCAGACCTGGTGTGTGAGGTGTGTAGTGTCGGCTGAGTGTGTGTGTTTAGTGTGTGTCTAGTGTGTGATGAGTGGAATATATATATATATATATATATATATATATAGGCTAGTGTAGAGCAGCTTTGCATTAAATGCAAAGCTGCATTTTGGGGGAAGCAAGAGGCTGATACAGCAGGGTGATAGAGGTCAGGAAAGGGGGCTGTGAGAGGGAGACGTGTGAGAGTGGGTTTGTGGTGTAAAAAGGGTGGTCTCGGGTGGGAAGAAAAGAAAACCAAGAGCAAGGGAGAGAGAGAGTTCTGAAAAGAGAAGAGGTCTGTCAAGCCTGATTCAAGCTTGGAACCAGAAGGGTGGAAGAGGGCACGGCTAGAGAGAGAGACAACAGGAAAAACCGTGAGTAATTCTTTCTGTTTTGATTTTTTTTAAAGCATGTTAATTGATTTAATGTATAGGGTCTTAGAGAGCATAATGTAGGGATTATTTTGCAACAAGAATGAGAATAAATGGTTGAGAAACTAGGAAGAAAACCTAGGTTGCAGGTCTCGGTTGTGAGAGTTGGAACTTGTCATTTTATGTGTAAAGCTTGGTTTAAATGATATAGAATGGAACCTAGGAGATGCAGAAATCATTTAGAATGAAAATGGGGATTTAACCATGAACAAACAGTCACAAAAATGAAGGGGAAGGGGTCGGCCGGAGTTTTGATCGAGGGTTTGACCCTTTATTTCGTGAAGATTGAGTGGCTTGGACCCAAAAATAATCCTAGATATGAAATCCTTGGGGAAAAATGAAGAAAAACACATTTTAAAAACTTAAAAATCTCGCCGGAGATCGGTCGCCGGCGCTGGAGAAGGCGCCGGAACCGTACTGCTACATCGCCGAAAAAACGGGGAAGAAGGGGGGCTGTTCCGGGCCTGGGTCGGGTTGGTTCGGGTTCAGGTCGGGCTTGGGCCGAACCACCCTACCACGTGTCGCGCTAAGTTTTTAAATTAAAAAGAAAATGGGACTGTTTGGTTCCTAGGATAGGGAATTAGAATTGAAATTGAATTGGGGGATGGGGATATCCTATTCCAGGTTTGAGGGATAGCCACTGTTTGGCTATCCATAGTGAGAATAGGACTTTCTTAAATTACAAATTGGCCCCTTGACTTTTAGAAATTATAAATTGACCCATGAAGTTACGGAATTTATGAATTGACCCCCCAACTGTTAATAATTATGTTTTGACCCACATGAACAAAATATTAATTAAATTAATTAATTAAATATTCAAAAAATATCCCGGAGTCCAAATGAGACAAGTCATTAGTGTATTTTGACTATCTGACCATTCTGAGACCAATGGTAAGGTCCGTTTTACGAGACGGGGTCCCGAAAAAATAAAAGACACGTAGTAACATATAAAATTACCAAAATGCCCCTGAATTGAAGTACAGTCAAACGAACTCCGAATTAGGTAAACAAATAGTGAAACTTTATTATCTCGAACATTCCGGACTCAACCATGGGGTCCGATTTGTGAAAAGAGGTCACGAAATGTAAGGACCCGTGAAAAGTGCAAAATGACTGTTTTGCCCTTTTGAACCCCGGTGTCCGAATTGAGTTCTACGAGAACCTAAACTTATTTTCTTCAACGTCCTAGAACCAATGGTAGAGTTTAATTTAGCAGAATAGAAATGTATGAATTAAAGACATAAAATTTGATGAATGGCATAAATTCAAATGACAATAGACTGAGTTGTAATTTATGCTTTTAGGGACACTGACAGGACAGGAGAGGGCGATCTGATCTCCTGCACTTTCATTTGCCGGTTCAGTTACATATAGTGCACGATCTTCTAGGGTTGATACCAACCCATCAGGTATGGTGTTTTGCTAATGTTAGAAATGAAGTTAAGTTAGGAATATTTGTGAATGACTGGAATGCTTTATGTGTTTGTTCGTAATGTGTTTACTTGATAACTTGGAATTGATTGTTCACATGCTTACGTGTTACTTGTACTTTATGAATGTTTAGTGAATGATGACGTAAATCATGACATGTATATATGTTGATTATATGAGATATGCTTGCATATGGAATCAGCTGGTGATATATATATTTATTGTCTCGAGCATGCTATATTGTGGAAACATGTTTCATTGACATTGCATTGGCATATTGGCATATGATGAATCCTTTGAGAACATGGCGTGGGTAAGCACATGGTGCTTTGCATTATGAGGGTGTAGATCCTGTGGTGAAAAACCCAAAATTGGCCATTGCATTGGTACTCTGTGCCCATCGGGGAGTACCCGTAAATGAGACATGGGTGTGACATAGAGTTGTGCATGGGTGTGTCACGCATACCATTCATATATATTACTGCGATGCTTGAATGTCATTTAGAAATAAATGTACACTTTGCACATGCCACGCTTTAGCTTTATTTCTGGAATTAGCACTTCATCATACCAGCAGTTGAGCTGACCCATTCGTGGGCAACATTTTTCAGATGAGGACCCTCCAGCTGCTTGAGACCCAGTGATGCTTTGATAGGGGGAAACACTTATTATATTTTTGTCCATGAGACTTGTATATTGAAATGTAAGGGCTTAAGCCCGAATGACTCCTGAACGATGTATCTTATGTTATTTTGTGTAGTGATGGGAATGAATGCATATTTAGTAGATTTATATACCTTGTCCTTTTATTTATTTTATTTTCTATCTCGTCAGTCGCGCCTCGGGTTCGGTCAGAATTCGGGGCGTGACACCTTTGATGCTTCGCAAGTTATGATATTGAGAAACTCCTAAGTTGTGACAACAATATAGATTGCATTCAAACCCTTGGTATTTAAGCCATTAACCTTAATGTTATTCACATTCTAGCTAATTGATGGTTTCTTGACACTTTGACCATTAGCAGCATAAATAGGATGTGTCCAACTATTTTCCACATTCAGCCAAATGTGTTCTTCTATGGGCCTAAGAAATGATTTTATCTTTACTTTCAAATAGACATAACTGATGTCATCACACTACAGGAAAACTTACATTTAGCGGTGCACAAAAGCGCTGCTAATAATCTCAAAAATGCTACAAATACTTTTTAGTGGCATTCAGGTGTGTGCAACTAAAAATGATGTGGAAAATACTATTAGCAGATTTTACACATTGTTTCCAATGTCACTAATAATATGATAAACTGTTAACGGTGCTCACTGAGCACCGCTAATAATAATTTTTTGATTTTTGTGGTACATAACTAGTTGTATTTTGTATCGATTTATTTTTATTTTCACATGTTCAAAGCCTGTGTCATCAATTATATATATAATCCCATACATTGCATTTGAGAAATAAAAACAGTGCCATAAATTAAATAAAATTTTCCATAAATTTAACAAAATTTAATTACAATATTGTACTAGTACAATTGTTTCAAATATATAGAGTCTCACAAACAAGAATGAAAGCTGCCACCTGCAGCCTGATGCACTTTTATGGCAACAAAAGAATCCAGTAATCTAAAATAAAGATTAAAAGATTATTAGATGTGAATAAAAAAAAAATATAATGAAAAAATATAAAATTACATATTTTATTACTGAAATTTGATTGAAAAGTGACTAATTGTTGAATAAGTTGCAAACCTAGTATCAGAATGGTGTTTCGTGAGTTTGTGCACAGTTATTTGATTAGTTATGACATGCGTGAAGAGATTTGGTGGTGGTTTGACCGTTTCTTGACATTTTCGGCATTCAAAACTCCAAAATGGGGCGTTTTCGACACTTGAATCATTTGTTTTTTGCATAAATTTCAAACTGTGTATCAGAATGGTGTTCCGTGAGTTTATGCATGTGTAATTTACTAGTTATGAGATGTGTGAAGTGATTTGGTGGTGGTTTGACCTTTTTGGACATTTTTAGCACTCAAAGCCTTAAAATAGGTCATTTTCGACACTCAAATCTTTTATTTATTTATTTGCATTAGTTGTAAATCAGGTATCGGAATGGTGTTACATAAGTTTGTGCATGTGCATTTTATTAGTTATGAGGTGTGTGAAGTGATTTGGTGGTTGTTTGACCATTTTTTGACATTTTGGGCGCTCAAAGTCCCAAAATGGGCCATTTTTTATATCTAAGTTTCTTTTTTTTTTTTTGGCATAAGTTACAAATTGGATATCAGAATGGTGTTCTGTAATTGTGTGCACTTGTATTTTATTATTTGTGAGGTGCGTGAAGTGATTTGGTGGTTGTTTCACCATTTTTGGGTATTTTGGACACTCAAAGCCTCAAAATGGGCCGTTTTCGATACTTATGTCCTTTTTTTTGTATAAGTTGCAAAGCAAGTATCGGAAGAGTGTTTTGTAATGTCTCGGATAATTTTGATAATTATTTGTTATGTACTAATTAGTGATAACTAATATGATGGACAATTTAAAACTTGACATGTTTAGTATTAATGGTCTAATTTTATTATTAGATGCAAATTTTTTTGTTCTAATTCTTTTATTTAGTTCTGTATTTTATATTTCTTGTGTTAAAAATTTTATAAAGTGTCATAATTAAATAAATAAATAAATAAATATATGAATTTAATTAAATTGTGTATGAATATATATAAGAATTGGGCTTAGATGGAACAAGATGATTAAATCATACATTATTATATATATATATATATAATATAACTATACATTTATAGTATAAAAAAAGGGGGAGAAAGAAAGAAATTAAAAGTGTTGTGTGCGTGTGTGTGCGCAAATTTTAATGATGGGAGAACAACCTTTCAAAGAATTAAAAAAAAAAAAAAATGGTGAAAAGGTGATGTGTGTGATTGTGAATTAACGGTGGCAAAAACAACTTGCCAAAAAATCTTCAATGTAATGGAAATATATAAAAAAAAATGAGAAATTAAAGAAAAGCTATAGCCTTCAACTTGGAGCGTGGGTTAATTTTTTTTTTTAAAACATTAAGTTTGGTCAAATCGAAAAAAAAAAAAAAAAAAACTATGTGAGTGAAAGAAACTCATTCCATAGCTATTCTGACACATGATTTAGAGTTGTACAGATAGGATTCCTCAATTTCTTGTGTCATAGTACATGTATGTATATATATGGGAAAAGGATTTAAGATTGCTGCTAGTAGCCTAGGGACTGACACGCCTGCTACTAGTTGGGTAACTCCCGAGAGAGAGAGAGAGGACAAATAAAAATTAATAATAATAATAAATAAGCATAAGTTAATAATAATATTAAATAAACACAAGCTACCAATAGCACGGGCGTAAGGACTGTAGTATGGTTATGAGGTAGATCATATATTTTATGGGTTAAGTTGTATGCCTAGTTATCTATGAGATAGATGGTATGTTTAATTATTTATATGATAAACTTTGTACTCACATATGTGTATATATATATATTCTTGGAATAGATTCTACGCTTATGTGCTTATGTGATTGGTATCTATCAGCTATTACTTGCTACTTAATGATAGATTAAATGTATATGCTAGGTTAGTACGTAGTATTCATGGGTTATAGTACTGCGACTATGATATACTATACAGACCAGATTGGTCTTAAGTCTTACGTTATAGTTGATGGATGATGTCCCATTAGCCAGTAACAAAAGGAACTATGATGCATGAAGGGTTATCACCGAGCTAAGATAGTGGAAGAATAATGAAGAGAAACGAAGAATTATGAAATGAAAAATGAAAAGAGATGTCGGGAAGGCTATAAATTGTTAAGTAAAAGACACGTAAGACTATAAAATGTTAAGTAAGAAATAAGACTTGCGAGATTCTTATGTTTGGGCTGGAGCAGTGGATGCTCTGTATACTTTATTTTGAGATTTTAGGAATACTCTTGTGTTAAGCTCTCTTATCGAGAGATGTATTGCTTTTGGATAGCATTCACTTAAGATTAAGTATGGTGTATCAGAATTAATTGTTTCCTTAGAGACTGTATGCGATAGACCTTGTCAGTCTTCTAACATGTTATACTAAGTTAGTGGTTTACCTTGTTTTGCGTAGACCTAATTTGTGATGGGAGTAGAGAAAGGTAGCTTAAGGTATAGCATGGTATTACTTCATGTAAGAAAGTTTAGATTCTTTCATGGATTGGTGTATCATAGGAGATAGCTTGAATTTCATGAATGAAATTCTTGTAAGGTAGGGAGATTGTAGTAACTCGAGAAATTATTAGATGATGTTCTGATAATGTCCTCTTTAGAGTGACTAAATTTTGACGACAAAATTTTTATAAGGGGTGGAGATTGTAAGGACCCTGAAAATCATCAAAGTGCAATTTGGTAATTGCCAGCATAGGCTAAGGACAAATTGGAGACAAATCAGAGATGTGCTAGATAAATTATAAAATGAGTTAATTAGTCATCAATATGATACAGTGAGGCTAAAAAAGAATTTTGGTAATTTTTTTGGGACTAATATGAGTCACGGGGTTACACAATCATTTACAAGACGTAGATAAATATGAAAATTCAAGTGATTAAATTTGAAGAAACGGACTGCATATTTGGAATCAGAGCATCGAAATTAGCTAGTGTACTAAGTTTGGTGCGATTTCGAGACAGTTTCAATTTGAGTGCATGTGCGTGCACAACTAGCCAACTGACCACGTGGTGCTTTGGGAATTGTTCAAGGCTTCCATGAGAAGCTAACAAGGTATTTTAGAGAGGGACATGTGTCACCATTATGGTGGTGGAAGGAGAAGTGCTAGTATGTGTAAGGGTGCATGGTAGGGAGACATAGATGGAGTGATAGGACACATCACCGCCATCACATTTTCTTTCTCTCTCCTCCTTTCCTTCATTTCTGAATTCTTTCCTCTCTCCCCTACACAACTCTCTCTCCTTATCAAACTCTCTCTCTCTCTCACACACTCTTTTTCCTTTCTTTTTCACCATGGCAGCACATAAGAGTTGAGTATGCATGCTGTGTGTGTGTATTGTGTATGCAATTGAGAGAGAAAAAGTGACTGTGAATTTGTGAGATTGGTGTATGTAAGTGTGAGTGTGTGTATAACAGTGTGTGAAAATGTGTTTGTGAAGCAATGTGTGTGAGTGTGTGTTGTGCGTGTTACACATATTGTAAACCGGACCAGAGAAGAAAAGAAAGAAAAACAAAGGAAGAAGAAGAAGAAAAGAAAAGAAGGAGAAGAAAAGAAAAAGAGGAAGGGAAAATAGATCATTGGGAGTTGGAGCGGCAGCCATAGAAACTCATTGAGCTCTCTCTCTCTCTCTTTTCTGGGATTTTCTCTCTCTAGCCGAGAGTTGAGGTAGAAACTTTTAAAACCCCTTTTTACTTCCATTTTGAAGTGTCCTTATGGATGTGTTGTGCATACATATATATGTATATTGGCCACTATGTGGATAAAACAGAGAACCGATCTGGGTTCTTTTAGATTGTGACTTGTTAGGTGACCTTCGAACCATGAATGGGACCAAAATGGATTGTAGGAACTTTAGGGAGTGATTTTAGAGAAATATTCAAGAGAAACAGTAGTAAAAATTGCGTGAAACGGTATGGAGTTCAGGTCGCCAGAAAAAATTGAGATTTCTTATTTTGACCACTATTGATCCCTAAAACTTGGTTAAAAGTGTTTAGAAAGTTGTTAAATATGTTCAAAAATTAAAAAGGAAGGAAAAGGATGTAAGAACAGCAGGAAAAACAAGGGGAAAAATTGGAAATTTTTCCAATTTCTGGCCAGTTGGCCGTAGAAGACGACCAAGGAAGTCGCCAGTGGCTATTGTTCTGGCTTTGACCGATCAACAATCAATGGTTAACCATAGACCAGCCAACAAGTCAACCGGGTCAGGTCACAGGTTATGGACCGGGTCGGGTCAAATCACAAGTCTGGTCCAGTGTGCTTGGGCCTAAGGGTTTGTTTGGCTATAGGAATAATTGTGACCTAATTCTCAAAATTAAAGTCGAAATAGGTATAACCTTATTCCAGAAATTAGGAATGGAATCCAATTCGGCTTGTTTGGTTACAGGTTTAAGAAATTGGAATTTCATAAATTTAAAAGGGGAGGTTTATTTGAGTTATTTACAAATCAATGAACTAATTTTAGAAAAATTACGAAAAAGATCACTTGTTCATAAAATTGAAAATAAAGCCAATTAAAATGGAAAATGGGCCATTCTTAAAGTTTTTGGGCATTCCGGACTCAATGGCGAAGTCAGTTTGGACATTCAAAAACTTGAAATGTTCCCACATGAATATGAAAAATTATGAAAATACCCCTAATGATAGTTTAAGAAACTTAAAGGCTAATTAAAATTTAGAAAGGGCTATTCTAAGGTTATTGGATGCCCGAGACTCAAAAATATGATCAGATTGAACAAATTAGGGTCTAGTGATGGTCCCACATAAAGTGAGAAAATAATGATTATATCCCTAGACTTATATTAAGCAATTGAAAGCCGAATTAAGATCCGAAAGAGACGTTTCCAATGTTTTTGGATACTAGGCACTCAAGTATGATATCAAAATAATGAAATAGGGACTCGAGGTAGTCCCACATGAAAATGTGAAATTATTAAAATGCCCTTAGACATGGAACAGATACGTAGAAGTATTGATAAAATATAAAGAGGGCATATTTAGGATTGTTAGACCTTCTAATTTCGTTTTCAAGGTCGATTTTGAGAGACAACGTCTCTATAGACGCATAACTTGCCCGATAAATTATGAAAATGCCCTTATGGGTTTGAAAGACAGTCAAATGAGTTAGAAACAATACGATAGGGCTTCCTTAACATTTTTGACACCTTGGAACACGTTTTTTATATCTGTTTGGGTAAATGGGTGCTTGAGATGTAGGTTAATGAGTAATTGGCCATAGAGAACCGTAAGACTTGATACAATACCTTAGTGCTATGGTCTAGGGTGGTTCTGAGGATGGAATAGTAGGTACGTAAGATAATTGACAAATATTAGGAAAGAGACATGTAGTGTCTCATTGTTGTGGAGTGATGATTGGGACTAGGGCAAGTCTTGACTTATTGATGTGTGCATTTGTTATATGATCTACACAAGATATTTTTTTTATCACCATTGATTACTTCATGATTGATTTATCAGTATGATGTGATTGTTATAATGCTATGATGTTGGATATTTGCATGGTGATATTAGATACATGTGATTGCCATGTTTATGTTTATCATGATTTCTGTTTCTATCATGGATATATATGACCATTGTTACTCCTATATCTAATTGTTAAATCATATATCCTCTCTTATGGTTTTTAATATTGTTGTGGATATGAATGACGCTGATATGTATATTGTTGACTATATGTGAGCAGTGTGAGATTTGAAGGGATATTGATATTGATGAGCATTATTTGTGGTGTGGATTGAGATATTACAACTTTGAAAAAAGAACACTTATGAGAGAAGGACTTAGGATAGGAATTAATCACGTCTTTTGTGTGCTCTTGAGTGTGGTGAGATTTTTCTTTACCCGAGATTCTATTCATGATAGGGATAGTGTATTCCCTCGGCTTGTGAGCCATAAACCAGCGCTGGTGGTCATTTGTTTCCATCTGGTTAGTAGCCCGTAAAACACATAGGCTTACCAGGAGCCAAATTAAGCGAATACTCATGGGATTGAGATTATTGAGGGAATGGAATGAGATGAATAAGACTTTATCCCCCTTTTGCTATGGATTAATACACTTGAGATTATTTTTCTTGACTCATTTGTGATACTTCATTATGATTATCGATGGATTATATACTACTAGTTTGTGATACTGTGGCACTTGTGAATTGTTACTTAGTTGTGAATGTATGCATTGTTCTTGTGGCATTGAATATGAAATGAAAGTGTTTCCTGGGTTTGGTAACTTACACTTACATCTTAGTATTTAAATACATTTTTTTTGTGGCATTAAAATGGAAAATGGAAGTGCTTCGTGAGATTATATGTTTATAATTACGTCATGTGTCCGACCCTCCATATATTAACTACTTAACTATTATTGTCAAACCACATGTAGTGGTGCGATGCCTTTTGATACTTATACTTATGTTTGTGTTTAGGAAATGACGATGTGGTGTGCTTATGATGCATACTAGACTATAGGGTATGTCCTCTTCGGACTTGCATTAGTTTTTGGCATGCTAGTTGTTTGTGTATTTTGGGAAACCCTATTGAGCGTTATGGCTCACCCCTACTATTCATGGGAATGACAGGTATTAACCTTATGGAAGATAACTTTAGGAGTAGTACAAGATAGGCTGAAGTCAGTAAAACATTTAATTACATCCTTGTATTTATTCCTCTATGTTTATTAAGGGTGTTTGTACCCTTCAGACTATTGTTGTATTTGTATATATATTGGATGGTGGAGCTAGCTCTGGACATACCTTATTTAATACGGTTGATGAACTTTTGATATAGTTACATTGTGATGGTAATCAAATTCATTTAATCCCATTACAGGACTTAAACAAGTCTAATCAAGAAATCGAACCGAAACCGATAAAAGGAAAACCAATTAAAGGAACTAAATCAATTAAAAATAATGGTCTGTATTTTATATACTTGACTAGGATGGTTAGTCCTATTACCTACCTTATCAAGGTCCAATGACCCCTTAGTCCGGCCCTGCGAGTCAAGGGCGTGACATTGTCCATAGAGGACATTTTAGTCATTTTGCCCATAGAGGGCATTTTGATCATTTTGTCCATAGAGGACATTTTGGTCATTTGACACATTAGGACCCTTGACGGTATTCTAGTTATAATGGCCACGGAGGGTATTTTCATAATTTTTAGTGTTTCACTACCCATCAGGGGTGATTGGTAAATACTAGAGGTTTCCTACCTTCTAGGCATATTTCTGTAATATTGGTGCTATTTTGCTATTTGGAAGGCACTTTAGTAATTATAGAATATTCTTATCCCATATAGGTTATTTTGGTCATTCATGGGCATACATGTAATTTCTATGTTGTTTTACCCATATAAGGTTAATTTAGTAATTTTAGCTCTTAGGGACAATTTTGACTTTTTTATGTCGTAGTGACATTTTTGTAATTTTCTTGTCCCTAAATTCTCCACTTAATTAGGGGCAATATAGTAAATATAGGTTTTCCCACCAATTATGTCACACCTCGAATTCTGACCGAACCCGAGGCGCGACTGACGAGACAGAAAGTAAAATAAATAAAAGGACAAAAGTAATTAGATTCGCTAAACATGCGTCCATCACCATCCATACATCAAATAACATCGAATACATTGTTCATCAGTCATTCGGGCTTAAGCCCTTACATAACAAAATACAAGTTTCACGAATCACAAATACATAACAGGCTTCACCCTATCAGGGCATCACCGAGTCTCTAGTGGCTGGAGGATCCTCATCTGAAAATGTTGCCCACGAATGGGTCAGCACAACTGCTGGTATGATGAAATGCTAATGCCAGAAATAAAGCTAAGGCGTGGCATGTGCAAAGTGTACATTTATCTCTAAATGACATTCAAGCATCGCAGTAATATATATGAATGGTATGCATGACACACCCATGCACAACTCTATGCCACACCCATGTCTCGTTTACGGGTACTCCCCGATGGCTCGAAGTACCAATGCAATGGCCAATTTTGGGTTTTTCACCACAGGATCTACACCCTCATAATGCAAAGCACCACGTGCTTACCCACGCCATGTTCTCAAAGAATTCATCATATGCCAATATGCCAATGCAATCTCAATGAACATGGATCTCAATAATATAACATGCTCGGACAATAAGAAACAAATCACCAGTCAGTTTCATATACATGCATATCTCATATGTTCGTACATCACGATTCATGTTCTTCACTTTATTAACTTGCAAGTAACACATAACATGTGAACAACCAATTCCAAATAAACAGGTAAACACATTACAGATAAACACATACAGCATTCCAGTCATTCACAAATATTCCTAACTTAACTTCATTTCTAACACTAGCAAAACACCATACCTGATGGGTTGGTATCAACCCTAGAAGATCGTGCACTATATGTAACTGAACCGGCGGATGAAAATGTAGGAGATCAGATCGCCTCCTCCTGTCCTGTCAGTGTCCCTAAAAGTAGAAATTACAACTCAGTCCATTGTTATTTGAATTTATGCTATTCATCCAATTTTATGTCTTTAAATTTATAGGTTTCTATTCTGCTAATTTAGACTCTACCATTGGTTCTAGAACGTTGAAGAAAATAAGTTTAGGTTCTCGTAGAACTCAATTCGGACACCGGGGTTCAAAAGGGCAAAACAGTCATTTTGCACTTTACACGTGTCCTTAGATTTCGTGACCTCTTTTCACAAATTGGACTCCACGGTTGAGTCCGGAATGTTCGAGATAATAAAATTTCACTATTTGTTTACCTAATTCGGAGTTCGTTTGACTGTGTTTCAATCTAGGGGCATTTTGGTAATTTTAAAGGTTACTGCGGGTCTTTTATTTTTCGGGACCCCGTCTCGTAAAACGGACCTCACCATTGGTCTCAGAATGGTCGAGATAGTCAAAATACACTAATGACTTGTCCCATTTGGACTCCGGGGTATTTTTGAATATTAAATTAATTAAATTAATTAAATTAAATAATTAATTTAATTAATATTTTATTAATAATTTAATCAGGTGGGTAAAAGTGTAATTTCCAACAGTTGGGGGGTCAATTTGTAATTTCCGAAAGTTCAGGGTTAAGGTTCAAATTCCAAAAGGTTCAAGGTTCAAATTGAAATTAGTTTAATTAGCTATTCTCAATCAGGTTAACCAAACAGGGGTTAATCCGAGAACAGGGATAGGATATCCCTATTTCAATTTAATTCCAATTTCCTAATTTCTTATCCTTGCAACCAAACGGGCCAAATTCCATTTTAATTTAAAACAACCACGCGACACGTGGCAGGGGCGGTCCGCACCCGCCCGAACCGGACCCGACCCGAACCCGGACCCGACCCGGAACAGTACCCCTTCGTCCCCGATTTTCCGGCGACGAACCAGTAGGGTTCCAACGCCTTCTCCGGCGCCGGCGACCGATCTCCGGTGAGATTTTTGGGGTTTCAAAATGCCATTTTCTCCCCCTTCTCACGTAGATCACATCCCCAACCTCCATTTCCCTCAAAACCTCCTCCATCTCCACGAAATAGAGGGTCAAACCCTCGGTCAACTCTCCGGCCAAACCATTTTCCCACACTTTCCCCTACTGTTTTAAACCTAAATCACTTCCATTCACTTTCTGCACCTCACCCCATGTTTTTCCCCCTTTTTAAACCAAGGTTTACACATAAAATATCAAACCCAACACCCCATGACCGTGACCTGCAACAGGGAAGTTCTCCCTTTCCCCTTAACCATTTCTTCTCATTCTTTTTGCAAATTAATCCCTACATTATGCTCTATACGATTCTACAATTTAAATCAATTAAAATGCTTTAAAAAAAATCGAAACAGGAGCAGTCCACTTACCAATGATTTTCGGATTTTTCCTTTTTTTTGTTTGCTTCCCTTCTCCTTCTATTCCTCTTGGTTACTTCTGCTTCTCCAGAACTCTCTCCCTTGCTCTCAGTTTTCTGTTTCTTTCCTTCTCTTCTCTTCCCACCCGAGACCACTCTCTTTTTCTCTTCACTTTCTCTCTCTATATCTCTCTCTCTCTCTCTCTCTCTCTCCCCAAGACCAACTACCCTCTGCCAAACCTGCACCTCCCACTCCCTGAATTCCACTCACACACACAACCCCAACCCATGCTTGTTTGAGTGTGTTACACTCAAACTCATGCACACACACACACACGGAACACACACACTGTTTTACACATGTATATATTCATATACACTTATATATATTTACACATTTTATACACACACTCACATGTATACACATATACAAAATAAATAATTTAAATTTTTTTATATATATATATATACATATACACATACATCCATTATCATAATAATAGTAATTATAATAATAATAATAATAATAATAATGATAATAATAATTAATATTTGCAAGAATAAATAATAAAATAAAAAAAAATTTTCATGTTATAACAAATTACCTGCCTATTTCCCTTCCTTTCTTATCCCAAGGGATTTGCCTAGATTTGTCCACCAAATACTTGCCAAATTCCCTTTATTCCTTCTTTCAAGGGGATTTACCCTAGATTTGTGCACAAAATAATTTCTATATCTAATTTGCTTGCACATTAAGCATTAATCTTGGTCATTCATCCATAAGATTCATTATGAGCCCTTGGATCAAATCTTCTTACTTTTTCCCTATAAATAAGACCTCCTAGCCACCATAAGTCGAGGTTCCACATCATAATCAAAGCAGAAAAATTAAGAAGCTAGATGCTGCAGCAATAATCATTCTCTCCCTTCCATATTTTATGAAGCCTTGTTCTACACAAGCAATAGTTCTAATCCATTGAAGAAGCAATTCAATACCATTAAAGATTCAATCCGAAGAGTTCAAGCTCAAAGACTTGTCTGATTCAACCCAAACAATTAGGTATTTTCTCTTTTTCCTAATTCAATTCATTCTATCACTCTTGATAGAGTAAATTGAATTAGAGAACTATGTTGGCTCTGGTTCCATTATCTGAATGGATATATGTAGGACGCCTCATACGCCCGAGTCTACTCTTTTCCTTTAAGTTATTTACTTTATGTATTTTTTCTTATTTCTTCCATGTCAACCTCTCTCTACTCTTTCTTTTGGTTTATTTACTTTATTTATTCCGTTTATGTCATTACTATCATTATCTTTGAATGTTCACTCTTTCTCTGATTTTTATGTCATGAAATATAAGCCTTATAGATGAACACTTGAGGCTAGTCCATTTGGACTGGGCAGGATGGGTGCCTAACCGCTTCTCATCTCGTACCTTAGCTCCCGGATTAGAAATTCTTTGGTTCATTGTAGACTAGTTTTGCTTTACTTTATTTTAACCCATGTCAAGGGGTTTAAAATGTAAATAGGATCAAAGCATTGTAATTTCAGTTTTCTTTACTATTTTTTTACATATATTCTTCATGGGTTATATCAAGTTTATTTGTTATTTAGCCTAAAACAAGCTGGCAACTCCTTTGTGTATTAATGTACACCCCAATCTGAAAATAGGGTGTGTTCCTCTCCCACTTTGAGGGAGCGAACTTTAAAAGTTGTGGGGGCATTTGTTTGACACTTTCACCTTCCCTATTTTTTTCTGCGCCTGCACTCACAATAGTGTCAAACAATGGTAGACTGATGATAGAGCCTTCTTCACATTGATTATCCACCTAGATCAAGGAATCTATCTACTACATAAGATGACCACTTTAATACCAATTTAAAAGGTCATAAGATGGTGTAGATAACCGAAGAAAGACCAAAGGGGTAGTCAAATAGGTCTATAAAATGAAAATTGAATTTCTATGCCATTTTTAAAATTGAGTAATTGTGTTTCCATTTGATTTAGTGAAAATCTTATAGTTCATGTGCAAGTAATAACAATAATGAGCATCCACACAATAAAGAACAAAAAATATTTTTTTATGTGGAAACTCGATTTGGGAAAACCACGAGACCTTATCCAGTTAGCGCTAAATCTACTATAAAGAAATCTAAGAAAGATTTACAAACTTAATTTGACAAATACGACTTTATACCTCAAGCCTTGCAACAACTGATTTCAACTTCCTTTAAACTTGGTTCCACAAGCATTCTTCATAATTATACCACCTTCGAATCCTCGAATGACTTCAATACAATCACAACGACTCCTCGCTTTCTTGGACTCCTTCGATTGCACAAGCCAAAATCCTATACACTTATACTCTACCAAAGATGCTTGATGATGTAATAGTTGGGGTTTTGAATCAATAAGGATAATTCTCTATGTGATTTTTCAATCATTTTAAGCAAATAAACATTTTGTAAACCTTGAGATTTGTTTTATGAAAATTGTAGGAAAAACCTCATTTTTTAAGTATAACAACCTCTTAAATAGGTAGAGTTTTAAAGCAGAAAAACAGAATTTACAAAACAAATTAGGAAACCTAGATTCACTTAAGTCATTCGAACGGATCTATTTTAGAGTTACTATATTTAGTTCTTTGAAGGCTAGTTTGAATAACTTATCGAACGAGGTCAAACAACCCTACCTCTAGAGTTTTAAAACTTTATGTTCTCTAGGAGGATGGTTGAATGACATAGCCCATGACCAAGCGGACAACCAGCTTTGGAATTGGGTTCCTAAGGTGGTTTAAACAATCTATCAAACAAAGTCGAACGAGTAGTTACTAGAAAATTGATTTGAGGTCGTTCAAACGACTAGGAAAATGACCTATCAACAAACTCTTCTGATTTTTAAAAAAATATGCAATGCTTTTAGAGACCTAAAAATTGAGGATAAATTTGTCATTTTGCAGATAGGACACCATTTATGCACTATTTGTCGGTAGGGCACTACACTTGCATATTTGGATATAAGTCATATTTAGGAACATATTTAGAGTATTCCATAGAAGAGAAATATGCTTATAATATTAAAATACACCTCCTGTAAAAAGTTGAGCCTATTCAGAGATAGTTTCAAAAATTAGACCAAAAGGGCATCCGGGTGCCCTGGGTGGATCTGGCCAAACCCGGCCACAGGCGAAAATTTATTTTTTTTAAAATTTTCTTTTAAAATAATTTTAAGAACTTTGGCTAAAGCAAAATATTAAATTGAGGCGTTTCGAGACGGGTTGTAGTGTAACGGGGCCTGAACTCATTAAGGGCAAAAGGGTCATTTTGCCCCCTTTGCCCCTTTACTATAAATACAGCCCCTTAGTGTATAATTTCATTATCTTTGGTCTGGAGAAAGAGCAGAACACGTTCATGGAGAGAAGGTGAAGAGAAAACCTAGATTTTCCAATCTTCAAGCTTCTAGAACACACTTTTAGACTAGGATTTTCACAAGACTTCCTTTTAGGAAGTTGTTCCCCATGTCAAGGGCTACATTCTCACTGATCGGTTCTGCTGCACAATGAACACAACTCCCAAGGGTTGAGAAAAATCCTTTTAGGTATGATATTTTGCTAAGTAAGGAATAGGGTTAAGTTTAGGAGTGTTTTATAAGTTGATTGAATGATTTATATGTTTATTTGCTGTTAGAAAGTCACTTAAGACATAGTTGCTTTGAAAACCTAGAGTTAGTTATTTATGTACTTGTGTGTTTTTTGTATTCTTTGGGAATTTGGTAAAGTGATAAACATGAACCATGACTATATGCATATTTTATTGTATCCTAGCTTATGTTCATGCAGAGAAACTCTTGTGATTTGAGAGTTATGATTTATTCTATGTGTTGGTGCTTTATGTATTTTATGATCTTTGAGAAATTTTTAAGGTTGTGAATATGTAATGTGCTTATATGTGAAATTGATTGGATTACATGTTAGATTCATGTAGACAAAGATTTGTGATATAAAAGTTATAGTTGCTTTAAGTATATTGCATTGTTTAAGGCATAAACCATGTATTTGATAAAATGCTTCATAGAGATTGCATGAAAAAATCAAGGTATATTGGCATACTGTGATTCCTTGAAAATATAGTGTGGGTTGAGCACTTCGGAGCTATGCATTATAAGGGTGTAGATCCTGTAGTGAAAAATCTAAAATTGGCCATTGCATTGGGACTCGCTGATCCAACGGGAGCGATCCGTAAATTGAGACATGGGTGTGGCATAGAGTAGCATGTGTGCATCACGCATATAGCGATTACATTGCTTTAATGAATTGGAAGGGCATATAGTTTATACATGTACCCTTGGACATGCCACAGCTTAACTTTGTTCCTTGCATTAGTATTATGTCATACCAGTAGTTGAGTTGACCCCTCGTGGGATATCATATTACAGATGAGGCTCCCGGTACTTGAGACTTAATGAAGTCTTGAAGGAAGGATGAGAAAAGAACTTGGAAGGATATTTGGCCTTTGTGGCATGTTTTGTATGTATAGGCATAAGCCCAAATAGACTTATATTTTAGTTTGGAAAATAGTGAACTATGGGCCTTGGGCCACTTTGCAATGTAGGGGTTTAAAACCCAAAAGATTGGTGGGATGTCTTTATTTAAGGTGTATCACATGTATGTGTTGAAAATAATAGATGTATGTTTTAATTTCCATGAATTGTGGCCATCGAGTGAGGATGAATTGTAATGTGTTTATATACGTGAAGTATTGTGAATATTAGGCAGGAAAAAGGCATTGAAAACAAAGGAGGATATGTTGAAATTTTATGAAAATTAAAAGATTTGTTAAGTGTGTATAAAACACCTTTTAAATAGATGGAAAGGATGTCAAAAATGGGGGTTTAGAAACCTTGAGGAAATAGGCTAAAAATGGAAGAAAAATAGCTTGAAAAACTTTGGGAAAAAAATTGAAAAACAAAGAAATTTGCTCGCAGTCGGAACAGTAATTCTGCAGAAGAACAGAAAAATTGCTCTCAGTCGCTACAGTAAAAAAATGCAAAAAACAGCCCAGGTCGCAACTAGCCCCCCACGCGCACGCCCCTCGCGCCCGTGCGCCTACCTGCGCGCCCAGCCTGCTGCCCTATGCCTGCACCTTGTTGCCCTGCTGCCTTGTCATGACACCAGCCCTAACACCCCTTGACACCTGCATCTTTGGCCACCTTTTTTAGCCATGTTTGGGCACCTTTTCGGACCATGTTTGGGCACCCTATTGGGCCATGTTTGGCCAACCTTTGGGCCATGTTTGGCCACCCTTTTGGGCCATTTTTGGCCACCCTTTTTGGGCCATGGTTGGCCACCTTTTGGGGCCATGTTTGGCCTTTTCCTTAGGCAATTTTTGGCGGACTTCTTGAACATTCTTGGCCTATGTCTTAGGGTATTTGGGACCCATTTGGGCCATTATTCCAAGGCATACTTAGTGATATTTTGGGACTATTTTGGTTAAGCCCAATAACAAGTTTTCATTTCAAATCTTGGGGAAGCATGGGAGAATGAATGAATAATCGATTAAATCCATCTTATGACCGTTCATTTACTGTTCTTATTTCATTTCACTCACTCCCCGAGTTTTTTTTTTTAAATTCGGGGTGTGACAATGCTCAATTCCATTTCGACATCTCTTCATTGTATTGACACAAATCACTTAGAAAATAATTTCCTTTATTGAAAAAATTGTGCCAATTAAATCAAGATGGTATTTGACACACCCTAATATATTTAAAATATTTTAAAAAAACTATGCGTGTGTGTGTGGGCGCACGCGCTACCATCCTAGGTCAAGTATCCAAGTCCAAATTACACTTTTACCCTTTTTTCCAACTTCATGAATCTGCAATAATGCTTGCACATTTTCCCACAAGGATTGAGTACATAACACTCATGAACTTAAACTTAAACACAACTCTAGTTCTATCAAACGGGATATGCCAATACACAAAATGCCTCATAGTCCTAATAGGAGAAAAAAAAAAGTATATATAAAACATTTGAAAATTTTATCCATTTTATTATAATAACCCTAATTTTTAATACATGTATTTGAAGGGTATATTTGGTATTTTAAAAAAATCATTAATGAATCAGCCTTTATTTCCAATTCTTCTCTTTCCTTTCATTCTTAAAAATATAAAAGAGATATTTTTGTATTACTCTACCTCAATCTTTTCTTTTCTCTTTAAACTTCTTTATCCAAACAAATTGTAAATCAACTTGTTCCCATATATAATAACAATGGAAGAGAGTGTTGTATATCACTATTATAAGTTACAATATAGTAAAAACATTACTCTAAACAATCCACCTAAATTTGATGCTCAAATTAACGAGTCCATTTATTTCTCTTAGCATAATTTTTCTTAACGTCACAAAATCCAACATATAAAGTTCAAGTTTCCTAGTAGAGTAGATACGCGTACAACCTTAATAGTGACACCCTCATATTTAATTCAATAACTAATTTTCATAGAATGAGCTGTTGTGTTGTAGCACCACCATATCAATATCATCCACAGTGCTTCGGCCAATATTTTCATGTAGCGCTTGAATAGTCTGTCTAGTGTCTCTTTGATGCAAGTGAGGCAGACCAAACTGATCCATCGGTGAGTTGGGGTAAATTGGCAGTGGCCCATTCCTATTCAATCGAGATTGTATTGGAACATTACATGTGTCAGGACATGATAAGGTAGAGTAATCTGGGTACTGAACTTGTGACAAGCCAATCTGACCTCCATGTGCATTAGTGTTATATGGAGTTAACCCATTACGGGTTATCTGAGGTTGTATTGGAATGTCAAACGTATTGGTTAATATGTCGTTATTGTCTCCATTCTCAAATAATTGTGGCTCACCTGAATGACCCATTTGTGGATTTGGGATAGGTTTGTATGGTATCCCAACTGTGCTACCGTTACTTTTACCTGAGCTGTTGTAGAAATTTGTTGGGTTGTTTATGTGGAATGAGCCGCTAGTGCTCCAAGACCCCATAAATCCATAATCATGCAGTTGCATTCCATTGATTATCGATTCATTAACAATACCTATTTGAAATAGAAACACATCAAATTTTTAGGCTTAACAAACCACCATAATTTTTTGTTGTGAAAAATTGAAGATACTTATAAAATGTAAAATACATGACTTTTTACTTGATGGTAATAGAGGATGACTTCCAGTACGGGCACTTCTTTGAGAAGCTCTTCGTGCTCGAGTTTGAGCATTTTGTGCGCCAGTTTGAGCATTCATTTCCTCTGGATGTTCGCCCGTGTTTGATCCCATAGCAAAATTTTGTGCATTACTATTCATCCTAACATTCACAGGCACAATCACATTAACAATTGATGAACAAAGTCAATGAAAAAACTTAAGTTAATACTTTGATTAATACAATACAAAATTATTTTAGGTTTTTTTTGGTAGCATGGAGTTAGAATTAGTTGAAATTGGAAGGAATTTCAATTGTAATCAACAAGGCATTAGTTATCCCTACAAATGTCAAAAGTTTGACATATTCATAAGGTTTGCTGAAAAGTTGCCATGTCTTTCCATTCACTTCTTTTAAAAAAATATTGTTGTATGCCTTGTATCTATTTTATTTTCTTATCCGTTATAGTTTCTTGGCTGGGAAGATAATTATAGGTTCTAATCCCATATTGATTGATATGTATGTGTTAGATAAAAAGTTTGCATGGTTTTATTCTCCTGGGCTTTAACCCAAAATGATTATTTGAAGGGAAATACATTGTCGGTGCTTAAATGCTAGGCTTGTTTAACGTACACTGTCAATTTGGAGCAAGACTGCACCGCACAAAACACCTATATGTTTGATACAAGGTAGTGCCCAAGTTCTCCTTTATCCTATTTCTTACTAGCAAGGTTAAAATGACCATTAAAGGTTTGTAAGGTCAAGTAACAAGGTATTCAAGTGCATACAAACAACTGTTAGGTCTCAAAGTCAATTTATGTAGTGTTTCCATATTTTTATGACAAAAGAAATGATTGTAAGATTATATCAAAGTCCATGGGAGTCAAGTAGTCTCAATCCTTGCTTGTTGGAGGTTGATATTTATGAGTTAAAATGTCTTTCAAATGTAATTATGGCTAAGAGACGATTAATGTCAGAACAGAGTTCACAGATTTTATAGGATAAATTTCTAGTACATTGCATTCGATTTAGTTTGAACTAGCATTTTAATGAAACCTACAACGTATTTTAAATGAACACTGGACTCTATTTCTGGTTTGATATAGTTTGAAAGGGCATTCGCACGAGGCTAGACAATATGTTTTTAGACAAAGCTATATGCTCCATTCAATCCCATTAGATGGTGTGTTTGATTGGGGTTGTTTAACAAAGCTAGTTTGAACGGATACTTTAAACAAGGAATGTTTAGGCATTTTAATTGAAAACTAATAGAACCATTTGATAGCCTTCAATAGCTCATTCAATTATTCATAAAGGCCCATTTAAACAGGGCCTTAGCTCGTTTGAATGGTGACTTTAACCTAGTGGTTTTTAAATCAAACTCTTTTATCCTATATAAACCACTTAGGATTATTTTATTTGAGAGAAGCATCAACATTATCTGAGAAAAGCTTCAACAAAAAATAAACAGAGCTTTTAAAAAGTTTTTCTAAACCCAAAATCTAGTTCACATCCTTAAATTCATTTTTAAAAACTCTAGTCTCATGTATTTAACCCAAAGATTATTTTCTATAATCAATTATGTTAGGGAGTTCAATCTTGGGGGATTCCAACTTCATTGATTGGTGGACACCGAGGCTTGTGGATTATAGTTGTGAAAAATTTTGTACATTCGAAGTTCTAGTTGTGAAAAAATGTTTAAGGATTCAAGATGAAAGAGTCTGGGATCATCATCAATAAGACTTGAGGTGTCAAATCGTGTAAGTCGAGTCGAGTCTACACTCTAATCTTTTTTCACAGTGAATTTGCACATCTAAGACGAGGTCATCTGATTTATAGGGGTTTTCTATATAACAAATCTCTTGTATTATTTATGTGATTGCTTTGATTAACTTGCTTAATTATTCACATACTAATTATTGCACACACTTTGAATCGTAAAGTAATTTTCAAAATTGACTTTGAGTTAATTGATATAATTATAGTTATCATAACTGAATCGAATAATGAACCAATAAAGGGACCGGTTCACGGGTTCACGGTTCACTAGTTCAATTAGTTTTATAAGTAATACAGTTGAAAATATATTATATTATCAATATACCACAAACAGACACACCAATCACCTTGAGACATGTGCATTCAGAGCTGATAATCTTGATCATACAGAGCAGTGACTAGCCTTCAGGGCATTCTCATATATATATCATTCAGAGCCGATAAACTCGGTCATACAGTGCAGGCGAAGCCTCCACGGCGTTCTCATGTGCACATCTTCCAGACCTTATGTTCTGGGCAATATTTATTCAACACTTCATATGATACCGACCTTATGGTTTCCTTAAACAACTGCCAAGCAGGGAATAAGGAAACAGTCTTCAACACGGAAACTACTATCTATGATTATCTCCATCTACGACTGAACGCTCCACAAGGTAACTGCAATCTCCGATGATCAAATCCCTATATTCATGGCATTGAATCCTAATCAACTTAGGAAGGCCACGACCTATAAATTAAACCCTAAAGGTACGCTTTATGGTCATGCTCATTCTTTTGGCTTTCAATACAGTCTTTCAATTCCTTTTACTTACTTAAGCATCGGAGCGGCTACCGCCGGAGCCAATCCGGTGGTCCTCTGATCGTCTTTCTGAGTGTTCTACAGGTCACGGAGCCCATACTTATTGCGAGTCGAAAAGTGCAGCATCAGTTTGGCGCCGTCTGTGGGAATCGACTAATCTCCAAAGTGCTCTATTCATAAACTCATCTCTTTCCTCACCGGAAAATCATGGCACCAAATCTCTAACCGCGACAGAATACTCAGAATTCGCAAAACGCCCAACGTCAACCGCCTGCTCCTCGTACAAAGGGACCAGCGGCTAATCCCATGCGACAAGAGATCGAATCGATCAAACGAACAATGAACTGGTGCAGGAACAGTTGCTTGCCATTACTAGAACGCTGGCAACACTCACGCAAAACCAAGCAACGGGTTCTCCTAACCCACCGGTCAACTTCGCTGTAGGAACACAACCTCCTGTTGCCACGGAGAATGAAGAACTTCATGGGCAGGCCCCCAATAACCAGCCCGGGCACCCCCAGGGTGTTACCCGCGTTGGCAGGGATCCACAACCATCAGCAGCTCCAAGCTGGGGAACATCAGCCTTTGTTCCTGACGTCCATTACCGGAGCACTACTCGAGCCCCAACTCCAAGGGCCTCGGGAGCACATCCGGCACCGCAGGAGCCACATCCCCATACAGCACCAATCCCTCCGGTTCAGAACCCTCCTCCGTCCGAAGGGCGTACTCAACCCTATTACCCTGAAGCCGAGGCTGTCAGGCAGGGTTCGCAAGATGTCAGACTCAGAAACCCGCGGAGGGTAGAGGAAATTGCCGAGTCTATGGACTGAACAATCTCCTTGAGAGGACCTCAGAACCCTCCAGAGCAAGACGAGTTGGCCAGGCTGCTCGGAAGACTAGCCACCCCATTCACTCACGCCATCATGCCAGAAGAGAGGCCCAGAAAGTTCATAGTGCCCAAGTTCACCCTGTACGATGGATCTGGAGATCCAGGAGATCATCTCTCGCACTACCAGCATACAATGGCCCTTTACGGAGCCTCTGACGCTTTCATGTGCCGAACTTTCATCACCAGCTTGAAAGGAATTGCTCTGAAGTGGTTCCACAACCTCCCTCCAAACTCAATTACCAGCTTCTACGAGCTCGGTAGACAGTTCTTGGACAGGTTTATGACCAGGAGGAGGCTCAGAAGGGGACCAGAATTCCTGTTAAATGTCAAGCAGACTAGGGAGGAATCCCTCAGAGCCTACATTGCGCGCTTCAATGCCGAACTCACGGAGATCACCGACTGCAACCCAAAGTTCCTTGTAGCAGCCTAACTGCTGGGCTTGCCCAAGGTAGATTCAAAGACTCCTTAACAAAGAGCCCTCCAGCCGACATAGCGGCATTAATGGATCGGGCCAGAAAGTACATAAACCTGGAAGAAGCCAACCGCACGTCCTAGAAGGGCAAAGATCAGACCCAGAGGGACAATCCGAAGAGGGAGTACCACAGGAAGGAGGACCACAAAAGAGACTCCAACAAGAAGAGGGCCAAGAGCCTAGAGAAGAGAACAGCACCCAGAGCTGTATACAATTCCGGACTAAGGGAGTTCACCAACTTCACTCCTTTAAACACCACACCGAACTAGGTACTCCGGCAGATCCGAGATCTGGAGAACCTGAGGTGGCCAGAACCAATCAAAGGAGATCCCAGCCTTCGGGACCAAAGTAAGTATTGTAATTTCCATAAAGATCATGGACATACAACTAACACATGCAGGACCCTTCGATATGAGATAGAGCAGCTCATAAAGAAGGGGCGTCTTCGGGAGTTCGTCAAGCAGGACGGAAGGCAGAACCCTCAAGAAGACAAGCCTCAACAACGGCCAGACCAGAGGCAGGAGTAGAGGGAGGGACGAAACGAGCCTCAGAGGCAGAACAACCACGTCATCTACATCCTTCATGCTGACTCCCCTATCACATGAATGTCCAACAGGGCAAGAAAGAGATATGCTCGGGAGGCTAGAGCTGCCCCGAACGTATTACAGATCTCCAACATAGAAAAGAGGTTCAAGCCAGCACTGGAGATCCAATTCACTGAACAAGATCTAGCAGGGGTACACTGCCCACACAGTGATGCCCTTGTTATCACCCTCAAAATTGCCAACTTCGAGATCAGGAGAGTCCTGGTCGATACTGGCAGCTCCGTCAACATATTGTTCTATGAGCCACTTAAACAAATGGGGATGGACCATGACAACGTCAAGCCCACTACTGCCGTGATGGCAACTTTTGATGGCAATTTCAGCACCCCATTGGGGAGAGTCGACCTTCCTACCACTGTAGGAGAGGGTGAAGGGCAGAAGACCACCATCTCGGAGTACATGGTCTTAAACATGAGATCTCCCTACAACGTCATAATCGGGAGACCCTGGTTGCACCAGATAGGAGCAGTCACCTCGACCCTCCATCAGTGTCTGAAGTACGTCCACAACCAAAACGTTCACTCTGTCAGAGGATGTCAGCCAACCTCCCGGGAATGCCATGCTATTTCCCTCAAGGAGAAGGCTCCTAAATAGCAATTACAGTACACTCGGGACTGTGCAGATCCGGTCCTCACTCACACTCCCGAGGTGGAGGATTGCCCATCCGGTATCGAAGAGCCCTTGAGCCCAAGGGGACGCGACAGCCGAGCCAAACTTGTAATATCCCGACCCGGGATACTTCACGTATACCGAGGTAGGTCGGTTGAAATATGTAACTTGAACGGTAACAAAGGTATATCACGGTATTTCACGGAAATGAATGACTGGAAATGAAAAATGATTGAAAGGTATAACAGGTGCTGGGTAACACCCGAGCACCCCGGGACATTGCATCGTAAAGCGTGCACGCACGTATTCCATGCATGCCCATGTTTCACAGACACGTAGTATACTGAAAATTTATGTATGCATACATGCCCAGAGTTTAAGTATATGCGTATATGTATGGGCGTATAGGTACGTATAAAATATGTATAATTATGGGTTATACATGTATATATATATTATATAATGTATTATAATATATATATATATATATATGTATATATATGTGTGTATTTTAAATTAAAATAAAAAGGAAAAGAAAAGTGGGCAAAGGCTGCTATCAGCCGTGCAAGTGTGTGTGAGTGGGTGATTTATATGTATATATATATATATATGTATCAAAAAGTGTGTGTGTGTGTACGGTTCAATGTGTGTGTGTGAGGAGTTGAGTGTATAACACTCAATAGGGAATGGTGGTGACAGAATTAGGTGTTGGAGTGTGTAAGAAGGTCACAGGGCATGGTGAGGTCTGACAAGAGAGAGAGAGAGAGAGAGAGAAATGAAAAGCTTATTTCATGCATGAGATCTCTCACTCTCGGGAGAAGGAAACCAAAAAGGAAAAGAGAGTTTTGGAGTGAGAAGGAAGGGGAACAAATCTGGAGTAGAGGCGCGAGGAAGAGGGGCTCAACACCAAGGGAACCCGAATTTAAAGGTGAGCCACTGTTTCTGCTTCAAAGTGTTATATCATGATTTGATTCATTTTGATCATAGGGTCTAAACAAGCATGAAATAAGGAACTAAATGCAAAAAGAATGAGGCTAAATGGCTAAGAAACCGTAGAGAAAATCCGAGTTGCAGGTTCGGGAGGATAATCGGGTCTCACTGATTTTATGTTTAAAACTTTGCTTTTAGTTTGTAGAAATGTTTCTAAAAGGTGCAGAAAACATTTAGAATGAAAATGGGGTAAAAACCGTGGCTTGGAAGTCACAAAAATGGAAATGAAGATCTGGCCGGAAAACCGGCCGGAGCTATTATTCCCTATATTCGTGGGGATTGGAAGGGGTTTAATGGAAATAAAGGGTATGGTTGAGGTCCTTGAGGAAAGGGGAATAAAATGGCATTCAAAAGTGGTTGAAAAGTGGTCGGATTCCCGTGGCCGTCGCCGGAGAAGGTGACTGCTCACCACCGGAACCCTAGCGGACTCTCGGGGAAGACGACCGGAAAGTCGTGGGGGCTGTCGGGTCAAAACTGAACCGGGTCTGGGTTTGGGTCGGGTCGGTACCCGACCGGATATGAACTGGGCATGATACTATGTCGTTTTATGTTTTAAAATTAAATGAAATGGGCTTGTTTGGCTATGGGGATAGGAAATAGAAATTGGGTTTGGGCTTATTCCAACCACGGATAAGGGTTAGAACCAGGATATTGGAATCCGGGGATAGGAAATAGAAATTGGGTTTGGGCTTATTCCAACCACGGATAAGGGTTAGAACCAGGATATTGGAATCCGGTTCTCTGAATGGACTGAACCGTTTGGTTCAGGGGAAGGGCAGACCGGTTTAGGGTTTTTGGGTCTGAACCAACTGGTTCAGACCGCAGCTTTTGCAAATTTTGAACCGGCCCCAAATGTTTTAAGAAATTCCACTAAGGCCCAAACAGGAAAAATTAATAAAAACATTAATTTTACAAAAATGCCCCTGACCCAAATATAGGTCAAACAAAGTCCAAACGAGGTAAATGAATAGTCAAAACTTATTATCTCGGACGTTCTGAGTTCAATGGTGGGGTCCGTTTTACGAGAAGGAACCCCGAAGGATAAAATAACCCAAAAGTGCAAAATAACTATTTTGCCCTTTTAGTACAAAAGTCCAAATGGAATTCCGCGAAAGCCTAAACCGACTTTCTTCGGCATTCCGGACTCAATGGTAAAGTCTAAAATAGTATTTGAAATACTTGTGATAGAAAGGCATAAATTTGATGAATAGCATTTATTCTGAAACGTATTCACTGATATATAGGAAACTCCAAAGGCAAGGGTACACTCACGGATTTCTGAGATAGAATCACGATAGAGGTAAGTGGATCACTCTCTCTTACATGTGGTGTTTCCACAAGCCAAGTTTATTCTTATACTGCCAAACTCGTACTCTTGAATGTATTGATATCCTTGTGTTCCACAATTCGATATTTCCTATCTTGTGGACATTTGACTGACTGATGTATCATTGTTATCATGTTTCACTGTGCTTTGAAAGCACCTCATGTTATTGCTATCCACAATGTGATATTGTTCTATCTTGTGGACATCGATTGACTGTTGTATCATTGTTATCATGTTGAACCATGCCTTGAAAGGCGTACTGTTATGTTTTCACTGAATCTATGATATTCCATTTTATACTTCTATGGAATCACGAATGATCATGATATGTTATGAATACCGGATTTGTGCTCAGTCACAACATCCATCCGATGCTTTTGTATTGACTGGAGACCTAAGGGTCAAGTCCATGAATGGACAGGTGGCAGGAATGAATTCCTCGAAGGCTTTCCACCGGCAATTGACTGGCATGATCATTGGCATCTCATTGCATTTTCACTGGCATTGCATTTGCAAATTCACTGGCATGTTACAGAATAAAAGCATCTCTTATGGCTGAAAGAACTTGATTGTTGAATGATATTATTCCTTATGATTCTTCAAGTCTCGAAAGACTTGCATTGATTGGTTTGATTGTGATCGGTTCATTGTGGCAGTACTTCATTGTTGTTATATTATCATTGAATTCCTTCATATTGATATTATACCCAATACTCCTGATTGTGTATTGTGATCACTATTCATTGGCCCTCGTGGCAATTGTATTCATTGGCCCTCGTGGCAAGTGTTCCATTGGCTATCACAGCATCTTATTCTTATGATTGGCTATCATAATCTTATTCATGGATTCATTGATCATCGATACCAGTGTTGGAGATTTGCATTTACTTACTGAGCTTTGTAGCTCATTCCACCCCACTTACCCCCCATTTCAGGTGATGACGCTGCGAGACCCCAGTAGGAGTCTGAGAGCGTAGGGGGACATGTTGAAGTACGGTATCAGTCTATGTTAGTTCTCCCATGTATTCACCACCCCTGGGTGCTGGTTACGTTTAGTTCTCATTTTGTCTTATGTAGAACTATGTCATGTATTTAATAGACTTCCACTGTTTAAACTATTTAAAAGACTTCTGCTGGATTATTGTAATTGATAAAGACTTCCGCTGTTCATTGTTTAAGATTTTTAGTACATTGCATATTAGTACTATGATACAGGAATGGAAAAAGTAGGGACGGCCTTCGGGTCAGCCCCGCAACACGAGATCCGTATAGGGTGGGTTTCGGGTCGTGACAGCTTGGTATCAGAGCTTTAGGTTCGATAGTGAGTCATGGGAGATAGGACTAGAGTTAAGACTGTTAGATATGAATGACATCCTATATGTTACAATCATGGACAATTGTCTTACACATTGACTGGTCATCTCATTGGTTATCTCACTGGTTACCTCATTGGTTATCTCACTGGTTATCTCACTGGTTATCTTATTGTTTAATTGATTGGTTATCTTCATTGGTTCTATTCACAGTCATGGTTAACACGAGGCAAGGTCCGTTACCCATGGATCGTTTAGAACAATTGGAAAGAATGATGCGGACTATCATTGAAAGTCTACCACAGATTCAGGCTAGTGCTAGCCAACCCGCACAGCCAGTACAATAGGAACAGCCTGTCAACGCAGGCGACAATGTAGGAAATCGTCAAGGAAACGAGCGAGACGCTGCATACTTGTATGAGCGGTTTCAGAAAATGAAACCCCCGACATTCGACGGTACAGGAGGGGCCACTATAGCTGAGGAGTGGTTATTAGAGATGAACAGGATCTTCAAAATCCTGATATGTACTGAAGTCCAAAAGGTGGCATACGCCACTTATATGCTCAAAGGGATGGCACATAAATGGTGGATGATAGAGGAAGATAAAGAGCCACGCATGAACTGGCAACGATTTACCGATATCTTCAACAAAAAGTACTTCTCCCAAGAGGTGCGAAACCGAAGAGTTGCAGAATTTATGGTACTACAACAGGGAGCAATGACAGTGGAGCAATACGAGGCCAAATTTACTGAGTTGGCTAGGTTTGCTCCGAGTGCTGTCAATACCGAGGATCTGAAAGCCCGCAAGTTTGAGGAAGGATTGAGATGGGCTATCAAGGATAGACTGGTACCCCATCGACTGGCTACCTATGATGATGTAGTGGAGACAGCTCGAGTCATAGAAAGGAGTGACGAGGAATTCGCCAAGAGGAAAGGAAACCAGAAGCATGGAGGCAACCAGAATAAGAGGCAAGGGCCTTCTGCTTCGGGACATGGATCTACATTTACCAGACCTGGAGCCGCATCACAGGCGATAGGGTTCGGTCAGAAGAAAAATGGCAACACCAAAAAGGGGGTAGCCAAGTGCTCTCGTTCCAATAAGATCCATAAGGGCCAATGTCTCAAGGACAGCAACGCTTGCTTCTACTGTGGCCAGGAGGGACATTATGCAAGAGAATGCCCTCAGAAGGATCAGGCCACACCCAGCACTGCTCCGGTTAAAGTACCAACAACCGGAATAGCACCACCTAGACCTCCAACCCAAAGGAATGGACAGGGGAACGTCCAGCAGCAGGCAGGACGAGTTTTCTCCCTTTTACCAGGAGACGTGCAGGCTACGACCTCTGTAGTCGTAGGTACTCTTTTAGTATGCTCACAGCCTGCTCATGTTTTATTTGACACTGGATCTACACATTCATTTGTATCCCCTACATATGCTGCTAGATTGAACCTAGTAACGGAACCCTTAGGGTATTTACTGAATGTTTCTATACCATCGGGGAAATCATTGTTGGGGGATACCATGTATAGGAATTGTGGGATACAGATTGGGGATTCACATTTATTGGCTAACCTTATACCCTTGGAAATTTGTGGATTCGACGTTATCCTTGGAATGGATTGGCTGGCTGCCAATCACGCCACGATAGACTGTGTGGCCAAACGAGTTCTCATACAAAATCCCCAGTTTCCAACAGTTAACTTTGAGGGGACAGGAGTGGCTTCCCCACCCTACTTCGTTTCCTCTATCCAGGCAAGGCGTCTACTTCGCAAGGGATGTCACGGATTCTTATGTAGTGTTCAAGACACTGATTCCCAGCAGCCTGAGTTAGAGAAGATTCCCATTGCTAGGGAATTTCCCGGAGTATTCTTGGATGATCTTCCAAGAATGCCCATAGATAGGGAAATCGAGTTTTGCATCGACGTATTGCCAGGCACTACACCGATATCCAAGACTCCATATAGGATGGCACCGGCAGAGCTGAAGGAGCTGAAGCTCCAGTTACAGGAATTATTGGACAAGGGTTTTATACGACCCAGCTCGTCACCATGGGGTGCACCTGTATTGTTCGTAAAGAAAAAGGATGGAACCATGAGGTTGTGTATCGACTATAGAGAGCTGAACAAGGTTACCATCAAGAACAGATATCCACTACCCAGAGTAGATGATTTGTTCGACCAATTGAAAGGGGCCCAGGTGTTTTCAAAGATCGACCTGAGGTCCGGTTATCACCAGTTGAAGGTCAGACCCACTGACATTCAGAAGACAGCATTTAGGACACGGTATGGACACTACGAGTTTCTCGTTATACCATTTGGGGTGACCAATGCCCCAGCTGCATTTATGGATATGATGAACCGTGTGTTCAAGCCGTACTTAGATGACTTCGTAGTCGTGTTCATAGACGACATCTTGGTTTACTCTAAGAACCAGGAAGAACACGAGGTACATCTGAGGAGAGTCCTACAGAAGTTAGGGGAGCAGAAGTTATACGCCAAGTTGAAGAAATGCGAATTCTGGCTTCCTAGTATAGCATTTTTGGGACACGTGATCAGTAAGGAAGGAATCTCTGTTGATTCCCAAAAGATTGAGGCAATCACGAATTGGCCTCAACCTACGAGTGTCACAGAAGTGCGAAGTTTCATGGGGTTAGCAGGCTACTATAGGAGATTTGTCAAGGACTTCTCCAAGATAGCTACGCCTATTACCAAACTGACCCGGGAAGGTGTTCCTTTTGTTTGGACAGAGGAACAAGAAAAAAGTTTCCAAGAGTTAAAGGAGCGGTTGGTTACAGCTCCTATATTGATAGTACCAAATGGAACCGAAGGGTTTGTGATTTATAGTGATGCTTCACTTAAAGGCTTGGGGTGTGTGTTAATGCAGAACGGAAAAGTGGTAGCATATGCTTCACGACAGTTGAGACCCCATGAAGGGAACTACCCGACACACGATCTCGAGCTGGCCGCCATTGTCTTCGCCTTGAAGATATGGAGGCATTATTTATACGGGACCACGTGCAAAATCTTCACCAACTATAAGAGCCTCAAATATCTGTTTACACAAAAGGAGCTCAACATGAGACAACGCCGTTGGTTAGAGTTATTGAAAGACTATGAGGTCAACATACAGTACCACCCAGGAAAGGCAAATATGGTAGCTAACGCTCTTAGCAGAAAGTCATCAGGAAGTTTAGCTTGCCTGTTGACGACACACAAGGAGATACTGAGAGATTTGGAGGACATGGAAATAGAGATAATTCTGCCCAGTTCCGAGGCACTATGTGCCAATGTCACAGTCGGTTTGTCGATTGTGGACAAGATCAGGGGACAGCAGACTCAGGATGAGAAACTGGCTAAGCTTCTTCAAGGAATGGAGACAGACATAGATTCCGAGTACACAGTGAAAGATGGAATATTGTATTATCAGGGTAGGATCTGCGTACCCGACGTACCCGAAATTAGGAAGGAGATTCTTGATGAGGCACACAGTTCGAAATTTGCCTTACATCCAGGGGGCACCAAAATGTATCACAATGTCAAGGATACTTATTGGTGGTCTGGGATGAAACGTCACATAGCTGAGTACATAGCACGATGTGTCAAGTGCCAGCAAATTAAGGTGGAACATCAGAAGCCTGGGGGACTTCTGCAATCACTGCCCATTCCTGAGTGGAAGTGGGAACACATCACGATGGACTTTGTGTCAGGATTGCCCAAGACAGTCAAGGGGAGTGACTCTATCTGGGTCATCGTAGATAGATTAACTAAGACAGCTCACTTCTTGGCAACCAAGACGACACAATCTCTTCAGCGACTAGCCGAGCTATACATCAGAGAGATTGTTAGGCTTCACGGAGTTCCAGTATCAATTGTTTCTGATAGGGACCCCCGGTTCGTATCACGATTCTGGAAAGGACTACAACAAGCTATGGGCATGGAGCTAAGTCTTAGCACTGCATATCACCCCGAGACCGACAGCCAGTCGGAAAGGACGATACAAACTTTAGAAGACTTACTGCGTTTCTGTGTCATAGACTTTGAAGGGAGTTGGGAAGATCAGTTGCCATTGGTGGAGTTCACGTACAATAATAGCTATCAAGTTAGTATTGGTATGGCGCCATATGAGGCATTGTACGGCAGGAAGTGCCGATCACCACTGTGTTGGACAGAGGTGGGAGAAAGGAAACTCTATGGGCCAAAGATAGTAGAACAGACCGCAGAAAAAATACAACTGATCCGACAGCGTTTATTAGCAACTCAAAGTCGACAGAAAAGCTATGCGGATGTTCACCGACGAGACTTAGAGTTTGCGAAAGACGATTTTGTGTACTTGAAAGTATCACCCATAAAAGGAGTAGTCAGGTTTGGCAAGAGGGGAAAGCTTGGCCCCAGAGACATTGGGCCATTCAGGATCACAAAGAGGGTTGGACCCGTAGCCTACGAGCTTGCCTTACCTTCAGAGTTAGCACATGTTCACAATGTGTTTCATGTCTCGATGCTAAGGAAATGTATACAGAGTGCAGATCAAGTGATCGAGCACGAACCGTTAGACGTCCAGGAAAATCTGAGTTACATAGAACATCCAGTTCAGATTTTGGACCGTCGAGATCAGGAACTACGGAACAAGACTATTCCAATAGTCAAAGTTCTGTGGAGAAATCACCGGATGGAAGAGGCTACTTGGGAGCGAGAAGATGATATGCGCGCCAAGTACCCACATTTATTTTCATAGTAGTATATGCTAAGTTTGAGGACAAACTTATTTTTAAGGAGGTAAGAATGTAATATCCCGACCCGGGATACGTCACGTATACCGAGGTAGGTCGGTTGAAATATGTAACTTGAACTGTAAGAAAGGTATATCACGGTATTTCACGGAAATGAATGACTGGAAATGAAAAATGATTGAAAGGTATAACAGGTGCTGGGTAACACCCGAGCACCCCGGGACATTGCATCGTAAAGCGTGCACGCACGTATTCCATGCATGCCCATGTTTCACAGACACGTAGTATACTGAAAATTTGTGTATGCATACATGCCCAGAGTTTAAGTATATGCGTATATGTATGGGCGTATAGGTACGTATAAAATATGTATAATTATGGGTTATACATGTATATATATATTATATAATGTATTATAATATATATATATGTATATATATGTGTGTACTTTAAATTAAAATAAAAAGGAAAAGAAAAGTGGGCAAAGGCTGCTATCAGCCATGCAAGTGTGTGTGAGTGGGTGATTTATATGTATATATATATATATATGTATCAAAAAGTGTGTGTGTGTGTGTGTACGGTTCAATGTGTGTGTGTGAGGAGTTGAGTGTATAACACTCAATAGGGAATGGTGGTGACAGAATTAGGTGTTGGAGTGTGTAAGAAGGTCACAGGGCATGGTGAGGTCTGACTAGAGAGAGAGAGAGAGAGAGAAATGAAAAGCTTATTTCATGCATGAGATCTCTCACTCTCGGGAAAAGGAAACCAAAAAGGAAAAGAGAGTTTTGGAGTGAGAAGGAAGGGGAACAAATCTGGAGTAGAGGCGCGAGGAAGAGGGGCTCAACACCAAGGGAACCCGAATTTAAAGGTGAGCCACTGTTTCTGCTTCAAAGTGTTATAGCATGATTTGATTCATTTTGATCATAGGGTCTAAACAAGCATGAAATAAGGAACTAAATGCAAAAAGAATGAGGCTAAATGGCTAAGAAACCGTAGAGAAAATCCGAGTTGCAGGTTCGGGAGGATAATCGGGTCTCACTGATTTTATGTTTAAAACTTTGCTTTTAGTTTGTAGAAATGTTTCTAAAAGGTGCAGAAAACATTTAGAATGAAAATGGGGTAAAAACCGTGGCTTGGAAAGTCACAAAAATGGAAATGAAGATCTGGCCGGAAAACCGGCCGGAGCTATTATTCCCTATATTCGTGGGGATTGGAAGGGGTTTAATGGAAATAAAGGGTATGGTTGAGGTCCTTGAGGAAAGGGGAATAAAATGGCATTCAAAAGTGGTTGAAAAGTGGTCGGATTCCCGTGGCCGTCGCCGGAGAAGGTGACTGCTCACCACCGGAACCCTACCGGACTCTCGGGGAAGACGACCAGAAAGTCGTGGGGGCTGTCGGGTCAAAACTGAACCGGGTCTGGGTTTGGGTCGGGTCGGTACCCGACCGGATATGAACTGGGCATGATACTATGTCGTTTTATGTTTTAAAATTAAATGAAATGGGCTTGTTTGGCTATGGGGATAGGAAATAGAAATTGGGTTTGGGCTTATTCCAACCACGGATAAGGGTTAGAACCAGGATATTGGAATCCGGTTCTCTGAATGGACTAAACCGTTTGGTTCAGGGGAAGGGCAGACCGGTTTAGGGTTTTTGGGTCTGAACCAACTGGTTCAGACCGCAGCTTTTGCAAATTTTGAACCGGCCCCAAATGTTTTAAGAAATTCCACTAAGGCCCAAACAGGAAAAATTAATAAAAACATTAATTTTACAAAAATGCCCCTGACCCAAATATAGGTCAAACGAAGTCCAAACGAGGTAAATGAATAGTCAAAACTTATTATCTCGGACGTTCTGAGTTCAATGGTGGGGTCCGTTTTACGAGATGGAACCCCGAAGGATAAAATACCGCAAAAGTGCAAAATGACTATTTTGCCCTTTTAGTACAAAAGTCCAAATGGAATTCCGCGAAAGCCTAAACTGACTTTCTTCGGCATTCCGGACTCAATGGTAAATTCTAAAATAGTATTTGAAACACTTATGATAGAAAGGCATAAATTTGATGAATAGCATTTATTCTGAAACGTATTCACTGATATATAGGAAACTCCAAAGGCAAGGGTACACTCACGGATTTCTGAGATAGAATCACGATAGAGGTAAGTGGATCACTCTCTCTTACATGTGGTGTTTCCACAAGCCAAGTTTATTCTTATACTGCCAAACTCGTACTCTTGAATGTATTGATATCCTTGTGTTCCACAATTCGATATTTCCTATCTTGTGGACATTTGACTGACTGATGTATCATTGTTATCATGTTTCACTGTGCTTTGAAAGCACCTCATGTTATTGCTATCCACAATGTGATATTGTTCTATCTTGTGGACATCGATTGACTGTTGTATCATTGTTATCATGTTGAACCATGCCTTGAAAGGCGTACTGTTATGTTTTCACTGAATCTATGATATTCCATTTTATACTTCTATGGAATCACGAATGATCATGATATGTTATGAATACCGGATTTGTGCTCAGTCACAACATCCATCCGATGCTTCTGTATTGACTGGAGACCTAAGGGTCAAGTCCACGAATGGACAGGTGGCAGGAATGAATTCCTCGAAGGCTTTCCACCGGCAATTGACTGGCATGATCATTGGCATCTTATTGCATTTTCACTGGCATTGCATTTGCAAATTCACTGGCATGTTACAGAATAAAAGCATCTCTTATGGCTGAAAGAACTTGATTGTTGAATGATATTATTCCTTATGATTCTTCAAGTCTCGAAAGACTTGCATTGATTGGTTTGATTGTGATCGGTTCATTGTGGCAGTACTTCATTGTTGTTATATTATCATTGAATTCCTTCATATTGATATTATACCCAATACTCCTGATTGTGTATTGTGATCACTGTTCATTGGCCCTCGTGGCAATTGTTCCATTGGCTATCACAGCATCTTATTCTTATGATTGGCTATCATAATCTTATTCATGGATTCATTGATCATCGATACCAGTGTTGGAGATTTGCATTTACTTACTGAGCTTTGTAGCTCATTCCACCCCACTTACCCCCATTTCAGGTGATGACGCTGCGAGACCCCAGTAGGAGTCTGAGAGCGTAGGGGGACATTTTGAAGTACGGTATCAGTTTATGTTAGTTCTCCCATATATTCACCACCCTCGGGTGCTGGTTACGTTTAGTTCTCATTTTGTCTTATGTAGAACTATGTCATGTATTTAATAGACGTCCACTGTTTAAATTATTTAAAAGCCTTCCGCTGGATTACTGTAATTGATAAAAACTTCCGCTGTTCATTGTTTAAGATTTTTAGTACATTGCATATTAGTACTATGATACAGGAATGAAAAAAGTAGGGACGGCCTTCGGGTCGGCCCCGCGACACGAGATCCGCATAGGATGGGTTTCGGGTCGTGACATAACCCCTGACAACCTTTCAAATTTCTCTTCTCTATAGACTATGAATTGCTCCACTCTTGCTCAATCGTCCAAATCCCAATAAGCCAGCTATATTTCAATCGTCTAAATCCCAAAAAGCAAAGTGATCACAAGACGATCACCCAAATTTAAAGAGGCGAAGTACCAATTTCTTAACTATTTCTTATAATTCCACCATTTCTTAACTCGTGATTTCTTCTCTCTTCGCTTAATTGTCCAAATCCAAGGAAACCAGTGATAGCTCGATCATCCAAATCCAATGAAGCAAAGTTCTCCCAAGACACTCATCCAAATTTGAAGAAGAAAAGCAATCACAAGACCTCACCAAAGAAACTATGATTTACAAGAAATCAATTAGAAGATGAACCAAAATTGTTATCTCCCAATAAATACAAATAGTCTGTTCATCCCTTATGTGTTTTCTCAAAAAAATGTTTTACACTTTTAACTTGACTAAAATACCTTTCATGTAGATAAATTGTTACAATTCAGTATAAACCCTAGCAACACTTCAAATTTCTCCTCTCCATGGACTGTGAATTGCTCTACTCTCTCTCAAACGTCCAAATCCAAATAAGCCAACTATATTTCAATCGTCTAAATCCCCAGAAACAAAGTGATCACAAGATGATCACCCAAATCTGAAAAGCGAAGCGCCAATTTGTTAATTGTTTCCTATAATTCTACCATTTCTTAACTCGTGATTTCTTCTCTCTTCGCTCAATTGTCTAAATCTAAGGAAACCAGCAATAATGCTTATAGACAACACTAATCCAAAAGGAGAAAAATGCTGGTCACTGTGTTCAAACTCAATATTGCCAAAATTTTCTTTGTGGGAAGTACGATAGACTAAAACCAAGTGTTCTGGCTGCTGAGACAAGGGAATTATTAAGCCTTGGGGTAATAATCCTTTTAATTTCAAAAAGAATTGTTGTATTTTCTCTTCTAATACATGTGTTGTGTTTTCTTTTCTAATGCATATGCTATGTGTTCTCTTCTAATGTATTTATTATTCATCACCAAAAAATTGATCACTTGACAACAATGAATTATGTCAATTCCTATTGGCTTTAAGCAGTAGAAGTGAACCCTGGTCACACTTCAACATGGATATGGGGTGTCACATATGGAAACTCTCAAGGATCTAAACTCTAGGCTCATGTATATGTTTTTTAAACTTATACATGCCTGAGTGTGTGTGAATATTTGCCAAGACAAGAATATAAATTATGTCTTTCGGATTCAATGTGGCCAACAATGAAGAGAATATATCTTTACGCCAAACACAAAACTGATAAAAATACAGTTAGGCCTAGCATTAGAACAATTGATGAGAAGATATTTTTTTGGCCATGAGTTGTTTTATGCTTTTGTTGAAGTGATTACATTTACACCAAAGGCAGTTGTGATTGTATATGATGATCTATGATTTATGCCTAATGTATTTGTCATTTGTATCGCCAATTCTTCCTAGGCCTTCTTCATGTGTTTGATAAATTAATTAATTTTTTTTTTTAATGAAACTCATCTATATTTAGAATTCAACTGGGGTAATGATACATGTACAATTAATAGCTACGTACTACTTGTAATTAAAGTATTAACATTAGAATTTACAACACTCAATAATAATTTTTTATTCTTGTAGGTATTAGTTGTGCATAATTTTTTTTATTTTATTTTCATTGTGTTTTACATGATTCTTTCTAATTCTGATTTTTGTAGAAATTCGTTAATGGCGACCATGTGGAAACTTTGACCTATGTGAACTTCTCTTCATTGACAAGACACAAATTGGCACCTCAACTCAGTCACAATGAGTCTTATGGTTAGTTGTGAAACCTCAATTTCAAAATGTAACATCTTTTTATTTGCATAGCCTGTGGGCTCATGCACCTCTTGTACTAATTTAGTTGTATATGAATCAAACATTTGTGAAAAATTTTTACTGTGGTTAACTGAACAGCGAATTATGGTATTTTCTTATATGCAATTTTGTTTTGTTATTTGTTGTCTTTGCAATTTCGGGAGTTTTTATTTAGAGAAGGAAATCATGTATGCTAAATCCTAATTTTACTAAATTTTCATAACTGTTAAGCAAATTTAAAAGTCATCTCAAGATGTCCACAAAGACTTGCATGCCATGACTGCTATCTTTTGTTTTAAATTCATGTGTCTGAGAAGTAAAATTATGTATATGTTCTTCATATCCTATGTTTAGTGTTAAAGAAATTTTTCGATTATCTCCAACATAGTGGAATTAGCTCTTGTTAAGAAACTAAAGATAAAAAGAAGAAGAAAACACCATGGACTGAGCAGCCACAAAAGTTTAAGAGCTATAAAACATCATAAAAATAAATACCATTAAAAATAACATGTCTCATTATTGAAAGTCTTCCTAAGTAATAACATCTGCAACAACAAATATTGAGAAGTGGATGTTACTTGAACAAATTGTAACATTTTTATTGGAACACAAAAGTCTAATATGAAAGACAAAAGAGACACCATAACTGATTTATATATATGGAGATGTGCATGTCGTTCAACTGCTTTTTTTGTTGCAATATCTTTCAATTGATAAGAACTACAAAAAGAACACGTAAACAAAAAGAAGGAAACCACAAAGGATTAAACAAGATGCACATTATCTATCAGCAGCAAGGCTAGGGAAGGAGGAGAAAGTGCTACGTGCATAAGGGGACAGAGGCCTTTTGGAGCTACCCAGTTTGCTATTTTGTTTGGAGATCTCTTCATAAGCAGAGTTGCCAATTTACATAGTCATGAAAGAGTGAAAAATGATTTTTAGTTGAGACCATCTTCCAAGGAACAACAAAAACATGTTTGTTGATGGTTTTGACATGCACTCCAGAGTCTAACTCTAGCAAGACACCTCCCATTCCTACTGGATCTCATGAGAAAAGCTGCCCTCCTAAGAGGTAGAGTATTGGTGACGAAGGTAGAAAAAAGAAACGACTTTATCAATTTTTCTCATGGTTAAAGACCTGCAGCTCTCTCCAAGAACAATACCAAATTTTCCTACCCACGTTTGACACAAAAGATTGATCATAGTATATCCTTGAACTGTGGGATAGAGGGAAGCAATGGTGTTAGCCTGAACAACTCCTTGTTCAGTAATCTAGCTATAGAAATGGCCAATTTATGGAACAGGGCTGCAACATCAAAAACATTCTCATTCCTCATCCTTCAACTAATCCAAGATCAGATTGCAATGAGGAAAATGAGGTTCTCTTCATCACTGTTAGTTGGCTTAAATCTGGTTGGTGACTCCAGTTGTAATACCTCAAAAAATCTGATATGATTAAAACTGCACCCCGACCTAATAAAATTAGGTTATGTAATGGTAATGTTCAAAATGGCTAAAAATACATTAAGCCATAATGGAATTAATTATCCTAAGATATGAAATCCAAAGATGGTCCATGCTCGGGAAATTGACAACCTGGTCAACGGAGTCAAAATAATTTGGACTAGTGCCAAAATTGACAATATGAGACCAATACGGATAGTTAATTATGAAAATAATATGAATATGGAATAAGGCACTAACGACGACCCAAACTAGTACAATTAAAATTCAAAATTTAAATTAAATTTTTCCTTAATTGTTGTTGTTTCTAATTCGATCAAAAACACATACAGTCATAGATGCCAAAAAATACGCGTATATGTATATATATGTGCATTAATATATATATATATATATGTATATATACATGTATGCATTGCATAAACGCATTACTTAAGCCCATTATTATGAAAGCCCAAACGGTTACATGTATACATATATATACTGTATGTATATACTAGAAGGGAAGTATGCTTATATATATATATATGATTTACTATATACATATACAGTTATACTATATTACATAAAATGTAATGATTGTGCAACAAATGATATATACATATAAGGCAGCAGATACGTAAGGCACAAACCAAACATGATATATTTTATATATGTGTTCCTGAAGCTTCCATATGGAAGCAGTTGAAAGTTAGTGATATATATATATATATATATATATATCTATATATATAAAACAATGGGAGGCAGCTGTATAAAACAATGGGAGGCAGTTGGCAGCTTCTAGAATACATGATATATATATATATATATATATATATACACAACACTAATTCTTGAAGCTTCCAGCAAAGAACAGAGAACAGAGGCAGCCGAATTGAGGCCTCCTAGAATACTCTTATATATATGTGTGTGTGTATATATATATGCAGCCAAACTTTAAGTGTAACTATATAGCAACCAATTCCAAACAAAAAAAAAGAGGGTCGTGTGAGACATACCCATCGGAGCTGCTGTGAGTGAGGAAGTGAAGAAGCAGAAGCAAGAAGTTTAAAGAGAGGAACTGGGTATTCAATGGAATAGTACCAAGAGGTAAGTACTCAATTTAGTTTAGTTTCCTTTACAATTTTATGCTTGTTAGGTGTTTTAATTACGTGAGTTTAAGCCCAACACAATGAGCTAAACAAACCGGCCATTGACGGACCTTAAAATTTAAGTCTAGATCAAGTTAAACCAAACCTCATTTTGTGAATAGAGATCGAAAGTATAATGCAAATGGAGCACGATGCAAAAAGAATCAGGTCATTTCGCTCAGAAATGGGCATTTTATAGCTAGTTGCAGTTTTAGTGAGTATTCGGCCACCTCACAAAAATGAATGAATGGCTTCATTTTGAAGCCATTTATTTGTAGCCCTCGAACTAGGGATCACACTGGTTCAAAAATGATTTATTTTGGTGGAGAAATAAGGTAGAAATAGTGGGTTTTCATAGATGGCCGAAAAATGCGAATCGAAGGTGGCCGTCTGGTCATTGAGGTTTGAAGGAGAAAAAGGCTAACTAAAGGTTCTAAAACATTGTTAGAATTGATTAGGCTAAACAACAGCTTTAAAACTGTAAGCAAAATGAATTTTACAAATTTTACAAAATTTGGTCACCGGGGTCGAAGAAGGTCACCGGAGTGTCGCCAGAAAAATGAGGGGAAGAAAACTATGTGGGTCGGGTTAGCCAGGTTAGATTTCGGGTTCAGGTCAGAGCTTATCCAAGCGTAGAAAGGGTAAGCCAAGCTGTGTCGTTTTGAGCTTTTAAGTTTTAAAATTGAAACTGGATTGGGTCTGTTTAGTTACAAGGGTAGGGGTTTGATTTGATAACCCTGTTTGGATCAGGGACAACCCTATCCTTCTTTAGAGCCTCTATCCACTATTTGGCTTAAGGAAATCATGAAAAATAAAGGGAGCCGCAACCCCCTAGTTTCGAACCCAAGACCTTGCATGCATGTGAGACTTAAGTCTCATGTCACGCCCCGAATTTTGAAAACCTGGGGAGTGAATGAAAATGAACTAAAAAGAATTAATTAATTACAATTAAATGGATTTAGTTAAGTACATATTAATTTTTTCACATTTTTTAAAATTAAGAATGAAAAAATGCTAACTAGACTCACCAAGATGAGTTCAAAATACTAATAAAATACTTTCACCAACCAATGGTCAAAAATAGTCTAATCATGTCCAAGAATAACCTCCAAGATAACCCTAAAAATGTCTCTAATGTGCCTTAAAACAATGGCCCAAAATGGCCCCAAATGCCCTAAGGCATAGACCAAGGATAGGTAAAAAAATCCTACCTAAAGCGGTCTAAGGAAGTGGCCAAACATGGCCTTAAATAATGACTAAAATGTGTCCCAATAAGATGTCCAACATGGCTTAGTACAATGGTCAAAAGTGGCCTAAAATGGATTCCAAAAGGTGGTGTCTAACATAGGAGTATATGGCTTTAAAATGGCCTTGGAAGGCAAGTCATGGCATGCCTATGACATGCCCTAGGGCTGCAGGTGCACGCGCAGGCGCAGGGCATGCAGCAGTAGGCACGCCAAGGTAATACCCCGACCCGAGTTAGCCGGTACCCGACTCGGTAAACCCGGGCCATGGCATAAAAACCCGAACTATAATAAATTAAAAATAAAAAATAAAAATAAAAATAATCATAATAATAATAAATATAATAATAATAATAATAATAATAATAATAATAATAATAATAATAATAAAAAGGATATAAATATATATATATATATATATATGTGAACAGTAGTGTGTGTGTGTGTTGTCAAGTGTATGTGTGTGTGGATATATATATTATATATATATATATATATATATATATATAAGATACAAATATCCTACACCCCATTGAATGCAAAGCTGCATTCTTAAAAGAAGAGAAAGTGAAAATTTATGGGGCAGAGAGTTGAGTCAAAGAAAGGGGCTGGTAGAGAGAGAGAGAGATAAGGTAGAGAGAGATTCAAGTCGGTTGAATCTTCTATATATGTGTATGCATCCGTGAGAAAAAGGGAAGAAGTAGAGGTGAACCAAGTGGAACCCGAGAGGAAGGAGGACCTGCACTAGGAGGAAAACCTGAAAAACCAAGTAAGTGGGTCATTCTGTTTTTAATTTTTAGAGCATGATTCGTAGTGTTTAAACTATAAGGCTGTGTTAAGCATGAAATAAGGAATCTAATGCAAGAAAAATCAGAAAAAATGGTTAAGAATTTAAAGAGAAAAATCAAGTTACAGGTAGGAGAGAATAATCGGACATCCAATATTTTATGCATGAAACATGGTATAAATAGTCTAGAAATTTTCCTATGAAGTGCAGAACTTAAATAGAATTAAAAAGGGGTCGAAATAGTTGAGAACCGAGTGTAAAAATGAGAAAATTCAGCTCACCGGAAAACCGGCCGGAGCTGTTAAAACCCATATCCGAGAAGATTGGGAAGGTTTTGATGGAAATGGAGGGTAGATATGAGATTGTGGTGAGAAAAGGAAGAGATTGGCGTTGAAAATGGGAGAGAAATCTGATCGGGACAAGTTGCCGTCACCGGAGATGGTGACGGAACCCTACTGTTGCTCACCGAAAAAACGGGGAAGATGATACTGTTGGGCTAGGGTTTGGATCCGGGTTCGGGTCCCGACCCGTTTGAAACGGATCCTTGAATAAGTGGAACGGTGCCGTTTTGATAAGTGGTTACGACGTCAGCATGATGTCATGCTGATATAGTAACCAAACTAAACCCCTTGGTTTCTGACTGAACCGAACCGGCCCAATTGAATTGGGACTGAACCGGATGGTTCATTTAACAATTTTCAGAAATCCTATTTTGAACCCCCAAACTTTCGGTTAATTACACAATTGCCCAGAAAATTAAATAATAATTAATTTAAAATCCTTTTTAAATTTAAGAAATTATTAAAATACCCTTAAGCCAAAATTAGTCAAACGAAGTTCAAATTGAGTAAACCAAATAGTGCATTTTGACTATTTTGGGCGTTCTGAACCCAATAGTGGGGTCCGTTTCACGAGACGAAACTCTGAAAAAATAAGACACATTAGAGTATAAATTACCAAATTACCCTTAATGTCCCTAAAACCAAATGGAAGTCAGAGGGAGTCCAAATTGACTTTCTTCGACGTTCCGGACTCAATGGTGAGGTCCGTAGTATGAAATAAGGTACAGAAAAATATGACACGTAAATATGTAAGGTAATAGAATCAAACTTTAAAACTTAAAGAAGCTACCCAACAAATGTAACTAAAATAGGAAAAAGAATTAATGATAATTAAATCAGAGTAATATTATGGAATGTGACCGGACTTTGAAATGTGATTTTAGGGAACTTCAAGGGAAGGATTTTTGGAGTTAAGTCTTTGGAATTCAGGTGAGTATTTCATACCATATTGAGGTAGACATTTTCAGTATAGATATAAATATTGAACTCTTTTATGATATATCGACATATGAAATTGTTTTCCCTTATAGCATTTGTGTAACAGTTATACTATATACGTTTTGAATGACCTATTGACAACTATATTGTCTTCTTTGACTTAAGAAAATGTGTTTGTAAGATACTCAAACGTTATGTGATTTTCTCACAAATGTTGAACTGTTTTAACTAAACATCAAATAAAGAACTTTGATTTGAGTAATTGAACTGCTATTGATGATTATTGATTTTAGATATGATTTGGATATGATTTTGATGCTTTGAATAGAACACTCTTCTATGATTGGTCACTATCGAATAGGTTGCGATTCTCTAGACCCATCCCACAGGGTATATTGTGGTGAGCCGGTGTTGATACGGCATATCGAACTAGCTAGCCTATGATCTCAGTTAGTGAGGGTTAATTTGCTGGCCATAAAAGTGGAATATATCATTGAATATGAATATTGAAAATCGAACCATGAATCTGAATTATCGAACTATGAATTTGAATTATTGAACTATGAATTTGGGTTATTGAACCATGAATCTGAATTATCGAACTATGATTTATTGAACTATGAATTTGGGAATTGAACCATGATATTGAACTGTGATTTTGATTTATTGAATTATGTTATTGATTATCGATTTACGATTATCTTTGAATTGAGATATATTGGAACTAAATTTGATACCGTTATCTTGTACTATAATTAAGATAACATATGATATATGATCATCGACATTTCAGTATTGAATTACATAGTAGTTTTGAAACCCTTGGTATATTATGGAATGCTCACGAGCTGGGATACTCACGAGCTGTTGAGCTCATAGGATTTTTATCCTATTTCAGGTGATGATATGGGAAGAGAAATAGCAGGTTCAGTCAGACTAGATGGAAGCTTGTAAAGCTATGAACCCTTTTTGTGATAGGATTTTGTCAGTCATCATGTAGTTGCTTTTGGAAATTTTTGGACTGTATATCGAATATGACATCAACAAGCTTTGAAAAAATTACATCATGTACTTTTTGTAATTACTATGGAATGTATAAATGGATGACTGATGTTGACTTGTGTAATGACGCTTCCGCAATAGAAAAATAAATTTTATTCCGCTGTATTTGATTAATGGAAATGAAGAAAGCATCGTGATCATTGAAAAAGGCCTCAGTGGCCGATCACGAACCCATGATCCGCATGGGCCGGATTTCGGGTCGTGACAGCGCGGGCCTGGCTAGGCATGCGGACTAGCTGGTCTGTTGGTTTGTTAGCCTACTGTTCATTGCTATAGTATTCCAATAGCTAAATTACTACAGTACTAGCATTCCAACTTTGGTCCAAAAATCTTGGTTTTGACATTTTTATACCCATTTCAATTTTTTTCATCACCAAACTTGGTGTGGGACCCTATAACATAAAAAATTACCATTTTACCCTTTTCTCCTTATTTTTCGACCTTAAGTGATTTTTGGACTAATTGCCCCTATTTTTCATTTCTTTACCTTTTTTTTTTTTTTTTTTTAAGTCATTTAATTCCCTACTTAGAAAATCTAAGCATGCTCTCCCGCTCCACTCAATCTAGTTGCTATTTTTTAAAAAAACATTTCACCATAGTCTCATTTGTTTATTGACCTATTTCCTCATCCCATTCCTTTTCATCATCCTCTTCAACACCAACAACAATACCTAATAGAAAAATTATTTATATAATTTTATATTTTTAATATTCACGAGCATATTTAAAAAATAAGTAACTACATAAAGCTCTATGCTCCTCATTTACATTCAATACACAATTACATACAATCCAAATTAAAATTAAGTTCATAACTTACACAAGGTCTGTCACGACCCGAAACCCACCTTGTGCTGATCTCGAATCGCAACCGCCACCGATCAGCCCGGGGGCCATCGGGTAAGGCTCACATAAGCGACGGTATCGGATGGCGGTGCGACCTGTGTTTGCGGAAGCGTGAAAAACTTTTTCTTTTATTTTCTTCTTTTACATTTTTTCACACATCTGTCCGGTACTACCGTTCTTCAGAATGGTACACATGATTATAAATTCAGAGCATAATAAAAACTTTTAAGATTTTATAAATAATACATGTTCTGCTGCCCCTTGGGGCTTAATACATAACAGTTTTACTATCTTCTAATACAAAAATGACTAACTAAAGTTTCATAGTGCTTCCCAAAAACTGTTAGTCCTATAAGTAGCTGCTTACACACTTCCTCAAAATGAGCAAAGCTCTAACCATTATCATCATCAAAAGTTAGGACTTCTTTCAGTTACCTGTAATGTGGGTCGGATAAATCCGGGTAAGCTAAACTAAGCTTGTGAGTAATTCCAACATTTGTCATGAGTTTTCAATTAGCAGTGGTTAGTATAAGAGATTTTATAAAACATTCACTACCAATTGCTCGTAGACTTCAAATACAGAATATATGCATTCTTTAAAATAGATAGCTTTGAAACAATTAAAGAATTCAAGCTAAACATGTACTTTTTCAAATATATCAAGGAAACTTCAAAACATGTAAATATGTGTAGAAAAATGAGGGTAAAACCTGCTTCCATTTTTTAACACAACATCTTATCACTTTCATTAGTAGAATCCGTTTCGAACCGGACTCCAGTGTTACTTCTCGTGGAGATATCTCATGCTTGGGGGATTAGATCCTGCTACCTGGCATTTTTCGTGTTATAGTTGAATTCCAAAGAAACTCAACGTCGCATGTAGTACTTATACACATTTTATCTTTTATTACTAGTGGCAACAAGATGCATATAAACATTCATGAATAGATGCTATTTAAAATATTAAAACATGACCTCTTTATAGTTGCATTTTAAAACATGTAACACATAACTTCTTCAATAGAGTCTTCAAATACTTGGAATATAAAAATTCAGAATATTTAAAAAAAAAAAATTGTATTTTGAACTTAGACATGCTAAAATATATTTTTAAGGAAAATTATAGTAGAAACCATTCACTGAGCATGTCACAATAGGGTTTATAAGAACATAAATATTTTAAAATAGGAATCATGTAATACTGAATGTGATATTCAAATGCTTTAGATATTTTGAACTTAAAACTTCTTCAAACCCATGGAGTTAAATGTCCACTTCAAATACAAGATTACTCACCTCAAACTTCAAAGTTGGTGCTGCTGATGTGCCTTCCCTTTTCCTTTGATAAGCCTAAAACAATTTATGAAAATTTCATAAATTTCACATGTACTTAATTTAACTTGTGATCTTAACCTATTCTTAGACTGTGTAAGCCTAATTCTATGTTAGGTTTTATTCTTCGGAATCAGACTAACTCATAGTGATTTATAACTGTATTTCATGTCTATTTACTTTATGTACTTTAATCGATAAATAGATATTACCTTCAAAGCATATCATTAAATGTTTCAGTATTTTCCCATTCTTCTTCTTCTTTTAAGGCTTCTTCAGTCAGTTTCCTTGCGGCTTCTTCTTTCATAAATCGCCCCATTGGAACAATAGGGGTTTTGAACATAAACGGCTTCAAAGAGAGGATCTGCACCTTATTGGCAGTATTTATTTTTCTTTTGATTACCTTTCCCTCCCAAATTAGCTCACACATGATGATTTACTTCGGTCTTAACCTACGATACAGTTTAATGTGTTAGGAATTGAATTTCACTTCAAATTATACTCTTCTGGTAGCTCCATTAATTTTAAGTTTGTTTTGTAACACCCCGACCCCGTGAAATTAATAATTAATTAATTATTATTAATTAATACCAACTTACAGAATGATTTAGGGAATTAATCAAAATCCCGACGGTCGCCATAGACCGATTAAATAAAGAAAATGTCTGGAGGGAAGGGTACTTTATCCGAACCCAAATTACTGATTAAATCGATAAAATAATGCCGTTTTAACACCAACGGAACCCGAATTAGCTAACCCGAAAAAAACCCGAATGTTTTAATAAATGACACGGAACCTCTGACACTGAAGATAACTGAAATATGAAACTCCCGGAACAAACCGTGTCGAAAAAGGAGTTACGGAATGAAAGTTAAGAAGGAAATACTGAAACTGAATTTCTGCGCAACCAAACGTGGCCTTAACCGAAAATATGGGAAAAATGGCCAAATGGGAGGCCAAGGGAATTGAACCCTTGACCTTTGAGTGAAAAGAAACCTCATCCAAAAAATAACCAACTGGGCTAGTGGCATCTTTGTGACCATATATACAATGAAATGTATATACATACAAATCTGAATAGGCCACCTCCCAAGTGACCAATGAACAAGCATGCAACACATCAGCATGCATCACCCTATGCCCCCTAGGCTATCATGCCTACACACCACATGATGACCTCTCCTCCAACCAAAATACATGCAAATTAATCATGAGGTTGAGAGGTGTATTGAACAAGGAAAATCTGATTTTATTTTGATAATCTCCATATATGCATGGAGGGAAATCAGAACTGTAGAGGCCTTGTATACTGACTCTTAGAGAGAGAGACTCTTAGAAAGAGAGTGAGATATACACAAAGTGAGTGTGTTGTGTGTAACCATTGAAGGAGCTTAGAAGGAAGCTAAGGACTGAGAACTGAAGGGCTGGACTGGACCTGCTCCATTGGGAGGCTTCTGCTTGAATACGAACCCTAGGAGAGACCACTGTTCGAAGGTAAGCAAGCCAAAATTTTAAATTTTCTCTTTGGATTTTTGGCTACTGTTTTATTTCCTTTAGGACTGTAATTGCATGTATAAGGGTTAGACATTGAAACCTGGAGTGTTTGTGCATACTTGGACCCATAAAACGGCCCCAAAAACTCAAACCCATGGCAAACCGCCATTGATGGACCTCGGGTTGCAGGTCTGAATCGACCTCCATGAAACTGGAATCTGATGGTCTAAAAATGATCTAGACCCTTCTAGGACCCCATAAATACTAACCCACGAATTAGAA